>JARQOC010000004.1:226456700-226815711 GCA_033576535.1 Allobates femoralis
TGTTGTTGTAATGCCCATTCTAAAAGAATGGGCAAAAAAATTTACCACTGGGGGTATACCTGAAACAACAGCCTAACTATTGTAACGGTCATCATGGTGGCACATGAGGAGAAGGAGGAGCACTCCAGCGATTAGCCAAAGTCCAGAAGTGTGTACCCATGGGTGAGTGGAGGTACATGGCAAATTCCCATAACAAAATTTAAATTCAGTTGTCATTTGTTGGTGGTGTGGTGAAAACTGGCCCAATCAACCCTTGTTCATCTTGATCAGAGTCAGCTGTCAGCATTTTCAGTTGACAGGCGGGTGAGTTTATCAGTAATGATTCCACCTGCGGTACTGAAAACACGCTCTGACAAAACAGTAGCGGCAGGGCAGGCCAGGACTTCCAAGGTGTAGAGAGCCAATTCATGCCACAAGTCCACCTTGGAGACCCAATAATTGTGAGGCACAGAGGAATGTCGCAGTACAGTTGTTCGATCTGCAAGGTACTCCTTCAGCATCTGGCCAAACTTAGCATTTCTTGTGGCACTACCCCGCACCTCAGGGACTGTGGTACGTGAGGGGCTGAGAAAACTGTCCCACATCGTAAAGACTGTTCCCCTACCTCTGGCGGATTGGACTTGTGCCCCTCTCGGCCGTACGCCTTGGTTGTCCACCGATTCCTAACCTATGCCGCTAGCGTTTTGTGAGGGAATGCTTTGCCTACTTCCGTGACTATGGCCTTCTGGACCTGCTGCATTTTGGCTGACCTCTCCGCCTCAGGAAGGAGAGACATAAAGTTCTCCTTGTAGTGTTGTCAACCAGTACTGATTGTCGGCCAAGATGTTCTGAACGCGAGGGTCACGAGCCAGGCAGCTTACCATAAAGTCAGCCATGTGCGCCAGACTCTTAACAGCCATCACTTCAGTATCCAGACCAACACGATGACTGAACATGCTGTACTCCTCCTCCTCATCATCTCCCTGTCCTCTGGCCAGCCACGCTGAAGCGAGGGTATGACTGGTGTGCATGTCATATCCTCAATTTGGCCAGAGAGTTGCTCCATGTCTTCATTCTCCTCCTCCTCGTCATAGTCCTCCACTGCACGTTGTGATGAGATGAGGCAGGGCTGTGTGTTATCACCCACACCCACTACTGTTTCTTGCTCAAACTCATCTGCTCCGCCTGCAACGCATCTTCTTTGTTTTTCAGCAGAGACCGTTTTAGAAGGCAGAGTAGCGGTATGGTGATGCTAATAATGGAGTACATCGCCGCTCACCATCTTGGTGGAGTCCTCAAAGTTTTGGAGGACGGTACATAGGTCCGACATCCATCTCCACTCCTCAGGTGTTATGTGTGGAGTTTGACCCATTTCCCGACGGCTTAGGTGATGCAGGTACTCAACAACTGCCCTCTTCTGCTCACATATCCTGACCAACATGTGCAGAGTTGATTCCAACGCGTGGGGACATCACACACCAGTCTGTGGGCCGGAAGACGCAAACGGCGCTGAAAGCCGGCAAGGCCGGCTGAAGCAGCAGGTGACTTGCGAAAATGTGCAGACAGGTGGCGAATTTTTACCAGCAGATCAGACAGCTCTGGGTATGACTTTATAAACTGCTGAACCACCAGGTTGAGCACATGGGCCACGCAGGGAACATGCGTCAGCTGGCCTCGCCTCAAAGCTGCCACAAGGTTCCGGCCATTGTCACACACGACCTTTCCTGGCTTTAGGTTCAGAGGTGTGAGCCAGTGATCTGCCTGCTGTTTCAGAGCTGTCCACACCTCTTCTGCATTGTGGGGTTTGTCACCTATGCATATTAGCTTCAGCAAAGCCTGTTGCCGCTTCGCAAGCAGGCCAGTGCTTCCAGCTTGGGACTGGTGTGGAGGGTAAAGTGGATGAGGATGCGCAGGAGGAGGAGGAGGAGGCTGAGGAGCATGACATTCCGGAGCTGTAGAGTCTGGGTGAAACCATGACTAAGGTAGGGCCTGCAATCCTTGGTGTGGGAAGGACGTGTTCCGTCCCTCGCTCAGACTGGGTCCTAGCTTCCACAATATTAACCCAGTGTGCCGTCAAGGAGATGTAGCGGCCTTGCCCACAAGCACTTATCCACGTGTCTGTGGTTAGGTGGACTTTGGTTGAAACAGCGTTGTTCAGGGCACGTGTGATGCTTTGTGACACGTAGTTATGCAATGCGGGGACGGCACATCTGGAGAAATAGTGGCGGCTGGGGACCGAGTAACGTGGGACAGCAGCCACCATCAGGTCGCGGAATGCTTCCGTCTCCACCAGCCGGAAAGGTAACATTTCTAGCGTAAGCAGTCGCGAAATGTGATAATTTAGGACTGTGGAATGTGGGGTGTTGGCAGCGTATTTGTGCCTGCGTTCAAAGGTTTGCTTAATGGATAATTGAACGCTGTGCTGGGACAAGGACGTGCTTGATGGTGGTGTTATTTGTGCGTGGGCAACGTCAGGTGCAGGGCCGGAGGCTTGTTCGCGGCCAGCATGGACAGGGGATTGGCTCGCATGCACAACACGCGAAGACGTAGTAGTGACATCAGCAAGCACCCCTCCTCGACTCAGTTGTACTTCCCACAAAGTCGGGTGCTTGGTTTACATGTGCCTGATCATGCTGGTGGTGGTCAGGCTGCTAGTTTTCGTACCCCTGCTGATGCTGGCATGGCAGGTGTTGCAAATGTCCTTTTTAGAGTCATCTGGAGCCAACTTAAAAAACTGCCAGACTCGGGAAGACCTAACATTTGCACCTCCCTCCCCCTGTGCACTGCTGTCCTCGCTCTGCATATCCTCCTGCCAGGTTGGGTCAGCTACTGGATCATCCTCCACGTTGTCTTTCTCTTCCGCACTCTGATCCTCCGCCTGACTTCCTGGCAATTGTGTCTCATCATCGTCCACCCCATGTTGAGACACGTTGCCAACGTTCCCTTCGTGAGAACGTGGCTGCTCAAATATTTGGGCATCTGTACATACCATCTCATCACCCACTTCAACAGGAGCTGTCGAGAGGCCAGATTCTGCGAATGGATACGTGAACAGCTCTTCCGAGTGTCCTAGTGTGGGATCAGTAATGTCCGTGGACGTGTACTCGACCTGGTGGTAGGAAGGAGGATCAGGTTGGGAAATGTGCGGAGCAGTATCACGGCTACTGACACTTGACCGTGTGGAAGACAGGGTGTTTGTGGAGGTGCCCATCTGACTTGAAGTATCATCCGCTATCCAAGTAACAACCTGTTGACACTGGTCTTGGTTCAAGATCGGTGTACTGCTGCGGGCCCCAAGAATTTGGGACAGGACGTGCGAGCGAGTAGATGTGCCACTTTGTTGTTGCGAAAATAGTGCTTGCACACGACTTCGGCCTCTGCCTGCACCACCATCACGTCCACTTCCTTGTCCCTTGCCAACGCCCTTGCGCATTTTTCCTGTATACAGCTACAACAGTCTGGTGACTGTTCTGGTCACAGGAAAGCTGGATTTTAGACCCTGTCTGTATACAGCTAGTCAATTTTAACAGTCTGGTGACTGTTCTGGTCACAGGAAAGCTGGATTTTAGACCCTGCCTGTATGCAGCTAGTCAATTTTAACAGTCTAGTCACTGTTCTGGTCACAGGAAAGCTGGATTTTAGACCCTGCCTGTATACAGCTAGTCAATTTTAACAGTCTGGTGACTGTTCTGGTCACAGGAAAGCTGGATTTTAGACCCTGTCTGTATACAGCTAGTCAATTTTAACAGTCTGGTGACTGTTCTGGTCACAGGAAAGCTGGATTTTAGACCCTGCCTGTATATATGTGTCGCACTCTAATGCCCCTGGATAGAGGCGTGCATGAGAGCCTCTTTAAATAATGTGCCCATTTTAAGGAAGTGGGTCTTTTGTAGGATCGCCCTAGGCAGGGCAGTCAAAAATTGGGAGGCACCACAATGCCCCTGGATGGAGGCGTGCATGAGGACCTCTTTTAATAATATGCCCATTTTAAGGAAGTGGGTCTTTTGTAGTATTGCCCTAGGCAGGGCTGCCAAAAGTTGGGAGGCTCTTCAATGCCCCTGGATAGAGACGTGCATGAGGGCCTCTTTAAATAATGTGCCCATTTTAAGGAAGTGGGTCTCTTGTAGGATTGCCCTAGGAAGGGCTGACAAAAATTGGGAGGCACTGCGATGCCCCTGGGAAGAAACATGGAGGAGAGCCTCTAAAAATTGTTCCCATTACAAAGGAGCGGGTCTCCTGTACTTGTAATGCCCATTCTGTAAGCATAGACTAAAACATTTACCCCTGGGGGGTATACATGAAACTAATGCCTAACTTTTGAACGGTTAGGGTCATCATCATCATAAATATGATGTCAAAAAGTTTTGTGGCATCATGAACCACGGTCACACTGATCATATGATGGTGGTGGATGAGGAGAAGGAGGAGCAGTACAGCAAGTAGCCAAAGACATGAAGTGTGTGGGTGTGCGGAGGTGCATGGCAATCTACCGGCACAAAATTTAAATTCCGCTATCATTTGGTGGTGGTGAGGTGAACTCAGGCCCAATCCAACCCTTGTTTATCTTGATCATAGTCAACCTGTCAGCATTTTCAGTTGACAGGCGGGTGCGTTTATCTATAATGATTCCACCTGCAGCACTAAAAACACACTCTGACAAAACACTAGTGGCAGGGCAGGCCAGGACTTCCAAGGCGTAGAGAACCAATTACTGCCACGTGTCCAGCTTGGATACCCAATAATTATAAGGCACAGAGGAGTCTAGGAGCACTTTAGTACGATCAGCAAGGTACTCCCTCAGCATCTTGGCAAACTTTGCAGTCCTTGTGACACTACCCCGCACCTCAGGGCCTGTCGTATGGGAGGTGCTGAGAAAAGTGTCCCAGATCTTTGAGAGTGTTCCCTTACCTCTGCTGGATTGGACTTGTGCCTCTCTTGGCCGGATGCCTTGGTTGTCCACCGAATTGTGACCTCTGCCGCTAGCGTTTTCAGAAGGGAATTTTTTGACTAATTCCGCGACTATGGCATTCTGGTACTGCAGCATTTTTATAGACCTCTGCGCCTCAGGAATAAGAGAAATAAAGTTCTCCTTGTAACGTGGGTCTAAAAGTGTCACCAACCAGTAATGAGTGTCCGCCAAGATGTTGATAGCGCGAGGGTCACGAGACAGGCAGCGTAACATAAAGTCAGCCATGTGCACCAGACTGTTAACAGGCAAGACTTAAGGGTCCTCACCAGCAGCATGACTGGCCATGCTGGCCTCATCCTCCTCCTCCTCTCCCCTGTCCTCTGGCCATCCACGCTCAACCGACGGTCTGACAGTTGTGCATGTATTACCGTCAATTCCGCATGAAAGTAGCTCTATTTCTTCATCCTCCTCCTCGTCATAGTCCTCAAATGCACGTTGGGATGAGATGAGGCTGGGCTGTGTGTAATCACCCAGTACGGTTTCTTGCTGCAAGTCATCGTGCTCCGCCTGCAATGCATCGTCTTTGATTTTGAGCAGAGAGCGTTTTAGAAGACAGAGAAGCAGGATGGTGACACTAATGATGGCGTCATCGCCGCTCACCATCTTGGTGGAGTCCTCAAAGTTTTGGAGGACGGTACATATGTTGGACATCCATGTCCACTCCTGAGGTCTTATGTGTGGAGTTTGAACCGTATACCGACAGCCTAGTTGATGCTGGTACTCAACAACTGCCCTCTTCTGCTCACAAATCCTGACCAACATGTGCAGTGTGGAATTCCAACGCGTGGGGACATCACACAGCAGTCTGTGAGCCGAAAGCTGCAAAGGCCGCTGAAAGCCGGCAAGGCTGGCAGAAGCAGTAGGTGACTTTCTAAAATGGGCAAACAGGCGGTGTACTTTGACGAGTAGATCCGACAGCTCCAGGTAGGATTTAAGAAACTGCTGAATCACGAGGTTGAGCATATGGGCCACGCATGGAACATGTGTCAGCTCACCGTGCCTAAGAGCCGCCACAAGGTTCCGGCCATTGTCACACACGACCATGCCTGGCTGTAGGTTCAGCGGTGTGAGCCAGTGATCTGCCTGCTGTTTCAGAGCTGTCCACAACTCTTCAGCGTTGTGGGGTTTGTCACCTATGCATATTAGCTTCAGCACAGCCTGTTGCCGCTTAGCCGAGGCAGTGTTGCAGTGCTTCCAGCTTGGAACTGGTGTGGAGGGTGAAGTGGAGGAAGAGGAGAAGGAGGCTGAGGAGCATGACGTACCAGAGCTGTACACTGTGGGTGAAACCCTGACTGAGTTAGGGCCTGCAATCCTTGGTGTCGGAAAGACGTGTTCCGTCCCAAGCTCAACTTGGTTCCCGGCTTCCAGAATATTAACCCAGTGTGCCGTCAGCGAGATGTACCGGCCCTGCCCACAAGCACTTGTCCACGTGTCTGTGGACTTTGCCTGAAACTGCGTTGTTAAGGGCACGTATGATGTTTTGTGACACGTGCTTATGTAATGCGGGGGCGGCACACCAAAATAGTGGCGGCTGGGGACCGAGTAACGTGGGACAGCCGCCGCCATCAGGTTGCGGAATGCTTCCGTCTCCACCAGCCTAAAAGGCAACATTTCCAGCAAAAGCAGTTGTGAAATGTGTGCATTTAGAACTGTGGCATGTGGGGCGTTGGCAGCGTATTTGCACCTGCGTTCCAAAGATTGATGCATGGATAACTGAACGCTGCGCTGGGACAAGAACGTGGCTGATGATGGTGCTATTTCTGCTTGTGCAAGTACAGGTGAAGGACAGGAGGCATTTTCGCCTGCAGTATGGACAGGGGATTGGCTTGCATGCACAACAGTAGAAAACGCAGCAGTGTCACCCGCAGACAATGCTCCTGGACTCTGCTGTACATCCCACAAAGTTGAGTGCTAGTTTTGCTACCCCTGCTGATTCTGGCATGGCAGGTGTTGCAAATGGCCTTTTTTGAATTATCTGCAGACACCTTAAAAAACAGCTAGACTCGGAAAGACCTAAAGGTACCTTTACACGCCACCAGTGTGTGGTAGCATCTGCCTGGCAATTGGGATTTTTGTGCCTGTTGCCTTGAAATTGCTACGAAATGGCGGCGTGTAAATTGGGAAAGTCATCGGGTTTCCTGCAGTTGACTCGGATACCTGTTTCTGAGCCGTGCTCAAAAACCCAAGGCAACACAAAGGCACAATTGCCATGGTAGTGGCGTCTAAACGGGGCACAGGGATTGAATCACCGTCGCCTAGTGAATTCCCAGGGGCGTGCCACATCCTCATGGATACCGCACCCCATCAGCGATCATTGGTGGAGGCTACTGTGTTACCATTGGCTGTCCCTTCACAGGGCGCCATATTTAAAGAGCTATCCATTCACACTCCACAATTGGAATGGCGTCATGTATCAGCCAGCCTTCCTGCGCAGGCTGCCCAATCATGACGCTATTGCATTGTCCAATCAGCGTTTTAGCGTCACGGAATACACAACTCTGTCACGCCTATGTACTTGCGGCACGAAAGATGTACGCCCACATTACCCTACTGATTGCGGCATGTGAAGGAGCGACGGGATTCAACAGGCAGTTATACGAAGGATCTGTCGGAACTTCCGGGGCACCACAATACCTTCAGTTGACAACGCAATGGCGGCGTGTACATGCGGCATCGGCGATCAGTATCAACTGTCAAAAAAGTGCAAGAGCACGTACGGTTGATACCTGTTGCTAGGCACTGTGGCGTCGTGTAAAGGTACCTTAACAGTTGTACTGGCAACTTCCCTCATGTTGTTGTTCCGAGGAACGGTTGCCTGCCTTCTGCCTGCGGACACCACCCTGCTTCTTCCGGCCAGTTGTGATGCTACGCCTGACTCCCCCTGTGCACTGCTGTCCTCGCTCTGCATGTCCTCCTGCCTGGTTGGGCCAGTTACTGGATCATCCACCATGTCGTCTTCCACTTCCGCACCCTGGTCCTCCTGACTTTCTGGCAATTGTGTCTCATCATCATCCACCTCTTGTTGAGACACATTCCACCATTGCCTTCGTGAGACTGTGGCTGCTCAAATATTTGGGCATCGGTACATACGATCTCCTCATGACCCACTTCAACTGGAGCTGTCGAGAGGCCAGAATCTACAAATGGATAAGTGAACAGCTCTTCAGAGTGTCCAAGTGTGGGATCAATTACAGTTGTGGCCAAAAGTATTGACACCCCTGCAATTCTGTCAGATAATACTCAGTTTCTTCCTGAAAATGATTGCAATCACAAATTCTTTGGTATTATTATCTTCATTTAATTTGTCTTAAATGAAAAAAACAAAAGAGAATGAAGCAAAAAGCAAAACATTGATCATTTCACACAAAACTCCAAAAATGGGTCAGACAAAAGTAACATAGTAACATAGTAACATAGTTTTTAAGGTTGAAGGAAGACTTTAAGTCCATCTAGTTCAACCCATAGCCTAACATGTTGATCCAGAGGAAGGCAAAAAAAACCCATGTGGCAACACTAAGCTCCACATTGGGGGAAAAAATTCCTTCCTGACTCCAGATACGGCAATCAGACTAGATCCCTGGATCAACGCCCTATCAAAGAATCTAGTATATATAACTGGTAATATTATAGTTTTCAAGAAAGGCATCCAGGCCCTTCTTAAATGTTAGTAGTGAGTCACTCATTACAACAGCATGTGGCAGAGAGTTCCATAGTCTCACTGCTCTTACAGTAAAGAATCCGCGTCTGTGATTATGATTAAACCTTCTTTCCTCCAGACGTAGAGGATGCCCCCTTGTCCCCGTCTCAGGCCTAAGAGTAAAGAGATCATTAGAAAGGTCTCTGTACTGCCCCCTCATATATTTATACATTATTATAAGATCACCCCTAAGCCTTCATTTTTCCAAGCTAAATAACCCCAAGTTTAATAACCTGTCTTGGTATTGCAGACCCCTTAGTCTTCTAATGACTTTTGTCGCTCTTCTCTGGACCCGCTCTAGTTCAGCTATGTCTTTCTTATACACCGGAGACCAGAATTGTACACAGTATTCTAAGTGTGGTCGCACTAGTGACTTGTATAGAGGTAAAATTATGTTCTCCTCATGAGCATCTATGCCTCTTTTAATGCATCCCATTATTTTATTTGCCTTTGCAGCAGCTGCCTGACACTGGCCACTAAATGTGAGTTTATCATCTATCCATACACCCAGGTCTTTTTCAGTGACAGTTTTGCCCAGTGTTTTACAATTAAGCACATAATTATACCTTTTGTTTCCTCTGCCCAAGTGCATGACTTTACATTTATCCCCATTAAAGCGCATTTGCCATTTAGCCGCCCAAGCTTCTAGTTTACATAAATCCTCCTGTAATATAGAATTGTCCTCCTCTGTATTGATTACCCTGCAGAGTTTAGTGTCATCTGCAAATATTGAGATTCCACTCTGTATGCCCCCTACAAGGTCATTAATAAATATATTAAATAGAAGCGGGCCCAACACTGACCCCTGTGGTACCCCACTGTTAACTGTGACCCATTCTGAGTGTGTTCCATTAATAACCACCCTTTGTTTCCTATCACTAAGCCAGTTCTCAACCCACTTACACATATTTTCCCCTATCCCCATTGCCCTCATTTTATGTATCAAACTTTTGTGTGGCACCGTATCAAAAGCTTTTGAAAAATCCATATACACCACATCCACTGCATTTCCTTGGTCCAGTCCAGAACTTACTTCTTCATAGAAGCTTATTAGATTAGTTTGACAGGAACGGTCCCTCGTAAAACCATGTTGATAATGGGTCATGAGGTTATTTTTGTTCAGATACTCCAGTATAGCATCTCTTAGAAAACCCTCTAGGATTTTACCCACAGTAGAGGTTAAGCTTACTGGCCTATAATTTCCAAGATCAGTTTTTGTCCCCTTTTTGAATATTGGCACCACATTTGCTATACGCCAGTCCTGTGGTACAAACCCTGTTATTATGGAATCTTTAAATATTAAAAATAATGGTCTATCTATGACAGTACTTAATTCCTGCAGCACTCTGGGGTGTATCCCATCCGGGCCCGGGGATTTGTCAATTTTAGTGATTTTTAGACGATGCCGTACTTCCTCTTGGGTTAAGCAGGTGACATTTAATTGAGACTTTTTGTTATCACTGATCATATTGTCTGTCATGGGATTTTCTTGTGTAAATACTGTTGAAAAAAAGTCATTTAGCATATTGGCTTTTTCCTCATCCTCATCCACCATTTCACCCAGACTATTTTTAAAGGGGCCAACACCATCATTTTTTAGTTTCTTACTATTTATGTAGTGAAAAAATATTTTGGGATTCTTTTTACTTTCTCTGGCAATGAGTCTCTCTGTCTCAATCTTTGCTGCCTTGATTTGCTTTTTACAAATGTTATTTAATTTTCTGTATTTATTTAATGCCTCATCACTACCTACTTGCTTTAATTCCCTGAATGCTTTCTTTTTGTCACATATTGCACTTCTTACCGCTTTATTTAGCCATAGTGGTTTCCTCCTATTTCTAGCATGCTTATTCCCATAGGGTATATATTGTGCACAGGTCCTATTCAGGATGCGAATAAACATCTCCCATTTGTGTTGTGTACTTTTATGTCTCAGGACATCGTCCCAGTTTATTGCACTAAGATCATCTCTCAACCGTTGGAAATTTGCCTTCCTGAAGTTTAGTGTCCTTGTGGCCCCTTTACTACACGTCTTAGTAAAGGATACTTGAAAGCTTATTAAGTCATGATCACTATTACCCAAGTGACCTCCAACCCGTATATTTGATATGCGGTCTGGCCTGTTGGTTAATATTAGGTCCAGCAGTGCCCCCCTTCTTGTTGGGTCCTGAACCAGTTGTGAAAGGTAATTGTCTCTCATAGTTTTCAAAAACTTATTACCTTTGCTGGAACTGCAGGTTTCTGATCCCCAATGTATTTCAGGGTAGTTGAAGTCCCCCATAATAATGACTTCTCCCTGAGTCGCTGCTTCATCTATTTGCTTTATGAGGATATTCTCCTCCACTTCCATTATTGTTGGGGACTTATAACAAACCCCTATCAGTAATTTATTATTTTTTCCCCCTCCCCTTATCTCCACCCACAGGGACTCTACATTTCCATTAGATTCACCTATATTATCACAAGTATTGGCACCCTCAGCCTAATACCTGGTTGCACAACCGTTAGCCAAAATAACTGCAATCAACCACTTCCGTTAACCATCAATGAGTTTCTTACAATGCTCTGCTGGAATTTTAGACCATTCTTCTTTGGCAAACTGCTCCAGGTCCCTGATATTTGAAGGGTGCCTTCTCCAAACTGCCATTTTTAGATCTCTCCACAGGTGTTCTATGGGATTCAGGTCTGGACTCATTGCTGGCCACCTTAGAAGTCTCCAGTGCTTTTTCTCAAACCATTTTCTAGTGCTTTTTGAAGTGTATTTTGGATCATTGTCCTGCTGGAAGACCCATGACCTCTGAGGGAGACCCAGCTTTCTCACATTGGGCCCTACATTATGCTGTAAAATTTGTTGGTTCCTTCAGACTTCATAATGCCATGCACACGGTCAAGCAGTCCAGTGCCAGAGGCAGCAAAGCAACCCCAAAACATCAGGGAACCTCTGCCATATTTGACTGTAGGGACCGTGTTTCTTTTCTTTGAATTCCTCTTTTTTTCTCCTGTAAACTCTATGTTGTTGCCTTTGCCCAAAAAGCTCTACTTTTCTCATCTGACCAGAGAACATTCTTCCAAAACGTTGTAGGCTTTCTAAGGTAAGTTTTGGCAAACTCCAGCCTGACTTTTTTATGTCTTGGGGTAAGAAGTGGAGTCTTCCTGGGTATCCTACCATACAGTCCCTTTTCATTCAGATGCCGACAAATAGTACTAGTTGACACTGTTGTACCCTCGGACTGCAGGGCAGCTTGAACTTGTTTGGATGTTAGTCGAGGTTCTTTTTCCACCATTCGCACAATCTTGCATTGAAATCTCTCGTCAATCTTTCTTTTCTGTCCAGATCTAGGGAGGTTAGCCACAGTGCCATGCGCTTTAAACTTCTTGATGACACTGCGCACGGTAGACACATGAACATTCAGGTCTTTGGAGATGGACTTGTAGTCTTGAGATTGTTCATGCTTCCTCACAATTTGGTTTCTCAATTCCTCAGACAGTTCCTTGGTCTTCTTTCTTTTCTCCATGCTCAATGTGGTACACACAAGGACACAGGACAGAGGTTGAGTCAACTTTAATCCATGTCAACTGGCTGCAAGTGTGATTTAGTTATTGCCAACACCTGTTAGGTGCCACAGGTAAGTTACAGGTGCTGTTAATTACACAAATTAGAGAATCATCACATGATTTTTCTAACAGTGCCAATACTTTTGTCCACCCCCTTTATTATGTTTGGTGGAATTAGATCCAATTTGGCTTTAGGACAATTCTTTTTGTGTTTTTTCATTGAAGACAAAATAAATGAAGATAATAATACCAAAGAATTTGTGATTGCAATCATTTTCACGAAGAAACTGAGTATTATCTGACAGAATTGTAGGGGTGTCAATACTTTTGGCCACAACTGTATGTCCGGGGCCAGACACTCGGCATGGTGGGAGGAAAGAGTATCAAGATATGGAATGTGCTGGTCCAGTCTCACGGCTACTGACACTTGACCGTGTGGAAGACAGGGTATTTGTGGTGGTGCCAAACTGACTGGAAGCATTATCCGCTATCCAACTAACAACCTGTTGACACTGGCCTTGGTTTAATAGTGGAGTACTGCTGCTGTCCCCTAGAAATTGGGACAGGAAGATCAAGCCAGATGATGTGGGCGTTTGTAGTGGTGCAATTTGAGCTTGCACATGGCCTCGGCCTCTGCCTGCACCACCATCACGTCCAGTTCCTTGTCCCTTGCCACCGGCCTTGCGCATTTTCAATGTTGTGCTGACTGTATATAGCTAAATGAAGGCAACCAAGAAATGGTTTTTAGCAGCACACTGAGATTAGAGATTAAGGCCCTGCAGTTGGACTGGTCAGACACAAACGCTGACGAGAATAGCGAGTCTTTTGGCGTATCCTAATTTACGCTACAACCTACTCCTGGCGCACACAAATGTTAGATGAATGCAGACAAGAGTTGGTTTTTAGCACGACACTGAGATAACAGATTAAGGCCCTGCAGTTGGACTGGTCAGACACAAACGCTGATGAGAATAGTGAATCTTTTGGCGTATCCTAATTTACGCTGCAACCTACTCCTGGTGCACACAAATGTTAGATGAATACAGACAAGAGTTGGTTTTTAGCTGGACACTGGGATAACAGATTAAGGCCCTGCAGGTGGACAGGTCAGCACAAACGCTGACGAGAATAGCGAGTCTTTTGGCGTATCCTAATTTACACTGCAACCTACTGCAGCTGCACTAAGATGCTAAATGAGTGCAGACAAGATTTGGTTTTTAGCACGACACTGAGATTAGAGATTAAGGCCCTGCAGGTGGACTGGCCAGACACAAATGCTGACGAGAATAGCGAGTTTTTTGGCGTATCCTAATTTACGCTGCAACCTACTGCAGCTGCGCTAAGATGCTAAATGAATGCAGACAAGATATGGTTTTTAGCACGACACTGAGATTAGAGATTAAGGCCCTGCAGGTGGACTGGTCAGACACAAACGCTGACGAGAATAGCGAGTCTTTTGGCGTATCCTAATTTACACTGCAACCTACTGCAGCTGCACTAAGATGCTAAATGAGTGCAGACAAGATTTGGTTTTTAGCACGACACTGAGATTAGAGATTAAGGCCCTGCAGGTGGACTGGTCAGACACAAACGCTGACGAGAATAGCGAGTCTTTTGGCGTATCCTAATTTACACTGCAACCTACTGCAGCTGCACTAAGATGCTAAATGAGTGCAGACAAGATTTGGTTTTTAGCACGACACTGAGATTAGAGATTAAGGCCCTGCAGGTGGACTGGCCAGACACAAATGCTGACGAGAATAGCGAGTTTTTTGGCGTATCCTAATTTACGCTGCAACCTACTGCAGCTGCGCTAAGATGCTAAATGAATGCAGACAAGATATGGTTTTTAGCACGACACTGAGATTAGAGATTAAGGCCCTGCAGGTGGACTGGTCAGACACAAACGCTGACGAGAATAGCGAGTCTTTTGGCGTATCCTAATTTGCGCTGAAACCTACTCCTGCCTATAGAGAGCTAAATTAATCCCTAAAAGCACTGTTTTGGGATGGATGGATGAGATTTCCAGCCTGTACACCAGCCCCAGATGTGATGCAGGCTGGTATACTGGCACAACGAAGTTTGCTATTTACCCTGCCTCCCTGCCTGCCTGTATACAGCTCTATTAGTCCTCAGAAGGACTGTTGTGCTAATTAGACTGGCAGCCCTGTGCCTACACTAGCTGAAAGGCCACAAATCTGTCCCTCAATCAGCAGCAGCGCTCCCTACACTGACTGTCTGTGGAACAGAGTGACGAGCACAGCGCGGTCAGGTCTTATAAAGACCTGATGACGTTGTGCGGCCAGCCAATCACTGTAATGCCCCAGCCAACATGGCTGTGGCATTACAGTGTCTGTCAGTCAATCCCTGCATGCCGGCTGGACCTGTAAAGAGCGCCAACATGCAGAGAGGTGGACCACGAGCATAGCAAGAGTATCGCGCCATTACTCGGTACTCGCCGAGTACCCCGAGTACCGAGATATTCGTGCGAGTACTGAGTAGTGACAAGCATACTCGCTCATCCCTAGTGTTTATTAAATTACTTATATAAATATAAAAATTTAAACCTATCAACAAACAAACCAATTTATAATGAGCCCCTTTAGGGGACCATACAATCACAGGACGCTCAAACTTCAGTCCTATAAGGGAGGAGTTTGCGTCCACCAGTGTCCAGGATAGAGGATTTGGCAAGTGACCACACAGCAAGGGAACCAAACAACACCAAGGATGGACCACAATACCTAACTGATTATAATCTAGATTTAATAGAACCCACATGATAAGGGAAATTGAAAAACCCCGGGTTACTGTATAAACCAACTAGATAATTTCCTGATAAAGGAGAGGAAAGTTTTAAAATATCCAATGGTTAAAATAGCTTCAATACGCGTAGGGAATTGTATGTTCTGTTTGTGAATAAAAGTTCTGTGTGCAAGCATAGGCTCCATTGTGGTCCAGCGCGGATTAATCCCGATCTTCCTTCATTCGTGTGTCTTCACATGAACATATAGACATACACAGCTCTACTACATGAACATATAGACACACACAGCTCTGCTATATTCACACTACATACACAGATCTACTACATGCACACTGCACACACAGACGCACTCACAGCTCTGCTATATGAACACTACATGCATATGCAGCAATGAAACAGACACATTTACACACACACAGGCACTAGACATTATCACATCCGGGGGGGGGGTCAGAGTGGGCACTTGCCCAGGGCCTCCACGCTCTGAGGGGCCCCCAGCAGGGTCCTGCACTAATGATGTTGCTGCAGGTTTAATCAGCTCCTCCTGCTCGTCCCAGGAGAGTAGTATGCAACTGATAATCACAGACATCTGCAGCATTCTGCCACTCACTATGTGAGCTGATCGGGACACTTGTCCGATCAGCTGTTACCGCAGTATCACTGCTATGTTGAGTATCTCAGGAGGGCGGTGCTGCTGCTCAGACTAGCACTGATTGGTTGAACTACAGCCAATCAGTGTTAGTGTTGATGTACTCTCTGTCCTTAGTATCATAGCACAGGTCCAGCCAGAGAGCTGTGCTGTGATTGGTGGAATCCTGCCTCCTCCTCTCTTTACTCACTGGTGCCCTATGAAGAATAGAGGGAATCCACTGCTCCCTCCTGCATCATTTCAGTGCCAAAGTAAGTTGCAATGACTTCTCTTAAGTGTCATTCTAGCTCTTAACTGAATGAGGGCCCCCAGTGTCAGCAGGGTCAGTGAGGGTGACATAATATTGGAGTGGGCCCTCAGAAAGTAGTGAGGGCCCCTCTCCACCAATGCAAAGTTTGATTAATACAGCAGCATTCCCTCGGCTGCTCCACAGGGCCAGATACAGAAGTGACCGCAGAGGAAGAGCTGCAGGAGCACAGTGTGAGGCACCGCCGGCATGATCCGCATGGCCGGGGTACATCACATGTAGGATCAGAGGATGATCCTGTGCACACTGGCCGGTTTTCCTGTGATGATAATACTGTGTGAACCAACCTGAACACAATGAGGTTTCATGAGACTAATGAGTGGCAGTGAGAGTGGGATGAGATCGAGGAGTCCATGAGGAATAGGATGTAAAAAGTGAGTGCTGACAACCCGGAACACAGGGAGTTAACCTGAGCTGTATAACAGGCTGATTAACAGCAGCTGAGGGGGTGTGTCTATGTGGGAGTGGCTGGCACGATAAGAGCCGGCCACCTGAGTGATTGAGAGATGGATCCTGGAGGCTGAGAGCCCATTCAGATTGATTCAGATGGAAGCTGAGACCAGCCAAGTGCAGAGTAGTCTGGAGGCTCTGAGTACATGATGGGAGCATGCTAGCTCCATGCCGGTGCCGAGGTCCGTGGTCGTGTCCGCACCTGGAGGGGGAAGCCGTGGCTGACCTGGTGGATACTGGTCCGGGCGTGGGGCGAAACACGCCCGGGAAAGGAGCCTGTGGGGATGCCTGGTGGAACCTGTGACACAGGTAGCGAGACCCGGATCCGTGCCCGGTAAGAAAGCAGTTCCCGGGCGATAGTGTGAACTGTGCACCTTGTGTGTAAATCATGTTAGGCGAGTATAGACCGCCCTTGGGACCGACTCAGTGGAGTCCGTTAAAGGTCCTGATGAACCGGAATGTATGTAGCCCGTGGAGGCAATTGTATGTAGTGTGCCAGGCGGGCATAGACCGCCTTTGGGTCCGAGTCAGAGTACTCCGTTAAGGGACCCGATGAACTATGTGTATGAGGGCTTAGGTAATGGCCCTGAATGAGAGATGATGGCCTATATGTAAGACCCATGTATAAAGATGTGGGGAGAGAGTGACCCAGCGAGTATGGATGATGTTGGAGGCGTTCCGTCCTTGGGACGAGAGGGAGGCTTGCCCTGCTGCTTGCAGAGGGTACCCGTCCCTCAACCACGACCTCTAATGGTGTGGGTGTGCCTGTGGTGCCAGAGACAGGGGTAATAGGGCTCCTAGTAGGTATCGGATGTGGTTCCCGTGTACTATGGTTTGCCAATCCCTGTAATGGGCCATGGAGGGGCCACAGTCCATGGATGTGGGCTGTGAGCAGGTGTGTGATCCATGGACGTTTGAATGATGGATCACATACGGTGTGTAAGGTCCCGGTCAGGCAGGATTCCTGACTACGGGTGAATGTATATCATCATGCTGGGGTGACTAAAGCCAGGCGGCAGGTACCGCCATTGGGACCCACAGGGCCCGTTGAGGCGTAGGTAACGAAGGTCAGAAGCAGGGGTTAGAAGGGCTCCCGTACTGGGTAACGCGTGGTTAGGCCTGAGGCCGCAGCCACGGGTTACTAGGGTTTGCCAATCCCTGTTATGAACCCGGAGGGGTCATCATCGTACTGTAACTTATGTATAGTGTAAGTAGGCCGGAGGCCGTAGCCACCATGGGAGCTGTTAGTAGAGCTCCAATGGGGACAGAGATGGTTACAGGTCCCGGGTTACTATAAAACGTTATGTGCAATATAAGTGTTATGTGATGTTAAATGTAAATGTATGGTGTATTTATGTAAAGTGTTGTTTAATCAATGTGATATGTGTCAAACATGCTACCCGGCTTATGTGATTAATATGTGAAAATAAACGGGTAGACATTGGTTAACTTAAAAACACGTGTTCTTGTCGTTTTGCAAGCGGGTTCCCCGGTTGCTACCTCACAACAGACATAGTGTGAGCAGGGCCAGCTCCAGATTTTTGTGGGCCATGGGCAAAAGACTCTCAGTGGGCCCCATTAACACTCACACACAGCAATGCTACATGCCCTATACATGCACATTCAGACACATAAAGCACTCCTACATGAACACTACACACCCAGCTCTGCTCATGTGTACAATACATGCACATATAAACACACACAGCTCTGCTACATGCACATATAAACACACACAGCTCTGTAACATGCACATAAAAGATACACACACAGCTCTGCTACATGCACAATACATGCACATACAAATACACAGCTCTGCTGCACGCACAATAGATGCACATACAAACACACACCGCTCTGTTACATGTACATACAGATACACACACAGCTACATGGACACTATATACTCAGCTCTGCTATATGTACAATAGATGCACATACAAACACACACAGCTCTGTTACATGCACAATACATGCACATACAGATACACATATAGATATACACATTGACATACACACACAGATATACACACGTATAGATACACACACATATACAGATATACACAGGCACACACACATACAGATATACACACATGCAGATATACACACTGACACAACCACATTCAGATATACACACACATTTAGATATACACACACATACAGATATATAGACATACAGATATACAGACATACATACAGATATATACACACACACATTCAGATATATGCACAAACATTCAGATATACACACACACATACAGATGTACAGACACACATACAGATATACACACAGACACACACAGATATACACACACACATACAGACATACACACACACATGCAGATATACACACACATACAGATATACACACAAACATTCAGATATACACACATACAGATATACAGACACACACACAGATATACACACATACATATATACACACATTAAGTTATACACACACATACAGATATACAGACACACATACAGATATACACACATACACACACAGATATACACACACACATACATACACACACACATACAGATATACACACAAACATTCAGATATACACACATAGAGATATACAGACACACACACAGATATACACACATACATATATACACACATTAAGTTATACACACACATACAGATATACAGACACACATACAGATATACACACAGACACACACAGATATACACACACACATACAGACATACACACACACATACAGATATACACACACATACAGATATACACACAAACATTCAGATATACACACATACAGATATACAGACACACACACAGATATACACACATACATATATACACACATTAAGTTATACACACACATACAGATATACAGACACACATACAGATATACACACATACACACACATACAGATATACAGACACACATACAGATATACACATACACATTCAGATATACACATAGACACACACACACACAGATATACAGACACAGAGATATCCCACACAGATATACACACATACAGACAACATACATATTGTACCTGTCCTCGTCTACCTTTTCCATATGTACTATGTAAAGCGCCATGGAATCTAATGGTGCTATATAATAATAATAATATTTATTCAATTATATAGTGCTATTAATTCCATAGCACTTTACATACATCACTAATGCTGTCCCTAATGAAACTCACAATCTAAACATCCTATCAGTATGTCTTTACAAATATAAATAAATAATAATAATAATACATACACATACATACAGATACATGCACACATACAGATACACAGACACATTGGCGGAACTTTAGCCTGGTGGGCCCTGGTGCAGCTCTAGGGGGGGGTGGATGCTACCAGCTGAAGGTGAGGAGCCGGGGGGAGAGGTTGCTAGCACCTGCAGGTGACGGGGGGAGGGGGGGCATTGCAGGACTGGGAGCTGGGGCTGCAGAGAAGAAGGGGGGCGGGAACAGCCAAGGGAAGCAGGAAGCTTCCCTCAGTTAACCTCCTCTCCTCTGACACAGGGTCACGGGGGCTGGCTGTGCAGGGCCCCCTACAGGTGCTTGAGGGGCCCCCTACTGGGTCCAGCTGCACCACGGTAGGTCAGCCCCTGCACAGACACATATTACCAGGGGCGGAACTACACTGGTGCAGCTGGTGCAGCTGCACCAGGGCCCCGACCGGCTGGGGGCCCCTTCAAGCCTGGAGGGGGGCCCCCAGCCGACCCCCGCAAGCTGCCGCCAAAGGAGAGGAGGGTCAGGCAAGGGAAGCAGAGAGCTTCCTGCTTCCCTTGCCTGATCCCGCCCCTCTTCTCCTCTGCTCCTCCGGCCCCTAGAATACTTCCGCGCGGCTCCCAGGTAGGAGAGCATCGCGTCAGCGGCTCCCCCCCTTTCCGGGCCGCGCCGACGGCCAGTAGCCCCGCCCCCCCCGGTCCTCTCCTGCACCAGGGCCCCCGGGGTTGACGGTCCGCCCCTGCATATTACCTTATTACCTCATCCAGCTTTTCTTGATCAGTGCCCAGCAGGAGAGAGGAGCCACTGGAAGCTGCATGGAGGCTGCAGAAGTTGAGCTGATGCAGGTTCTTCCAGGATCTTGATTTCAGTCATGTGATCAGTCACATGACTAAACTGGTAGGTCCTTCAGCCTCAGTTCAGCTTCCAGGGCTTTCTCTTCTGCTGTTTACTGATCACATAGATCGGTGCAGAGCAGGGGAGAGGGAGAGAGGGCAGTTGTCTGTGAGCAGGTCTCCTCACTGCTTCCCTCACAGACAGCTGTACACCCTCTCACCTGCCCGGGTATGCCAGGTGTCGGCGCCAGGCCTGAGTGTGAGCTTTATAACAGTACACTATAACACTGCTGGGTCATTCCATGTCAAGTGAACCAATGATTATTACCTCTATATTTTTAATTCTTTTGAGATTTTGTTATTTGATAATAGCATGTCAGACAATGCAAAATGTGAAGAGAAAAATTTTTTAAAAAATTTATTTTTTTTTAAAATGATTTTCAAAGTTCGGAAAAAGTGTGAATTTCGCTGTTGCCTGCCTTTACGTTTCTCCTCATAACTAAGGCTAGGAATAAGATAGAGAGACAAAATAAACACCATTCTACTCAGAACTATACAGGCTTTCACCAGATATGTCACAAGAGGATCTTTGTTAATATTTTACCCATGTGATCGCAAGCGCAAAACTTTAAAACGCATTTCCGAAAAATCGGCGCGCTTTAAATATTTCAAAAACTGCCCATGTGTCTGCTTTGCTCTTAGCCACATCTGTACCAAATTTCAAGTTGGGATCGCAATGGGATCATATTTTAACATATTTTACTATTAATAGCGTCAATGGGTCATTCCATATCAAGTGATCTAAATATGAATATTTTTTTTTACCTGACGTCTTTAGATTTTTTTTTTTTTTTCCTTTATGAAGTACTACTTTAGTTAATTACAAATTAAAAGTTTGGAATTTTTTTCTTCATCAGTTAATTTTTTACAGATTTTTAAAGTTTAAAAAAAGGGTGAATTTTGGCCTGGTACGACTTTAAATTTTTTTATCTCGGGCTAGAAATAAGATAGAGAAACAAAATAAACACCATTCTACTCAGAACTGTCCAGGCTTTCACCAGATATGTCACAAGAGTATATTTGTTAATTTTAATTTTTTACCTATGCGAATGCAAACGCAACATTTTGAAACGCATTTCCGAAAAAAACATTTTAATAAAAATTTTCCAAAACTGCCCATGTGTCTTTTATGCTCTTAGCCACATCTGTACCAAATTTCAAGTTGGGATCGTGATGGGATCATATTTTAAAATATTTAACTATGGTTAATCTCATTTTTATTAAATTTTGAAAAAACATATGAAAGACATACATTCAATCTTTTAACAAAATCTTGAGACATATAAAATATACAAAAAGAGAATTCACAAAGTTATTAGTAACTTTAAGATAAGCTGCAAATTTACTTTTGCGCTTATCTCTGGTGCAATATATACTACAATCTAAATATAATTCCAAACACTCAAGTATACAACCTTTCTCAGGGTTTTGAGATGTTCTGATGTCAAGGGACAAGCAGCCCCAGCAGAATGATTTTTATTACTTGGCCCCTTCTAACAGGTTGACCATGTAAGTGGGTCATTACCCGTTGAGGCCTAGTTGGAATAGTCTATCGACTGGTGTACCGGAAAGGAAGGCCGAAATATTAATGATCTACTCACAGCTCAGAGTTTTCGATACCTGTCTAATGTTCACTAGAATTCTGAAGGTATAGGCGTAGAAAGGAAATACCTAGACTGAATGTATCAGATGAGAAGAAAAGAGAGATAGAAAAGAAGAGAGAGAGAGAAGAGAAACAAAAACCATTAGAAAAAGTTATACTGGGAAAGAAAAGCCACGTAAGAAAAAATGAAAAAAAGGAGGGGGGGGGGACGGGTGAGGTATGGGAAGGAGAAAGGGTACTCATCCCACTGGCTCCCCATCAGCCAGAGGTCAAGCCATATTATCTGTGCTGGAAAAGATACTCCTAAATTCTGCAGAGTCGTGAAAAAGAATCCATTCAACCCAAATCCCTAAGAATTTGTTCCGAGATCCCGACGCATCAGCTGCGAGCTCCTCCATTCGATATGTGTCCATCAATTCTTTGAACCAATCAAGTAGAGATGGAGCCCGGCTTGATTTCCAGAACCTCGGGATCACAGCACGAGCAGCCGAGATGCAAAAGCGGAGAATATCCCTCTTCTGTAGCCCAATAGGACCTGGAAAAATGGATAACATTGCCGATTCTGGGCAGCATTCGGCTTCTTTACCTGTTATCCGGGCGTATGCATTGAAAACCTCAGACCAGAACCGCCGGATTTCCCCACAACTCCACCAAATGTGTATCATTGTACCCTTCTCTTCCCACACAGCGCCAGCAGGTATCAGGGGTTCCAGGGAACATGTTCCGGAGTGTCGTCGGGCACAAGTACCATCTAGTGAGCAGCTTATAGCTTCTTTCTTGTGCAGAACAAGCGCTAGCTAGTGAGTGAGTAAATATAAAGCATTTCTGCCAATTAGCTTCTGAAATGCTACACCCCAATTCCCTCTCCCAAGCACGTTGGAAGTAAAGGGTGCCCTGCTCTCTCATGGACCCTAAGGCCTGGTATAGAAATGATATTTTGCGCCTCGGTGGAGCCTCCAGTTGGAATAACCTCTCCAATACGTTGGGCGTCAATCTTACCCTGCAAGAGTGGTCAGCTGAATATAATTATGCTCTGTATTGGAGAAATTCGAATCACTTAAGAGGTCTCGTAGGTTCTTTGAGTTGTAGCTCTGCCATCGGGGGCAAACCACCACTGGACAGAGTCTGTCCTACTCGGGTGTCATCCACAATCCGCCAACATAAAAATCTCTGCCTGTCAAATCTGGGTGGGAAAGATGGGTTGGAAAAAAGGGGAGTCAAAGGGCTAAGTCTGTCGTTTAAGCGGAGGGTTTTCGTCACTAGGTGCCATACCTTCAAGGTGTTTCTGGTCATGTCTGTCAAAGGTACTAGGTCTGCGGAGTCTTTAGGGGAAATCCAAAGCAGGTGTTTCAGCGGAATCCCCAAACCCTCTTGCTCCACCCCTACCCATTTCTTGGAGGACGCATGATAATGCCAATCTAGAGCTCTAACAAGAGAGGAAGCCTCAAAGTACGCTCGTATGTTGGGTAGTCCAACCCCTCCTCTGGTCTCGGGCAAGGATAGGATATTCATTCGCAATCTGGACCTCTTGCCCCCCCAGACAAATCTAAGGATCATAGATTGCATTTTGGAGAGGAAACCTCTATCCAATAGAACAGGAACTGTCTGAAAAGTATATAAGAGTCGGGGCAAGACATCCATCTTGACTACGTTTATTCTCCCGAACCAGGATAGCTTTAATTGTCTATAGGAGGTAAATGCCGATTCCGCGTTAGTCAAAAGGGGTTGATAATTTAAATTGAATATTTGTTTAAGATCTTTTGGTATAAGGACTCCCAAGTACTTAATGGCTTCTACTTTCCATTTAAATGGGAACTGTTTAGATAGATGAGAAACCAATTCTCCAGGCAAAGAAATATTGAGTGCCTCGGTTTTGGAGCAATTCACTTTAAAGTTGCTCAATTGTCCGAACCGTTCAAACTCCATTAAGACCGAAGGGATGGAGACCAGGGGCTGGGAGATGTAAAGTAGCGGGTCATCTGCAAATAAGGCTAATTTGTGATGACTCTGTCCCAGCTTGACCCCATGGACGCATTCATTGGACCTAAGTGCAAAATATTTAACTATTATAGTGTCAATTCAAAAGTCACCAAGAACACAATCAGTCATTTTTTCACAATTGCCCGTCAATAGTTTGAATTTGATATAAAGAAACATAGTCTTGTAACATCTCAAATGAAAGCTGTTACCGTTCTGAGTAAAATGATGCCTCTCCCACTTCATTATCTTATTTCTAGCCTGAGATAAAAAAATTTAAAGTCGTACCAGGCCAAAATTCACCCTTTTTTTAAACTTTAAAAATCTGTAAAAAATTAACTGATGAAGAAAAAAATTCCAAACTTTTAATTTGTAATTAACTAAAGTAGTACTTCATAAAGGAAAAAAAAAAAAAAAATCTAAAGACGTCAGGTAAAAAAAAATATTCATATTTAGATCACTTGATATGGAATGACCCATTGACGCTCTTACTAGTAAAATATGTTAAAATATGATCCCATTGCGATCCCAACTTGAAATTTGGTACAGATGTGGCTAAGAGCACAGCAGACACATGGGCAGTTTTTGAAATATTTAAAGCGCGCCGATTTTTCGGAAATGCGTTTTAAAGTTTTGCGCTTGCGATCACATGGGTAAAATATTAACAAATATCCTCTTGTGACATATCTGATGAAAGCCTGGACAGTTCTGAGTAGATTGGTGTTTATTTTGTTTCTCTATCTTATTTCTAGCCCGAGATATGATAGAAAATGTAAAGCCATACCAGGCCAAAATTCGCACTTTTTTAAAACTTTAAAAATCTGTAAAAAATTAACAGATAAAGAAAAAAATTCAAAACTTTTTTTTTGTAATTAGATAAAGTTGTTCTTCAGATAGAAAAAATTTTTTAAAAATCTGAGGACGTCAGGGAAAAAAAATATTCATTTTTGGATCACTTGACATGGAATGACCCTGCTGTCCCTGGAGGGGTGCCACCACTGCTACCTCACCCTGAGCACAGGCATTGGGGGAAGTATGTGAAGGAGGATTATGCTGAGTGCAGAGTTACAGTGTGCAGAGCAGCTTAACAATGAGAAGAATTCTATTACACATTGCAAACACCTCTCTGCTGTGCACACAGCATGTACACCTCATTTTCCAACAGATAGGAAATAACACTATACATAATATGAGCATAGCAGAGCTCTGTGGGTGTGTGTATGTGTGTGTGTGTTTATCCATCTTTTATTTATCATCTATCTATCCCTCTATGTATCTATCATCTATAGGCTCTCCTGTGTGGTGTAGTATATAGAGGTGCTGTCGGTTCTCCTGTGGTGTAGTATATAGAGGATCCAGCAGCTCTCCAGTGTGGTGTGGTATATAGAGGAGCTGTTGGCTCTCCTGTGTGGTGTAGTATATAGAGGAGCTGTTGGCTCTCCTGTGTGGTGTAGTATATAGAGGAGCTGCCAGCTCTCCTGTGTGGTGTAGTATATAGAAGATTGGTCGACTCTCCTGTGTGATGTAGTATATAGAGGATCCGTCAGCTCTCCTGTGTGGTGTAGTATATAGAGGAGCTGTCAGCTCTCCTGTGTAGTATAGTATATAGAGAAGCTGTTGGCTCTCCTGTGTGGTGTAGTATATAGAGGTTCTGTCGGCTCTCCTGTGCGGTGTAGTATATAGAGGATCTGGCAGCTCTCCTGTGCGGTGTAGTATATAGAGGAGCTGTCGGCTCTCCTGTGTGGTGTAGTATATAGAGGAGCTGTCGGCTCTCCTGTATGGTGTAGTATATAGAGGATCTGTTGGCTCTCCTGTGCGGTGTAGTATATAGAGGAGCTGTCGGCTCTCCTGTGTGGTGTAGTATATAGATGATCTGTCAGTTCTCCTGTGTGGTGTAGTATATAGAGGAGCTGTCGGCTCTCCTGTGTGGTGTAGTATATACAGGAGCTGTCAGCTCTCCTGTGTGGTGTAGTATATAGAGGATCTGTCAGCTCTCCTGTTTGGTGTAGTATATGTCTTTTGATGACGAGTCTCCTGTTGCCGGTGAAGTCACATTGACTAAGCAGCCCCTTCTTTTCCACTCTGCTCTGTCAGCGGAGCATAACTGTTGATGTCATTCAGATTGACAGGCAGCGCCCCGATTGCTGACTGTGGGGATCTATCCTTCAATCAGCAAGACATTTTGGCAGTGACACTCTTCAGATGCTACAGATTCATGAAGAGTTGTATATCTCTTCATGACCCAGGGACATCTGACCCCAGCATGCCACCTCATGAAAAATTGGCGTGAAAAATGTCGGTTTTTCACAAATTGGGCCCATTCTGTATTAAGGTCTGAAATCGGCTCCTGTAAATACAACTTAAATGTTTGTGTGTGAAGGAGCAATTTATTAGCAGATGGGGCCCCACTTTTGACTTTTGCCCACTAAGAGCTGCATGGAGCTTGGAGAAGTTGAACTGCTGCTGGATCTTCCAGGACACTTGCCCGGGTGGGTCGGGTGCTGATGTGTCCACGCCTTTACAAGAGCATGTGCATTTATTCCTGTGGATTTTACGCATTTAGGCTGGCTTCACATTAGCGTTTGTGTCTGCATGCTGATGGCATGCAGACACAAACGCTGTCAGAAGCAGGGACACTTTGATGTGTCCGCAGCGGATAATGTCCGCCTGCGGACACATCACTATGGAGCCCGGCAGCCAATCGGCGCTGTCCGGGGCGGGCCGGAGGCGGAGATCAGCGCCGGAGATCTCCGCCCCCCGGCCGCCGGTAAGCTCCGGGACTGTCGGCGGGGAGAACAGCTGATCTGAGAGCTGTTTGAATCTTCCCGCGCCGACACTGTGAGGAGATGTCGGCGCGGGAAGATTCAAACAGCTTTCAGATCAGCTGTTTCTCCCCGCCGACATCGCTAGGAGATTACAGGCGGCGGGGAGAAGGAGGACAGCAGAGGGTCAGCTGATCTCCCGGTGGCCGTCGGTGAGCTCCTGTGACATCACCGGCGGCCACCGGGAGATTTTTCAATGGGTCCGCAGCGTTCTCCTGCTGTGTCATGCAGAGGACACTGCGGACCCATTGAAGACAATGCTTTTTTTGTACGCTTGGGGACGCTTGCTGATTGTCCAAGCTCCCCAAACGCACAAAAAAACCCAACATGCTGCGTCCCGGGTGCGGATGCTGGACACCGGAAGCAGCAGATATCGTCCGCATCCGCACCCAAACGCAGCAAACGCAGGCACCATGCGTTCCTATGTTAAACATAGGAACGCAGTGCGCATGCGTTTAACTGCGTATGGGAACGCAGCAAAACGCTGCCTTCCCATACGCAAATGTGAAGCCAGCCTTAGTGCAAGTCTATGAGGGCAATCTGCCCATAAAATTCAGCGGTGTATCTGCAGGAGACAGTGACATGTTGCAGATTTGAAATATGCACCACAGGTCAGATTACACTGCGTAAGAAAGAGGCACAGCTGGCAGGAGATTTCTATAAGGCCCCGTGCACACACTGAATATTTGATGAGTTTTTTTACCTCAGAATTTGTAGCCAAAGCCAGGAGGGGGTGATTAAATACAGAAATGGTGCAGGTGTTTCTATTGGACTTTTCCTCTGATTGCTCCACTCCTGGTTTTGTCTACAAATCCTGAGGTAAAAAACTCATCAAATACTCAGCGTGTGCACGTGGCCTAAAACCATCCACTTTGCTGGAGCTGTAACATGCTGCGTTTTTATGCAGATGGAGCAAAAATACACAGCAACAAAAACATCTTGGTGCAAAGCTTTAGAAACAGCAGGATAAGCATCGGCAGCTATATAGGAAACATGTCTTTATACTGTATAGTGGGTGGTGTCATGGCTGCTGCTCCACATACAGGTGCCACAATGTGACTTATGCTTCATGTTTCCGAGGGACTTCACACAGAGTCATATGATCCGGTTTAGCCTCTAGTTTCACTTTCGCCGGCATTTTATTGGCTGCTCATTTTCCTGAGAACGTTCATAGCAGACAGACGAGGAAGAGGAGTCACCATGAGCTCTGACTGCTGGAACCTTCTGAGTGAGTACACTAATTTCTTCTAAAATCTCCCCTGACACCAACTGGGCTTATGAGCAGGACAAAGAGGGAAAGTGTCAAAGATCAGGTAACAGGTCTAATTATGGGATAATGAGATCAAACACAAGGTCTAGAGCTGAGTCACCATTAAGAGAACATACCACACTAAACCTGTAAGTATGTCACATATGGCTACGTAATGTAAGCGTCTACAACCTATGAAAAATTATAAAGATTTATCGGGGGATTATAGCCAAAAAAGAGTGTTGTGCCCAGATGTGAGTAGTGAGCTACACCACTGGAAACAGGGAACTAATTACAGTGCGTAGTTCAGATGTTTACCATCTTTTCAGTTAGCCATTAAAAGGTATCAACCACTGCGGACTCTCAGATTCTAATATTTTTCTATCTACTGGCTAACATGGTACAAACAGTCTTTACCTTACTAGTTCAGATGTCTGAGGCAGGGGGGTCACAAACACCAGTCTACAGGTTTTTACAATCTAATGTTGGTGTGTGGGACCAGACGATAGAGAGAGAGGTACAGTAGGTACAAAGTGGATTAGACAGTGATGAATAGCAAAGTAATATACATTATCAGTTTACTGCATCCAAAATCTGAGTATTCTTGTGTGACTGGAGTGAACACCAATATTATTCTATATTATTATTACGCCATTTATTCCATGGCGCTTTGCACGTGAAAAGGGGCAACCAGACAGGTACAATAATTATGAGCAATACAAGTATCCATCTTATTTTAATGTCATACACTGACATTTTCAGGAAAGCACGATATATGAAGTTGTCTGAAGGAGTCTGAAGGAGTCTTCAAACCGTACAGAAGCTCCCACTGTCCCTCTGAGTAAAGAAATGCGTATCTGTAAGATCAAAAATGTAGAAATGAGTAAAGTGTAAAGATATTTTGTTGGGTTACAATTCTTGGGAAAATATCTTAGTTTGGCCAACAGTTTATTTAGATTCATAAAGTAAGTGAAATGCCGTGTTTTAAGTTGTACGAGATGTACATGGTGTATTAGGCTTAGGTCACTACCATGGTAAACTCAGTCAAATCCATTCCTTGGATGTACTATGTGTATTAGGCCTCGTTCAGATTTCAGTGTTTTTGAAGGGTGAAGGTACCTGTACACGGCACGACGTTGGAACGATGTCTGTTAAGATCACGTGGGCGTGCAGTCTTTTTTTACACCATTTCAATATCGCTGGTGAGATGTCACACGTCTAGATATCATGGACAACTCACCAACGATATTGTGAGCAGATATCATTGACCAACCCCGCGAACGATCCCTGCTCATTGCTGTGAATGGGCGAAGTCGTCCTTGACATCGTTATCGCAGTGTCACACAGTACGATGCTACCAGATCTCTTGAACGACATCGTCAGGTTTTTGAACATGTTCATAAACCTGTCAACTTCAACTTGACTAATTATCGTAGTTGCATCGTTCAGTTACACGCAATGACGCACTAACGATGTTGTTTCAACATCGTTGTACACGTCACTTTTGAGCGATGTCGGGCACAATGTTGTGCGTGTAAAGGTACCTTGCAAAAAAAGTTTATACTTAGTGATTTTCATCAGAATTTGGTCAGAGTTTCACCAGTTTTTTCATGCAATAAAAAACCTTCTACAGCTTCTCGTGCCTATTAGTCAATGAAAAACGGTCAACATACAGACGCATCGGTCTGCTGTCAATTTTTTCATGTCTCCGCAATTTTGCACTTGGTGTGTAAAAAATCATTGACGTGAACAACCACATAACCTGTCACAGGTAAAAGTGCTATCTGTGAAAACCACGGACAGCACTCATATTTAACAAATGGCGTGTGAATGATCCCTTAAGGTACCCCACACGCCGCAATATCGCCTGGAAATCTGAAAGACGATATGTCACCCCGGAGCAATCGCCCTGAAATTGCCTCACAGTTGCGGCGTGTGATTTGGGAATTTCACGGCGATAAATCGCCCCTCGGCCATCACCTGATTTCTGAACAGTGCTCAGTAATCATCCGCAATCCTTAAGGCGATATTTCCGTGTTGTGGCGTGTGACAGGGCGATAATGATGGAAAGAGCGTTGCCTATGATTTCCCGTAGGCGTGCCTCAAGCGTTCTGTATTAAGGGGTTAATTGCTGCGACACTTATCATAATGTATAGGAACAAGCATATGGCTATGTTCAAGGCTATGTACAGCTAAGGTGGCATATATGATAATGGAACACAGTAAATGCTGCTATAGAATGTAAAGAAAACAGAGAGTCTTAGCTTCAACAATGGCCATTGGGGAAGAGCCCGGTAACTGCGCCAAAGTGCTCTCATCCTACTGGTCCTAATGCACTGTTGCTTTATGCGGTCTGCAATTGCTAGTCTGGGATTTTTATGCCTGTGGATTGCAATTAAAACCTGCTGGTATGGTATGTTTATGGACCGGGGCTACAGCAAGATGGAGTGGAGGACGAAGCTACAGGGCTGGGGGAGGGGAAAGGGAGCTCGTCAGAAAAAGTCATACTATATATCATTAAATGACGGCATCACCTAGACATGAAAAGGTGCTGGCAAAAACTAGCGTTCTGTAGTCCATGCCCTGTCTGCAATGATTGGTGTTGGCTACTGTGTTCCTATTGGCTGTCAGTTGACAGGGCGCCATATTTGAAGAGCTGTCCGTTCAGCACCACACACATCTTCAGCTCCGATAGACAATGGCGTCATGTATTAGCCAGCCTTCCAGAGCAGGCTGACCAATCGTAACGCTGTTGCGTTGTCCAATGAGCCTGTATGGGGCACGGTATACACCACTGTGGCATGCCTATCTCCTCCCTGTGCTGCACATGTACGCCCACATTGCCTTTGAGATTGCGGCGTGTGAAGCGGCGATGGAGTTAGGCAAGATTGGTTCCGCTATAGGGGAGGTGATTTCCGGAGCGACACATCGCCTTAGCTTCAGGGCGACATTGCGGTGTGTGTATGCTGCCATCGGCGATCTGAGGCGACCACGAAAATCGTGAGCGCGCAGTTAGATTGCCGCATATCGCCAGGAGATATTGCGGCATGTGACGGTACCTTCAGATGTAGTTCACCACTACTACATATGACAGTGGAATCCCATTCCTCCATCTTTAAAATCAGTCTTGTCACCTTGGACGATAGACCTAGATCATTCCTATTTGGCCCTCTGTGGATATCGGTGACTTAAGCCCTTATTGTACAGGGCATATAATTGCGTGGAAAATCAGATTATTGTTTGAGCGATATTTACAGTGTGTAATCGCTGCTAGTGATCATAATATCATTCGATTCTCACAAAACCAGATCTTTCAACTTGCTTTAAAATTATCGCTTATCAGCATAAAAGTTCACTGTGTAATAAGTCGTGTAAGGTGTAACATATGCTTTTATGAACAACTAGCAACTTTCTATCAACCGCACCAGGATCTTTCGAGCGAACCTTTGCTTATGTGACATTATCAATAACAACACAATAACTACTCCCTTTCGCTCATTCAGACTAATCAAGGGGGGGTTCGGCTTACAGCAGAAAGACAATCCCACAGGGGAGAAACAAAAAACTTTACATTTATAGTATAATCCTTAGGTGGACTCTATTATTTCTATTATGTCCAGTTCTATTTTGTCTTGTGGATTCTGTGAATACGGCAGCAGAGGTCTTAACCCTTCATCCTCCTGACTTTATATACACCACGCGGAGAATGCAGCAGCCGTGATATGCTTTTCTAGTGGTTGTGACTCTCACAACCACACAAGTTGAAGTCTCTGACACCTATTTAGGTAATATTTTATCTTTTAGACCCTTCATCCTCACCCACTTTAATTTTCTGAGATAATAACCTTTGGGTTTTCATTGGCTGCAAGCCATAATCATCAACATTAATGGAAATACTGAAAATAGATCAGTCTGTAATGACTCTATATAAAATATGTGTTTCACTGTATGTATTTAATTACTTAAATAAATTAACTTTTTGATGATATTCTAATTCATTGAGATGCACCTGTATGTCGTCTGCAGGTAAATAACTTTCTTCCACGTGACAGGTTCCCAGACATTTATCATCTATCCTACTTATAAAGGAATTGAAGAATGTATATTATACAATATATTGATTGCCATATGAAATAACAAAGCTTCCTATGTTATTATAAACCCTAAAGAATGGTAATCTGATACAATCGTGTCTGACAAATAATAAGATACACTGCTTTGGTATGTGCTTCACCGTCTAGTACACCATAAAAATATATATAAACAGCTCCAGCAGTATTCAGCATGGGAGCCCTGCCATTCACAAAAAAAGAAGGGATTTCCCCATAACACATACTTACCTCTTAAAGGGTGGAAATTCCCTTCTCTGTTGATTTATTTTATAAAACTATCATAAGCTTAGTCTTAGACAGATTCAGTGATTGTGTCTGAAATGACTGCAGATTTCTGATGATACCGCTATAATTGAGACTATAAAATATGCCCGCACAGAAGTTCATGTTTCTATAAATGGCCTGACTTAACATAAGGCTATGTGTCCATGCTGCATTTGTGATCCGTTTTTGTGTGCTGCCTTTTTGCGCAAAAAACTGATCCATTTTTTGTCATGCCAGCATAGTCTATGAGATTTCTAAAATACTGTGCCGACAGCTGTGTTTTTTTCTGATCAGGTTTTGTTGCAAAAACCTGATCAGGAAAAGAAGTAGCATGTCCTATAACTGATCCGGTTTTGGAGCAAAGATGCTCCAACACTCACCCTCCCCGGCGATCCCACAGTAAGCTCATGTAATTTTTTCCTTCCCTGCACCGCGGCAAGACTAGCGCGAAGAGACTTACAGGACCTGCACCCCATGTGACTCAGCCTGAGTCACATGGTGCAAGGTCCTGGAAGTACCATACCAGTAAGGAAGAAATCACCGGAGCTCAACATGGCATCGCCAGGGGAGGTAATAAAGTATGTGTCTGTCTGTCTGTGTGTCCCCTTATTTGTGCTGCATTTGTAATGTGCACAAACGCAGCACAAACGAAGCATAAAGACAATACATTTGTGCTGATGTATTTTTTATAAACCTGATAAGGTTTTCATGCAGAATTTTACTTTTTTGTGTGGACATATAGCCTAAAACAAGGCAGGAGGTCAAATCAGGGGCGGACTGGCCCACCGGAGGAATGGGAGAACCTCCGGTGGGCTTGGGTCCCAATGGCCATGCCCCTTAAGGCGCCACCCCCTTACCCCCCAGGGCCCTGTACTGAGAAGAGAGGGCCCCCCGCTCCGGGAATAATACCACTAATCATATCGGCAGCACTGCCGATATGATTAGTGATCGGCCCTCTCTGCAGCGGCGAAGCAGGGAGTGTGATCTCCCTGCTCTGCCTGCTGCCGCAGTGCCACTCTGCCTCCTAAGCACAGCGACACTGAGATCAGTCTCAGGGCGATGACATAATCGCCCTGGGACTGTGTCCTGTGTGTGCCAAGTGCCAGCGCTGTGGAAGGCGGACCATCACCCCAGGGAGCTGCTGCAAGTCAGGAGTATGAGGGCTGGGGAGTGGGTGGGGAGCGGGAGGGAGGCCATGGGGGGGTGCTGGGGTAAGCGGGAGACTCCCATCCTCTTTGACAGCATCTGTGATTGGCTGTTGGGTCTGTCACACATATAGAAGTGTGAAAGGAAATTATTTTTAAAAACATGACGTAGCGCTCCGCAAAATCTTTGATTCTCACTGCAGATAAAGTGGACAGCTACGGCATACCACCCCCAGCTGCCTTGCTTTACCTTGGCTGGTGATCAAAAGACAGAGAAGCCTAATATTTGTTTTAAACTTACCGTATATACTCGCGTATAAGCCGACTTTTTCAGCCCAAAATTTGGGCTGAAAAGTCCCCCCTCGGCTTATACGCGAGTATATGTATATATATATATATATATATACAGCCGCAGCCCCGGAGGTATACAGGACCCCCCCATCAAGCTCCAGGGCCCCCCCCTGTAAAGGAATATCATACTTACCAGTCTCCTGTCGCGCCGTCCGCAGCTGCCGACACGCGATCCCGGGCTTCATTCAGTGAGGTGTACTGAGAAGACCTGTGGTGACGTCAGAGGGGGGGCGTTCCCGGGGCGTTCCCAGCGCTGATTGGCTGTTCGCGGTCATGTGATATGTATCACATGACCGCGAGTGCCCGGGAACGCCCCTCTGACATCACCACAGGTCCTGTCAGAAGAGACCTCACTTGGAACTGGGGATCGCACAGCGGCAGAAGGCGTCGGACAGGTGAAGTATTCATTCTTTTTTATTTTTCAGACCTCAAGGGGGGGCCCTGGAGCTTGATGGGGGGGGCCTGTATACCTCCGGGGCTGCGGCTGTATACAGCCCTGGGGCTGCGTCTGTATACAGCCCTGGGGCTGCGGCTGTATACAGCCCTGGGGCTGCGGCTGTATACAGCCCTGGGGCTGCTGCTGTATACAGCCCTGGGGCTTCTGCTGTATACAGCCCTGGGGCTTCTGCTGTATACAGCCCTGGGGCTTCTGCTGTATACAGCCCTGGGGCTTCTGCTGTATACAGCCCTGGGGCTGCTGCTGTATACAGCACTGGGGCTGCTGTATACTACCTAAGGGCTGCTGTATACTACCACTGGGGCTGCTGTATACACCACTAGGGCTGCTGTATATACCTCTGGGGCTGCATATACCTCTGGGGCTGCATATACCTCTGGGGCTGCATATGGGGCTGCATATACCTCTGGGGCTGCATATACCCCTGGGGCTGCATATGGGGCTGCATATACATATGGGGCTGCATATACATATGGGGCTACATATGGGGCTGCATATACCTCTGGGGCTGCATATGGGGCTGCATATACCTCTGGGGCTGCATATGGGGCTGCATATACCTCTGGGGCTGCATATGGGGCTGCATATACCTCTGGGGCTGCATATGGGGCTGCATATACCTCTGGGGCTGCATATACCCCTGGGGCTGCATATGGGGCTGCATATACATATGGGGCTGCATATACATATGGGGCTACATATGGGGCTGCATATACCTCTGGGGCTGCATATACCTATGGGGCTGCATATACCTCTGGGGCTGCATATGGGGCTGCATATACCTCTGGGGCTGCATATGGGGCTGCATATACCTCTGGGGTTGCATATACCTCTGGGGCTGTATATACCTCTGGGGCTGCTGTATACTACCACTGGGGCTGCTGCTGTATACTACCACTGGGGAGGCTGCTGTATACCTCACTGCTGGGGGTTGTATACCTGTGCTGGAGTCCACCCTCGGCTTATACGCGAGTCAATAAGTTTTCCCAGTTTTTGGGGGCAAAAGTAGGGGGGTCGGCTTATACACGGGTCGGCTTATACACGAGTATATACGGTATTTAAAATTCTTTTCTTTTAAAAATGCGTGGCTCCTGTCATATGTTGTCCGCCAGCCAGATATAACAAGGCAGCTGGGGGATAGGATTCTCAGCATGGTAAGGCCCAAGTGTTCTGGGTCATTCACGCTGAAAATCACTGCCTGCAGCCACCCCTGAAAATGGCGCATGCTCATAGCACCATTTTCAGGCGCTTTACGTGGCTCTTCCAGTGACCCTGGTGGTGAGTGGCACCCTGAGTAATAATAGGGTTAGTACCAGGCCAGCTTTGTACTATAGCTGGTACTAAGCCCGAAATTCATGGTGTTACGCCAAATTAGACATGGCCTCCATGAATTTCTAGTAAACAGAAAAAAAACACGGAAAACATTTTTTTCATTAGAAATAAAACACATTTAAGGACTCCATCTTTAATTTTAAAAAATCCTCGCTCCGACGTAATCCATGGGTCTTCTGTCTTCAGCTCTGCTACATCTTTGCCATCAGACAAATATGTCTGCTGACAGAGATGAGCAGGCACAGAATGACACTGGAGCACTGTTACTGTGTAGTGCGGCACTATGTCCCTTTTTTGTCATTTGATGTAGTGTAGAAATCTTGGGAAAAGTGTGGATTGTGCTCTGGAAGTGATAACTATGTTATTTTCTGCAGAGATAAGTCCTGAATAGAAGATGTGATATCGGACTGCGACAGATAAAGAACTTCACCTAGAGCCATCACTGCTGAGGCTCACTGACAGTAAGAGCTCCTGTGTATAATGTCAATGTTGATCATTGCATTACCTGTACACTGACACTATATACAGAGCTTCTGTGTATAATGTCACTGGTGATGACTGTATAACCTGTACACTATATACAGAACTCTTGTGTATAATGTCACCGGTGATCACTGTATTACCTGTACACTGACACTATGTACAGAGCTCCTGTGTATAATGTCACTGGTGATCTCTGCATTACCTGTACACTGACCCAATTATAGAGCTTTTTTACATTTTTATTATTTTAGTATTATTTTTCACTATGTGGTGGCATTATGTGCTTTGGTCATGACATGATGGTATTTGTCCCTTGTATGTGGTATTATTCGGTCACTATATAGTGCTAATATGTGGTCTCATGGTGTGGCAATATTTATACCTTGTATGTGGCAGCATTTGATAACTGTGGTGGTATTATGTGCTTTGGTCATGGCAGTATGTGGCGGTATTTGTGCCTTGTATATGGCATTATTTGGGCACTATGCCATGGTAATATGTGATCTGGTCACAGTGTGGTGGTTTTTCTGCCTTCTATCTGGTATCATTGGTCTTGGTGGAGTGGATTGTGGTTGGTCATTTGTTTTATCTGATATCAATAAGGGGAAACTTCATTATTTCCAATAGATATTAAATACGGTACTTGGATGTTTAACCCCTCCCTGTCCTGTGACTCAGTAGCACAGATGCAGTTACAGAGGTTCGCCAGAGATAGCAAGTTGAGGATTTGGTGAGATTTTCCCTTCAGTATTGATAAGACAAAACCAGAAGAGGGTGAGAAATGCATAAAAAATTACCTCTGATTGCTCCACTCCTGGTTTTGTCTTACAAATACTGAGATAAAAACTCACCAAATACTTAAAGTGCCACATTCTTCTGATGGTGCGGATTCCACCAATAAATAAGAGATCACCTTCCTAACCTGTGCATCGCTGATAACTTGTTTTCACCAAAGAATCCCTTTAATGCAAACTACAGTAATGGTACATCGCAGTAATGGTGAGCGCACAGTGATGTGCAGGAGCCGCCTGTGTTTTACAGTCCACGCTCCACTATAATAGGTATAACGGATAACAGGTATTTGCATATAGCTGAAGAATGGTGGGTGGGCCCCTGGAGTCAATTTCCCTGGTGGGCCCCAGACACCCCAGTCCGGCACTGGGTCAGATTAAGGGCAACTAGTCCAGCACACCTCCTGCAGGGATTAGCAGCTCACTGTTTATAGACATTGCACATAGAGAGGCTGGTTTGGGCAGGGGCAACCTTCTAAACTCTGTTACATACTAAATCTAAAAATTCTGTGTCAAAACCGCTGCACCCAGCAAAATAAGCAAAACATCATTGGATTCAAGGTCTCCTTGCTTAAATCATTCTGTTCTCAGATGATGTAGCAAAAACTTGGTGAAAGACTTACCCACCAATCAGGGATTTTCAGCTTTGCTGTTGATTGGATGTACACATTGTTATTAGTTGCACAGAGATAATCCAGCACGATGTATAGAATAAAAATATTGGTCATATGAACAACAGCTCTTCTGTGCCGGTATACAGTCATACCTCAGTTTTCGTCGATAATTCGTCCGAAAACTATTGACGAAAACTGAAACCGACGATAATCGAGGCAGCGAATTCCATAGGAAAATTAATTGGTTCGAGACACTGAAAAAGACCTACTAAAAATAACATTTTATAGTGAATAAAGGTAGCAGTTAATGCTAGAATCACTCAGAAATGGCTATAAAAGGAATATGAAACATTAATTTACAGAAAAAAACATTTAATATGGTATTTTTATTTTGATAAAAGCTAATTTTGGTGTATGGAAGATGCGGAGGAAGGGAGAGAGGGGGGCACATTTCATTTTTTGGAAGGGGAATCACATTTTTATAGACAAAATTTGCAGCGATGTACAGACAAAAAACGACGAAAACCGAGACATGATTTTCATTGAAAAAAATCAACATAAAACAAAATCGAGATATCCGAAGTCAATGAAAACCGAGGTATCACTGTACATTACAGAAATAAACTTATGATCTCATTCCGGTGATGGGTTTTGTGTTCTCGTCAGATGGGTTTTGTAGTAAATGATTTGCACAGAAGAGCTGTTCTCTTTTTAATAACAGCAATGATTTAACTTTATGTGAGGTGCTGAATTACGGCTGCGCTACTATTCACATATCCACCAAGGGACCAGCTGGGATATCTCCATACACCCATAGTATAAAACCTTAATGCAGAAGAATAGAAATAACTACGGTAGGTATATTGCAGGCTGATGTAATTTACATACTAGTTTAAATGTAAACATTCTACAGATCCAGAACATTCACAATGTAGAGGACGTTCTCAGGACATCACTGATCAGCTCAGCTCCCATTTACTAGCCTAGAAGCTAAGCTGGTGCATTATAGAGCCCCTACTGATCCTACAATATCACCAATTCATTGCTTGTGACATGCTGGTAATGATGACGGTAATAACATTTAAATGTATTTTTTTGTATGTAGAATTATAGGTAGAATTTACAGCATAGATTGAACTTTAGCCACTAATTAAACATTTTAATATAAAAATACAGTTTGAAATAAACTTACATGAAATCTTGTGTATATAAAATGCTCAGTGGCTACTTTGACAATGTGCCAGGTGACTACTTGCAGAAACATATGATGATGAGATAAAATTTGATTGGATGGATTTCTCAAAAACAGAAAAAGAATATCTTAGGGCCGCCTTACACACACCAACTTCTGTTCCAACTTCTGAACAGATCTCTGGTTGCAGTGAAATCATGGACACATTGTTCCATTTTGTGGCTGTATACAAATGTAACAATGTGTCCATGATTTCACTGCAACCAGAGATCTGTTCAGAAGTTGGTGTGTGTAAAGCGGCCCTAACAGAAATGTATGGACTTAGTCAACATTACAGCAACTCTGCATAGATGACTTTTGAAGTCTAAAAACTAGTGGCGAATTTGGACCTGGGCAGTCCCCTGTGCACACGTTGATCAGATGTATGGGCCCCATGTAATGTTCTAAATCCTATTAAGACTCCCAATTTGACCCCTCTCCCCCTTCATAATGTATTAACAGTCCCTCATCCTGCTATATATGGTTTCCATTCTACTACATACAGTCCTCTTCCTGGTACATATGTTCGTTCTCCTGAAATATGGTCCTTATCCTGGTATATATGTCCCCCATCCTGGTAAACATGGTCCTCCTCTTCACGCCATCATAGTACACCAATTATTAAAATGCACCTCCATATTCCTCCAAATATTATCATATGCCCCCGAAGTCCTGTATGTATTATAATGCATCCCATAAACCCCCATGCATAAGATAGCCCCATAGTCCTCCAATTATTATAAGACACCCCCATTATCCTCGATACAGCACAATGACGCGCCCAGGGGTTCGGGGTACTCGGCTCTCGGGCTGTTTCAGTCAGGCAAGTCACGGGTAGCCATCCCGAAGCCGTGGCCCTGGGGGGCCATCTGAATAAGGGGAATTATATTTACAGGGGACTATTTACAAAGTTTGTCGTTGTGACACCACCTGCTGAGTCTGGTGATGACCACCAGCGCCGCCATAGTCCTCCGGTGGTCGATGGTATTGTGGCTTGGATGCATTAGTCCCAGCAGGCGGGACTGGACCACTGGGGCAGTGATGCTGTAATAAAGCAGTGTATAAGAAAGTATGCAGCGGAGCCAAAACTTCACTTCACCGGGTAACTTTTACTTGAACTCCTTCATTCAACTTTACAGTTCAACGATTAGTCAGATGGTATACTGCTGAATGCTCCAGGCTGCAATTAGGATTTCTAGATGTAGATGGAACCCTCCTTTATGTTTCTTTCTTTTCCTTCTTTCCTGTTCCCAGTGTTGTGAAGCCTGGTCTCCTATAGATGACTTGGCCTCCTACTACTTCTTGTTCTGTCTCCTCTCCCTTTTCTTTACCCGTCGTGTTAACCTTTTACTGAATGCCGCAGCCGCCTACTGCGGTTCTGGTTTTTCTCTCGTGGGCTCCTTGGAAGTCAGGGCCATATATATAATATCCCTGTTTAGCGGATTTTCTGTGAGCCTTGAAGGATCTCACAGGTGCGGGCTCCGGTACCCGGGTTGCTTCCTATGGGCAAACTCTTTCCATTACTCACTTCCCCACTCAAGTTAAGTGTGCGTCTATGAGTTTCCTTGCTTTCTTCCTCGTTCTTTGGGATCTTTACTTTCATGGGCCTCTCAGCCAAGAGGGCCCTCTTAGTTCCTTCAGGCTGGCTGCCTGGCTCCTTCCACACTCCCCCTCCAACTTTACTCTCTCTCCGACTCACTAGTTCCCCCTAGAGGCCACTATCTATCCTCCCCGGGTCCCTCCCACCTACTATCTAGTGTGTGGGTGTCAGCTCTAGGGTTCCATCTAGTGACCATAGTCCCAACTGAAGTGGAGTACTACACCGCTTTTCTGAGTGCAGTACCCCTTTTGTGGCACCTATGTAGTGGGGCGCCACAACAATGCAGCCTCATATCCCTCCTTATAAGATAATACAACCTCATATCCTTCCATATAATATAATGCAGCCTCATATCCCTCCATATAAGATAATGCAACCTCATATCCTTCCATATAATGTGATGCAGCCTCATAGCCCTCCATATGGTATAATGCAGCCTCAAATCAGTTCATTTAGTATAATACAGCCTCATAGCCCTCCATATAGTATAATGCAGCCTCATAGTCCTCCATATAGTATAATGCAGCCTCATAGCCCTCCATATAGTATAATGCAGCCTCACAGCCCTCCATAAAGTATAAGGCAGCCTCGTAGCCTTCTATATAGCTTAATGCAGCCTCATAGTCCTCCATATAATATAGTGCAGCCTCATGGCCCTCCATATAGTACAATATAGCCTCATATATGCAGCCTCATAGCCCTACATATAGTATAGTGTACACCCAAATAATGCACCTCCCTTCCTCCCAAAGTCCTCTGGCCACTGTGTGCTCACTGATTAAAAAAAAAATCAAAGAGTATAGCTGTGAGTGCCCTGCACTCTGCACACCTTAGTACAAGAGCATGCAGTAGTGACGTCATCGCGCTCTGCTGCTCTGAGATGTCAGAGTGCAGGCACAGTGGGAGAATAAAGAGAGAGTGAGCGCTCCCTCTTTCTTTATTGCTCTATGCAATGAGGGGCAGGCTGGAGGCCAGAGCTGACACTGGGCCTTTCTAACATACGCGTCCCATAGCAGCGTGGTCTGCCGATTAGTGACATGGATGTGCGTCTTTGGGGGTGCACATCCATGTGATGAAGGAACTGGGGTCCGGTTGTGATCACGACCCCTGCAGCCCTAATCTTTACACCCCTGGAAAAAACCTAATGACAGGTTTCCATTAAAGCTATGTGTGCATTGTTCCCATTAGTTGTTTAGTGCATCCCAAGTATTTCACTTTACCTTTGTAGAGAGAATAGACTGTTCTGCAATGAGTATAGAGCTAACATCTAAGCAATTACAATTGCTCCCACGCAACATACTTATGGGAACTCAAAAAGACTGCAATTTCCAGTTGAAGCTAGTAGAGCCTCAGGCTGCTTATGGCATGACACAATATGTACAATACATTTAGATGGCTGTAACATGCCACAGAATTTAACTAGGACAAAACTGTTGATTGGTGAAAACTTTCTACTAAGGAAAAAACTCTGTATGAGACGATCGCTTTGAGCTTCAAATCCTATCAGAAACTACTTCTATAAGATTCCTGTAACATATACTACAAAAAATGCTTACACACCAGAATTAGGCTTTACAGAAGATGATTTTGATGCCCTATAATCATTCCTCTAATTCATGGAAATTGAATGCTCACCCAGGGCCGGCGTTAGGGGGGGGCAGACTGGGCAGTTGCCTAGGGCCCACTCTCTTAGGGGCCCCCAAAGGAGCTGAACTGAAAATAGCAATAAAACAGTGAAAAAAATGTAAAAATACACATATTTGGTATCGCTGCGTTCGTAAGAATCTAAGCTATCAATATATGAAGTAAATTAATCCAATTGGTAAATGGCGTAATGGAAAAAAAATAAAAACACCAGAATTATGTTTTTTAGGCCACTACGTTGTTACAATAAAATGCAATAAAAGGCGATCAAAATGTTGTATCTGACTCAAAATGGTATCAGTAAAAATGTCAGCTCAGGGCACATAAAGTAAGCCCTCACATATCTATGTATCTTCAAAAATTAAAACATCATGGGTCTCGGAAAATAAAAAAAAAATATTTTTTTTTTTACAAATTTCTGTTTTGTTTTTTTTATGATTGAAATAAAAATGATGTTCAGTATGTTCTTATTCTGACCTAGATAATCAACTTATGAAGTCACTCTTACCATATAACTACGGCCTGTTCCACATCTAAGGTTGGTGTGCGTTTTGCTAAATTTGCCTTTCTAGCCGTTTTTACCGCTAAAAACGCATTAAAAACGCTAGCGTTTTTCCCCTCATTGATTTCAATGGGAACGCATGAAAAAACGCATGTGCGTTTTCAAACCAAAACGCATGCATTTTTGCGAACGCAGCACAAAACGTCTTCCCCGATGTTTTGGGCAGCGTTGGCAAAAACGCATGCGTTTTCGGTTTTTGAAAACGCACATGCGTTTTTACATGCGTTTTTGCATGTGTTTCCATTAAAATCAATGGGAACAAAAACGCATGCGTTTTGATGCGTTTTTGCGGTAAAAACGCATGGAAATGCAAATTGAGCAAAATGCAGCAAAGCGTTAGATGTGAAAGGGGCCTGAGCATTTAGGGCCCACTTTAACCTTTTGCCTAGGGCCCCACTTTGCCTAAAACCGGCCCTGTGCTCACCCAATATAAATGTATCAGAGAAAAAAGGAGGTGATTTGTGCAATAAAAATGCAATTTTATTGAATATATTTAAAAATAATACATACCAAAAAATACTACTATAAAGGTTTATATAGGAGTACAAAAGAATTATCAAGAAAAAGTAATAGTAGTAACAAAAAATATATATGCATAAAAATATAAAAGTGTAAAGGATCTGTAGAATACACCCTACAAACTAAAAAGTGATCTTCCCATATAATCCTATAAACAAATCTCAAAGCCTGATCAATAGAGGTGTCAAAACATCAAATAAACTTGCAGTGTTTACCTATCTCTCACATAGGCGGCTATTCAACAAAAGAAAGTGAAAAAAAACCCAAACAGTGAAGATCAAAAACAGAGGGTAATTACCCGGTGTGTCTACAGACTTAGCTGCACCAATAAAAAAAAAACTTTTCCTACTCATTAAAATACACAAACAAAAGCAGCCCCCGCCCATCTTACAATACTGATTGTCCATGTTCCTAAGGGGACTCAGGTATATAAGACAGTGGAAGAGGGTTTAATACTTATGAGGATCTGGGTCTCCTTGTGGCCTAGGAGGTGGATCTGGTAGATTCTTTTCTTTTTGTGTGTATCTGTTCTTGAGCTCCTTAGATGTACATACCTCTCTGGGTATCCTGAGTACCTTCGAAGACCTGAGCTCCCTAAGCTTTGTCTGTCTCTCGAGCAGGGCTGTGGAGTTGGAGTCCGAGTCTCGGAGTCAGTGTTCATTTTGGGTGGAGTTGGATTCAGGGAAATTGAGGAGTTGGAGTATAGGCTTACTGACTTCTCAGCCCTGGTTGTGGAGTCGGAGTCATGGAGTAAGAGTCTGTGTCCATTTTGGTGGAGTTGGAGTCTGAGTTGGTGCCGGAGTCTGGGAAATTGAAGAGTTGGAGTCGGATGTGTAGCTTACCGACTCCACAGCCCTGCCTCGAGCTATCTTTTTATCTACATTTCAGTCATTGACTATTATGTGTCCTGTTTGGTCTCGTCACCTTGCTCTAATGGAATGGGATTGTGTATTTGTAAATAGGGAAAGTTTTAATATGGCATCATTGCATTCTGGCATTTATGACTATCCACAGGCTGCTATTACAGGTGTGATATTGTAATATATATCAATCATCTTCTTGTGAATCCCATCGTAACTGCCTAACAGTTTCACCATAGCCCTAGAATACAAAAATACCCATCTAGCTGAAGATCTAGTTATTGTGATGTGTGTTGATGGCATAGGTATAAACACCTCATCATCTGACCAACTTTCCTCCTGGGGCATATGTAGAAATATCACTGGAAATCCCTACGGTGTGGGCAAGCAATAATCAAACTAACATCTTCCAGGTGGGGTTAAAAGCTGACAGCAAGGACATGAGAGAAAATGCCTATATCGATATATACACAAATCAAATCTATATATACATATCCAGACAAACATAAATATTGCAGAATTCTATATTTCCCTTTACAGTACGAATAGTGTGTTGAGGGTTAATAAATAGTGATGAGCGAATAGTGAATACTTGGGTTCGGATTAGTTTTACCGAATACTATGTACTATTCCAGTATTTGTCACAAATAATGAACCTAATGCAAGTCATTTGGGAATTCGAATAGTGTTAAGGGGAATCTTCCAGAAAACTATTTGATTTCCCCATTGACTTGCATTAGGTTCAGTAGTAAACTATTTGGTTAGAATAATGCGAACCCAAATATTTCACTATTCGCTCTTCCCTATAAACCTATAATCAATTACTGTTTTGCCTAAAATGTTGGCAAATTAGAACTTAAATTCCCACACCACTATATTATCTGTATATATAAACTTAACTTCTATTAAATATTCATCACATGGTCTAGAAAAAGTTAAAAAGCGCATTAATGAGGACTTTTATCTTGTTCTAATATAATAGTTATGCTGTAGAGCCAGTCATAGTAGTAGGCTTATATTGGTGCCTGCAGGTCGCCAATCACTATAAACTCCCCCTTTCACATTAGCTTTTTTGTCCGGATCTGGACAAAAAAATGCATCTGCCGAGGGTCCCGCCTAACGGTTGCGGCAGATGCGGCGGGTACGGCCGGGAAAAAAAACGCGGTCAGCTGAGTTTTTTTTCGGGGCTGCACCTGCTGCAACTCACGGAACCGCACTTGCCGCACCTGCTGCACACATACCGCAAGTCCCATACACAATGCATGGGGCTCGCCGCAAGTGCGGCCGTTAGGCGGCAGATGCGGTAAATCTGCCACATCTGCTGCATTTTGGCAAAAACGCCAATGTGAAAGGGCCATTAGAGAAGTTGTGCGCCCTGAATAATAAAATCTTAGTTCCGCCACCCACCTTCCCTTCCTAATGTTTCACAGGTTAAACCAACTTCATCAGGGGACATGGTGCACATTCTCAAGGTGAGGACTGCAGGGAGATTCACTAAACTAGATAAACTTTATTCCGACTTGACAATATAAATCTAAGTTGCTCTAAAAATGGCAATGTCTGCATTAGAACACAGATGACACAACATGCCTATTGTAAAGACATTTATCTACTTTGCATAAACATTGAATACTCCCTCTTGTTTTTCAATAGGAATCAGGTCAGTAGCTTTACTCCACAAGGTTATCACGGCAACCTGGAAAACATCAAACCGTTCTAAGTATTTTAATCTCCTGGCTCTTTTTGTTAATTCTCATCACTCAGCAGTCGACAGATTCATCTCTCAGAGTGACTGTTTTATTAACCTTTGTTGTCATGAATGTCACTCTCCAGCTGATATTGTATGTAAGGTAGCTGTTGAGGTGGACATGGGCCTGATCATGGGTAACAGAAAAGAGGCGAATCATACTGTAAAAAAAGGCTAAGATCACTGGGCTAACGAGCATATTGGGCCCCACTGCAAAATAAAAGGTTGGAAGAAGGTTCCTAGAACCAAGGCGTCGCCATGATGTTCTGATGGCCTAATAAGGCTTCCTAAACCTATTTTGGAGTGCTGCATTTTCTTTACTATATATGAATGCAAATGGGAGTATTGCCTTACCGACTTTGCACCCGATTACCAGCTGTGATGCTCGGATTTATTCTTTAGATAGATAGATAGATAGATAGATAGATAGATAGATAAAATAGGTAGATTGGGTTTAACAATCTCCTTAATCTCTATTAAACTAATTGCATATTCACTGCACTGTCAGACAAACAGTCAATCACAGTAGCTCACACTCAGTGAGAGCCTCTGTGATTGGCTGTTGTAGTCAGACTGGATTTCCTCAATCTGGAAGGTGATTGTGCTCGGTTGCCATACACATTAGTGTATGGCAACCACTCTGGCATTATACAGTGTTACATAAATAAAAGTTAAAAAAAAAACATGTGGGGCCTCACAACATTTTTAAGTCTAGCCCGATGAAAGCAGTCAGTTGCGAGCTGCCACACTCAGCTGCATAATTTTACCTTGGCTGGCAAAAACAAATGCCTAAGCTCTGCCCTATTTTTAATTGCCAGCCAAGGTAAAACTAGGCAGCTGAGGGCTCGTATTCTCAGCGGTGTGAGGGCCCATTGTCTTAGGGCCCCCCACGCTAAAGAATAGCAGCCCGTAACTGCCCTGAAAATGGTGCATTTATAAGAAGCTCCATTTCCAGGCGCCTTACCAGGCTCTTCCAGTGGCCATAGCCGTGGGTGACATGCTGGGTAATAAGGAGTTATTACCAGCTTTCTTTTACCAGCTGGTATTATGCCCAAGATTCTTAATGTCTGGCCAAGTTAGACCCGGCCATAAAGAATCTCCAATAAAGGGTTAAAAGAAAAGACACCACACAGAGAAAAAATACTTTATTAGAAATCAATACACAGACATGCTTAGGGACTCCATCTTTGTTACTCCCCCTTACAGCCCTCCACAATCCTGGTCTTCTCTCTTTTGTAACACAGGATTCTTCCTCCCTCCCCCCGTGTGACATCACTTCCCCCAGCATCTGCGATTACAGGCACTGGAATAGGTATTGTCTGAACAACAATACATATTTCAGCTCCTTATAATGGGGCCTATGGGAGAAACCGCGCGCATATTTGCGCAAAGAATTGACATGTTGACTCTTTTTACACACACGCTTTCTCCCATAAAAGCACGGCCGAAAAAAGCACAGTGTCTGAAAGGCAAAAGTGAATTTCTATTCACTTTGGCGGCAAATACAGTTGCGCTTTTGCAGGAAAAGTGCGCATAAAAAGACACGAAAATGACGCTGTGTGTGAACTCAGCCTTAAGCCCGATTCTCTCCAGCTAATCTTTGCTCGCTTTATATAGCATGAGAAAGACCATGTTAAAAACGCATTGCACACTGACCACACTCGCACCACAGACACACCACACTCATTTCTCTTGCACCACACTCGTACTACACTTGCACTACACTCGCACGACCATACGAAAGCACTCGCATGACTGTCATGCATCAAAAACACTCCGATTTTCACACACGCTAGTGTGCCTCCGCCCTTAATGTTGATGATTATGGCTTACAGCCAATGAAAACCCAAAGGTCATTATTCCAGAAAATTAATGTATGGAGGATGAAGGTCTGAGAGATAAAATATTACCTAAATAGGTATCAGAGGCCTCATCTTGTGTGGCTGTGAGAGTCAAAATCACTATAAAAGCATATCACAGCTGCTGGAGTCCCCATCATGGTGCATATAGGTAGGGAAGATGAAGGGTTAAAAACCGCATTGCCATATTTTATGAGACATCACAGGTGAATATAATATTGAAAAACTGACCGATTTCCATCTATGTTTTGCATCAGATTTTCATCACTGTGTGACCCGGGTGTCAGTTTTTACCATCAATATATATATATTTTTTTTTAATCCGCTTTTCCTGTAAGGAAAAATAATACAATTGACTTGTCTCAAGCTTCTAACCAACAATCAGTGAAAAATGAACAACACTGGAATGCAATTAAGATGTCACCAATATGCCATTTGAGTTTTAGTAACAGATAAGGCCACGTCACACGCTTCAATATCGTTAACGATCACACGAGCGATCTCCTGTGAACGAGATCTTTCGGACAATCTTTCGGATCGTTGGCGAGATGTCACATGTCTAGATATTGTGAACGAGGCACCAACGATGTGGTGAGCAGCTATCGTTCGCACAACCCAGGAACGATACTTGTTCAATGTTGTGAATGGGTGAAGTCGTTTACAAGATTGTTATTGCGGTGTCACACGCAACGATGCAGCAGGTTGAACGTTGGTTAATTGACTGACGCATGATGGATTTGAGTCAGGATCTCAAATCTGTGATGAGCGATCAAACGATTTTCACCGAAAGATCGCTCGTTTACAGGTAACGACACACAATAGATATTGTTTAAGCGATTAAAAAACGAGATGTTTCAGCGATATCGTTAATGACATTGAAGCGTGTGAAGTGGCCTATAGACTTGCATGGGTAAATTTGTTCCATAATTCTTATAAAAACAATAACTAGTGGTGTTTAAGTTTTTGCAAAAAAGAAAAAGACATGAAAAGTCCCATAGACTATAAAATATCCATCTATCTATCCATATAAAACACTAATATAACTCTTAGGGCCCTTTCACATCAGCGTTTTTTTCAAATCGCGGCAGATGCGGTGAAAAACCGCATCTGCCGCGATTACCGCATACCGGCTGCACTTGCGGCGCGGTTGCGGTTTTTGCCATGCAAAGTATAGGCGGACTTGCGGCAGGTGCGGCAAGTGCGGTTTTGCACTTGCGGCAGGTGCGGCCCGCGAAAAAAGCCACGGCTGACCGCGGTTTTTTTTTGCGGCCGCACCTGCCGCAAATGCAAAACCGCACTTGCCGCACCTGCCGCAAGTCCGCCTATACTTTGCATGGCAAAAACCGCAACCGCGCCGCAAGTGCAGCCGGTATGCGGTAATCGCGGCAGATGCGGTTTTTTCACCGCATCTGCCGCGATTTGAAAAAAAACGCTGATGTGAAAGGACCCTTAGAAAACTTAAATCAAATGGAAGGTGTTTTAACTTCATGATTAATATCCTGTCACATCTAGGGTACCAACAACATGGCAGATATGTCAGAAAATCCCTTACTGACTATCAAAAAATGTATCATTCTCTTATGACAACCCTAATGGTCATTATGAAAACTGCACATTTTCAAGATTATTCTTTTGTAGCAGCACGTAAAAATGATAATAAAATAGAATTATTTAATAAACAGAACATGAATCATATATATATTTATTAATAGATAATAATAGTCAGACCTTCGGGTACCTTTCATTTCATGGTCGGGGACAATAGATATCGAGTAGCATATAACTTGATTGATCCAACTTCTACTGAATGTCTAAAAATATCTGGCAAACTTTAGATCTGTGCCATCTCTTTAAGCAATCTAATGAGTATTACATAGTTGTTCACGTTGGAAATGTAATAAAGAATATCCCTTTTGGTATAAAGTTCCTCAACATCACATTTCCATTCTGAGGTTCATAAATTTAAAGGAATGTAGAGTGGAATGAAGAAGTTTCAACGTAGCAGAGGTTGTAATGCATTTTACTGAACTTATGTAAAAAGGAAGTCATGTGTCATCGTTTTGTTACGATTTCGTCACCGGAAAAGGGACTTCACATCAAAAAAGCTTTGAAGGGTTACAAATTCTTTTTTTGTTTCCATAAATCAACACTATAAGCAAAGAAAGGGAAATTGTGATATATTGTATTCGAGAATAATGCCATTTTCAGTCAATTCCTTTCATTGTTATGGTGACATAGCAATAGCTCACCTATATATACTGTACATGTGCGTGTCAGCATGTGTGTGTATATATATATATATATATATATATATATATGTGGTGAGTCAGCCACGGGGAGGTGCCAGATATTGCAGAGGGGTCAGCTGGGATGTGTAGTTCCACTGGCAGCAGATGATAATGTCATGGTAGTTGAAGTGGGTTTCTGGACCCCTAAACACTTTCCTCGTATCCACAACAGTTGTTAAAGAAGGAAGATGCACTTATAGGGACGGTACTTGACCCCATGAGGGTGCTCCTATAGTGGTGATGTCTGGATGCAGGTGTTGTACACGACCCCCGGGGCGCTCCTGTAGTAGTGATGTCTGGATGCAGGTGTTGTATATGACCCTCCCTGGAGGTGCTCCTGTAGTAGTGATGTCTGGGTGCAGGTGTTGTATATGACCCCCAGGTGATGGCAAAGTTTCTCTGAGATCCTCAACGGTGTTCCTCCGGGTTTCAACCTCTGTCCTTCTCACTCACTGCACTCTCCTAACTTCCGTGCACGGCCCTGCACGGAGCCATCTTCCTACCAGGCCAACGACTCTGCTAGAGTTTACCCTTCTCTCTAAGGGTCTCAAACCCTGGACGGAGATCCTGGTGGGGACTTGCATTGGACTGGGTCGCGGCTATGTGAAAGGCCCACGACCCTCCGGTTTGGCGGCTCAGGAATAGACACCTGCACTGCTCTCGGAGCCGGTCCTCCGTTTTGGACTGGGTTCCTTCTCAGACCAGTTATCGGTACGGTCCAGCTCTGGGCTTGCGCAAGCCAGGGATCCCCCTTCTGTCTGGGTTGCCTTCCTTTACAGGCACACTCCACTTCACTCTCCTCACGACTGACTAACTGCGACTTCTTCGCGCTCTTCATACTACACCTAAGCTCCTCCCACCGGGAACGGTTACCCTTGTTACAGGTTCAGCCAATGGGTCCCCTAGCTTTAAGTGTATGAATGCATACACAAGGGCCTCAGATTAACATTACCATCCACTGGTCACCGGGATACCACACACACTAATCTGGGTGTAGTACCCCTTTAGTGGCACACTGACCAGTGGGGCACCACACTGTCACCTACTTTATGCCCCCAAACCTAATACTACCTATCCCTACAGCTTCCTACTACATCCCTAAGCATCCCTGTCTGAGCTAAATGTGAAGTATAATGGCTGTAAAAAATCTTTTTATAACTTACATTTTCCTATATTGTGTAGACCTGTGGGCGACGAGTGGGCAGTCTCTCAGCCTCCATGTCTCTCCTCGCTCCGTTGTTATCATGCCCCAGTGGACGGGTTAATTCAAAAGTGCGGTTTAAGTTTCAAATCTATGAGCAGTTCCTTCCTGGTATGACGCTGCAGTCGCATCATTTCCTGTCCAGTGCATTGTGGGGATGTATTGCTTAGGTTGTTTTCAGATCAACGTTTCTTCATAATCGTGGCAGATCCGGCAGATTTCTCCGCATTTGCCACGAAACGGCTGACTTGCGACACAAATCCGGCAAGCTTAATTCATTATCTATGGGACTTGCAGCCAGGTGCAGCAAGTGCAGTTTTGCTGGATCCGGCTCTTTTAACATTTGCAGCTGCGCAAAAAAACTGCTGCGAGCAGCGTTTTTTTGCGTGGTCGCAAGTGCCGGATTTGCTGGATCCAGCAAAACCGCTCTTGCCACGCCTGACCTCAAGTTCCATAGATAATGAATTAAGCTTGCCGGATTCGTGCCACAAGTCAGCCATTACGTGGCAGATGCGATGAAATCTGCTGCCGGATCTGCCACGATTATGAAAAACACTGTCGTGAAGGGTCCCTTATGCTGGCCGGCCAAGGAGCATACGCACTGCGTATTCTGAAGTCAGCCACTACACCCGACAATCCCCCACAATTCCCCAGACCGTAAATGATGCGACTGCGGCATCATGCCAGGAAGGAACTGCTCACAGCTTTGAAACTTAGGACTGCACTTCTGAATTAACACGACCACTGGGGCATGATAACAACGGAGCGAGGAGAGACATGGAGGCTGAGAGACTACCCACTCATTGCCCACAGGTCTAACCAACAGGTGAATATGTAAGTTATAAAAAGCTTTTTTACAACCATTATACTTCACATTTAGCTCAGATAGGGATGATTAGGGATGTACTACCAAGCTGCAGTCAAAAAGGTAGTGAAAGGTTTGGGGGCATAAACGACCTGACAGGTTCCGTTTAATGGTATTGAACCTATACAATTATACAACAAAGCAGCACTATTATCTGATGACTTTAACTTTCTGAAATAGCAATTTAAAGCAATCGCATTGACATGGAAAGTTTTACAGTTACAATGAATATACATATAATTAAAGAGTTGATCCTGAAATTCATCTACAAACTGAACTAAAACATGGTTTAAGCTGAGTGATAGCCACTGGTCAGGGCATCACCCACGATTGATATGAGTTCATGATATTTAGACTTTTTCTTGGAACCATATACAAGTTCATCTCCATGAATTAGAATATCATGAAAAAGTTCATTTATTTCAGTAATTCAATACATAAAGTGAAACCCATATATTATGTAAAGTCATAACAAACAGAGTGATTTATTTCAAGTATTTATATAATGTTGATGATTATGGCTTACAGCCAATGAAAACCCAAAGGTCATTATCTCAGAAAATTAAAGTAGGGAGGATGAAGGGTCTGAGAGATAAAATATTCCCTAAATACCGTATATACTCGCGTATAAACTGAGTTTTTCAGCCCAAAAATTGGGCTGAAAAGTCCCCCCCCCTCTGCTTATACGCGAGTCATAAGGTGTACACAGGCCGCCCGCCCCCCCATCGGTATACAGGCCCCCCCCCATCGGTATACAGGGCCCCCCCTTGCTGCCGCAAACCTGTAAAGTAATAGATCATTATACTATCCTGTTCGCCGCCGCGCTCTCACGCATCCTCCAGTCTTCATGCTTCTTCCGTTTCCTCCTCTGGTGGGCGCAGGCAATGACGTCATTGTCTGTGCACCGGAGGAGGAAGCCGGAAGCAGCATGAAGACCTGGAGGAGTGCGGTGCAGAGCGGCGGCGGCGGCAACAGGGATAAGTATAATGATCTATTACTTTACAGGTTTGCGGCAGCAAGGGGGGGCCCTGTATACCGATGGGGGGCGCCTGTATACCACTGGGCTGCTGCTGTATATACCACTGGGGCTGCTGCTGTATATACCTCTGGGGCTGCTGCTGTATATACCACTGGGGCTGCTGCTATATATACCACTGGGAAGCTGCTGTAACACTGCTGGGCCTTTATACCATGGGAGGCTGCTGTATACACACTGCTGGGGGATGTATACCTGTGCTGGGGTCCACCCTCGGCTTATACACGAGTCAATAGGTTTTCCCAGGTTTTGGGGGCAAAAGTAGGGGGGTCGGCTTATACACGGGTCGGCTTATACACGAGTATATACTGTGGGTATCAGAGGCTTCACCTTATGTGGTTGTGAGAGTCACAATCACTATAAAAGCAGATCACGACTGCTGCAGTCCCCAGGATGGTGCATGTAGAGTAGGAAAGAAGAAGGGTTAAATACCATGCTGCCACATTCCACGAGACATCAAATGGTGACTATATTATTGATTTATTAGTGAACATGTTTCAGAGCTCCCTGGCCCCTTCCTTGGAATAAATGAATATCCTATTGCCATGTTTCAGGGAGCCCTTAAATGCATTGACTAATAAATTAACATTATATTCACCCTTTGATGTCTCGTGAAATATGGCAGCGCAGTTTTTAACGCTTTATCCTCCCTACTTTAATTTTCTGAGATAATGACCTTTGGGTTTTCATTGGCTGTAAGCCATAATCATCAATATTTACAGAAATAAACACTGGAAATAGATCTCTCTGTAATGACTCTATATAATATATGTATTTCACTTTTTATATTGAATTACTGAAAAAAACTTAACTTTTTGATGACATTCTAATTCATTGAGATGCACCTGTGTGTGTATATATCGGATTTGTATCTACCTTATATACTTGCGTATAAGCCGATTTTTTCAGCCCAAAATTGGGCTGAAAAGTACCCCCTCGGCTTGTACGCGAGTATAATACACAGGCCGCCCGCCTGCCCGCCGCCCGCCACCATCAGTATACATGCGCCCCCCCTATCAGTATCCAGGGCCCCCCTTGCAGCCCAAACCTGTAAAGCAAGATCATTATACTTACACCTGTGGCCGCCGCCGTCCCCACTCTGCACCGCGCTCCTCCATCTTCTTCCGTCTTCCTCCGATGGACGCAGGCAATGACGTCTCTGCCTTATTTTTAATTGCAAGTCAAGGTAAAACTATGCAGCTGAGGGCTGGTATTCTCTGCCGGGTGGGAGCCCATTATTTTAGCCCCCTCCCCTCCACGCTAAAGAATAGCAGCCCACAGTCGCTCCCGAAAATGACACATTTATAAGAAGCACAATTTCCAGGCTTCTTACCAGGCTCTTCCACAGGCCCTAGTGGCAGGTGGCACCACTGGATAATAAGGGGTTAATACCAGCTTTGTTTTACCAGCTAGTATTAAGCCCGGGATTCTTAATGTAGGCCAAGTTTGACCCGGCCACTTAGAATCTCCAATAAAGGGTTAACAAAAGACACCACAGGAGTAAAAATTATTTATTAGAACTTAAGAGACACTTAGGGACTCCATCTGTATTACCCCCATACAGTCCTCCAACGATCCTTGGTCTTCTGTCTTCTCCTTCAAATGATGCTTGTCTGCTTCATCATACAGCAGGGGCGGTAGTCCGCTCCTCATGCTGTATTTAGCGGTGACGTCACAGTAGAGTTAACTCCCTGCTTACTGGCACTGCTATGACTGCGGCTGCTCTATGTGCCACTCATACTGAGGCCGCGGTCACAGCAGAGTTAACTCCCTGTTTACCGGCGCTGCTGTTTTCGGTAAGCAGGGAGATCATTCCTGCGGCTTGTGTATAAGTCAGCTCATTCATAAGCCACTGTATTTCGGTGCTGCTCAGCATTGCTACAGTAACCGCATATTGGGTTACTATAGCAACGGGGTCAGCGGTGATGTCACCGCTTAACACCTACAGTGTCATTCACTGATCACCCAGCACGGGAGCCCACTTCCGCCCCTGCTGTGTGATGTAGCGGAGAGATGCATCATTTGAAGGAGAAGAAAGAAGACAGAAGACCAGGATCGTTGGAGGGCTGTGTGGGGGTAATACAGATGGAGTCCCTAAGCGTGTCTGTCTCTTTATTTCTAATAAATATTTTTTACTCTGTGTCGTGTTTTTTTTAACCCTTTATAGGAGATTCTTAGTGGCTGGGTCAAACTTGGCCTGACATTAAAAATCTCGGGCTTAATGCCAGCTGGTAAAACAAAGCTGGTATTAACTCCTTATTACCCAGCGTTCCACCCTACCAGCTGCTGAAAGAGCTGGTAAGGTGCCTTTGAAATGGAGCTTCCTACAAATTTTTAGGGGCGCTATGGGCTGCTATCCCACCCCGCTGAGAATACCAGCCCTCAGCTGCCTAGTTTTACCTTGGCTGGCAATTAAATATCGGGCAGAGCCCACACACTTTTTTGCCAGCCAAGGGTAAATTAGGCAGCTGAGGTTCGCAGCTCACAGTTGTCTGCTTTAATTGGGCTGGACTTAAAAACACTGTCAAGCCCCACACGTTTTTAATTTATTATTTATTTATTTATTTAACAACCTATTATGGCAGGCTGGTTGCCATACACTAATGTGTATGGTAACGAAGCAGATTCACTGTTCAGATTGTGGAAATCCAGTCTGACTACAAAAGTCAATCACAGAGGCTCTCCCAGAGTGTGAGCAACTGTGATTGGCTGTTTGTCTGACAGTGCACTGAATATGCAATTAGCTTAATAGGCGGCCCCAGAAGTAACAGCGGGAGACTGTTAAGCCCGATCTAGCTATTCTATTTATCTGCTCTTTTCTCAGTTTATACACCATGAGAAAGACCATATTAAAAACGGATTGCACACTGACCCCACTCGCACCACAGTCACTCCACACTAATTGCTCTCACACCACACTCGCTGCTCTCACACCACACTCGCACCACACTTGCAGTACTATACGGAAAGCACTCGCATGGCTGTCATGCATCAAAACGATTTTCATGCATGCTAGTGTGCTCCCACCTTTAGGGGGGCTTGCTGATTGTCACTCTTCACTAGATAAGGATGAGGAGAAAAAAAATCTAGAGGAATGTGGAATCTTCCTCACTTCCTGAATCTATGTCAGAGACAAGGAAAGTGAATGTCTTTCTTGACGAATGGGCCATTTTTATTTTATTTTTCTGACCAGTGGGGATGTTTGTGTAAGTGGTGCTTTTACACTTGTATTGTGTGGGGCATGTGTAAGGGACCTATTTATTCTAAAATGTATTATAACATTTACTATAAAAAGTAGAGAGAAAATAGTAAAGAAAATAAACTACAAAAAAAAGAGAGTAAGATGAGCAAACCTGTGAAAGTTCGGGCTCTGCGGTTCAGCCGGACTGTGGATAAAGTTCTGTTCTGGACTCACGTTAACCGAAACATTATTGGGAATCACTGATTGGGCAGTTTGGCGCTCCACTTACATACTGCCAGCCGTAAACAGAGCAGTTCCAGGGGAGGGAGATTTTCATGATTCCATTTTTCCTTCTTTGAATTGAAATTTCAATGTTAAGGAGTGTAAGTAAAGAACATACATAGCTCAATATAGAGAAGGACAAGTCAACTACAAATAATTAATTAAGGACCTCGTTCATAAGTCATTATTTTTGAATCACTGTTTGTATGCCAAAGCCAAGAGTGGAACTTTAAGAGTAAGGCCAGGGCCACAGTTGCGTCTGCAATCCGCTGACTGGATCCGTTTTTGAAATGTGCAAATGTGTAAAAATGCATCTGTTAACGCACCATAGACTCCAATGCAAAAAAACACATTGCACAAGTGTGCAAAAGTGCAATTAGTATAATGCATTGCATTTTGTAGAAATCCGTTTTAATAGGGTCTGCTAACGTTTTTTTGGTGCATTTTCAAAAACGTTATGCGTTTTTGTAACATGGGGTTTATGGGAAACGCATGCGTTAACGCATGGTACACATATGTACCATGCGTTACCGCATGCATTAACGGTAGCGTTAGCATTAGGTTCATAAATGTACCTAGCGTTAACGCAAACGTTAACTGAGGCAAAAATGACATGAAGATGTCAACTTAAAAAACTGGATCCAGTAATGTATCCAGTAAACAGATGCAAGCTCCCAAGTGTGGCCCTAGCCTAAAACTATATTTGAAAGATTGACATCTGTTCTGTGTTTTGAAGATACTCCTGGTTTTGGCTCACAAACACTGATGAAATGCTAATCAAAATATAATGTGTGAATGAGGCCTTAATAAGGGGAAGCTCAAACTTTCTTCAGTGTATGGAACATACACCACAGGAGTTTTAGAATATATACTATTAAATCAACATCTATAAATTGTTGTTGATCGCCCATATTGGTATTTGTGTACTGCAAAAAGATAACATCCCAGTGTAAAGTAAAAAAATCATCAGTAACATTTTTAATGCAGAAAGTGCTAATGGCTATAAAAGTTTAAAAAAATGATGAATGATTTATAAATATTTGCTTTTTAATATTGCATTTTCTGTATTCTGATAATACATGTCTTTTATCACCAGCTTCCCTGACACAATGGAGGAATGCTTCATAACGTCCCTTCTGTGATGTTTCCACAGGGTCTTCGAATGTATGACCATGCTGAGAGGTGAGAACCTTAATTGTTTGATTTTTAAAGAAATGCAACATTGGGCTTTTTTTTAAATAATAGAAAAAGGAATAAAACATATTTATTTACCGTACTTATCGTCACCCAAACAAACTAAACATAGAGTAAATATGCTCAGAAATGCCTTTACTCATCTCCATCCTATTCACCTGTTAGGCTGGAAACACTCGAGCAAATTAAAATCTGACCGTTTCTCATCTAGGGGAGTAGAACGAGTGACATCTGTATAGTGTTCCAAGTGGTATGTGAGTGCAATGCAAGTGTGCATTTTTTTCCCGGTGACATTCGTGTGACTTTCGTGTGCAATGCATTTTTAACATGGTCTTTCCCATGCTATAAAAAGTTGGAATTAAATAGATACCAGCCCATACCAGTACCCCACCTCCACCTTGCTGGTGTCTGAGTCAGAGTGGAGCTCTCTGCCCTTTACTGATCCAGCCTCTGGCCATCCATCTGGCCCATCAAGAGTCACTCTCATTTCATCAGTCCATGAAACCTTTGAAAAATCAGTCTTAAGATATTTTGTGGCCCAGTCTTGATGTTTTATCACATGTTTCTTGTTTAAAGGTGGTCGTTTTCAGCCTTCCTTACCTTGGCCATGTCCCTGAGTATAGCACACCTGGGCTTTTTGATCCTCCAGTAACGTTGCAGGTCTGAAATATGGCAAAACTCGTGGCAAATGGCATCTTTGCAGCTTCACACTTGATTTTCCTCAATTCATGGGCAGTTATTTTGCGCCTTTTTTGCCCAACATGCTTCTTGCAACCCTGTTGGCTATTTGCCATGAAACGCTTGATTGTTCAGTGATCACGCTTCAAAAGTTTGGCAATTTCAAGACTGCTGCATCCCTCTGCAAGACATCTCACAATTTTGGACTTTTCAGAACCCGTCATATCTCTCTTCTGACCCATTTTGCCTAAGGAAAGGCATTTGCCTAATAATTAAGCACACCTTAGGGTGTTGATGTCATTACACCACACCCCTCCTCATTACAGAGATGCACATCACCTGATTTACTTAATTGGTAGTTGGCTCTAAAGCCTATACAGCTTGGAGTAGGACAACATGTATTAAAAGTATCATGTGATCAAAAACGAATTTCCCTAATAATTCTGTACACAGTGTAAAGCTTTTGTTTCTAACAACGTGATCGAAATGGCTACAAGGGGTTGTCGTAATTCACCTGACAACGTTTGCTACATTTGTGGTTGTTTAGAAGTGAAGAGACAACAAAGGCTGGCTTCACACCTGCGGTCAGGTCAGATCAGGTCAGGTTTTGTGTTCCAAAACCAGGAGTGACTCCAAAACTTAGACAAGGTGTCAATCTTTCAATTATACTTTTTCTCTGCAAGTTTCTCTTCTGGTTTTGAAACACAAAACCTGACCTGATCTGACCTGACCTGACTGCAGTGTGAAGTCAGCCAAAGGAACACTATGGACTTTAATAGAAAAGTGTATTTTGGTGTAAAACTAGGTGATCAGGGCAAGTAGTGGCTCCACTTGTAGTGTGTTCTGAAAGAGAGCTTTTGTTTTGGAGTGCCTATGATCTGGAGGGAACTGCAAAATCAAAGTGATGGCAACGTGTACTTGCAATGTGAAGGGCTTCAACCTTAAAAATAAGAAGCAAATTATATACCTGGACCTCGCATCATCAATTTGCTCTGTGCTTCATGGTCCAATAATATCTGTCCCTTTACCTTCGGAGAAACTTGAAGGTACACCTGATTCAGAAGATGCATAATATGAAGAGCAGGATTCTGATGAAAACTTTCACACTAGTCCCAACGACCCACAGGAAGGAAGGAAAAATGGACAAATGTACTGAGATATTCTTGATTAAAATCTGCTGCCATCTACCAGATGATAAAGATAAAACAAGGGTGGACATTTGAGCAAGACAATGATCCCAAACACACAGACAAGGCAAGTCTCAATTGATTTTAGTTAAAGAAAATAAAGCTGCTAGAATGGCCCAACCTATCACCTGACCAGAATCAAAAGAAAATGTATGGAAGGAACTAAAGCTCAGAGTTCATAGAAGGAACCCATGGGACCTTCAGGATTTGAAGACTGGTGGAAGAATGGGCCAAATTCACACATGAGCAATGCATGCAGTTAGTTTCTCCATACAGGAAGCGTCTTTAAACTGTCATCACCAGCAAGGGCATTTGTACCAAGTATTACAGTAAATATTAAATACATTTCAGTAACTTGTTCAATACTTTTCTCCTGTGTGATTTCTCATAGTTAAACATCACTAGATTTACACCTATGGTTTGATTTCTTTTCATGTGTGGATTGGATGTGTTGTTATGAAAATCTGGTGAGAAATTCATGTCAATAGCACCTTTAGAAATGTATTTACTTAAAAAATTGGTGATGTGCTCAATACTTATTTCAACCGCAGTATACCCCTTGTGAGTTTTTTTTTTATTGCATATTTCTTTGTACACATGTGCTTGGTTACAATGTGTTTTAATGAATTCCCAAATAATTATTGGATGAACATGTCAGTTCTTACAGGCAGGATTTTATAAAGCCCTATTTTTAATATTGATATTATGTTAAGCCTGATAAAGAGTACAAGTTAAAGTTTATCAGATGTAGTTTTTATGATGATTTTGGTGATATTCATTGACTCCATGTTTAGTACACAGACATGTCTAGTAGAAATAAACCACTGGAATAATATGTGTTATCAATTAATATTTTAATGATGACTGATTGATGAGATATTGGTCAGTGGAACAAACATAACTTCTGGGTTTTGTTCCCATAGATATCCGAATCACAGTGCAGCCGGTATGTGCCTGTGTCCCCTTGGACTTTCCCCTCACCCTGCGATGCAAGGCCCAGGGTCCTACATTGCTCAATTATCAGTGGTTCATGCAGTCAGAGGTAATTTCAACACATTTGCTTTCATAAGTAGCATACAGTGTATATTTATAGAAGCGTAACCTCATGGAACAATGTGTCAAACACACTTCCTTTTTCACTAGCTTATCTGAAACAAAAATAGATTTTCTCTCCTGTGAAAGGGTTTTATTCACGTTTCAGAACTATAATGATTACCAACAAGAAGGGTTGGAGTTAACATGCAGGTTCCGGTTTTACTGGTCACTCTCTCACACTCACTTTTAGTCTATCTTGTATATTCATCTATCTACCTAGAAAAAAAACAAAGCAGTGCCAAAAACAGTACAATGTGGGTGCAGAGCTTTTTAGACATGTTCCCTTTTAGTCCAATATAAAATAAATAAAAAAAATATTAACAGCATTAACAATAAAGTGAAAAAGTGCAGCCATGGAGGCAGGCACTTGTGCTTGGAGCCACCTTGCTCCACGGAGACATTTCACGCCCCCTGCGTCTCTGTTCCGCCTTGTTTACATGTCCTCACCGCCTCCCTCCTGCCAGTCATGTCTTCCTCGCCTGCACCTCCCTGTGCTGCTTGACGCAGGCGCAGAGCAAGGTATCGCTTCTTGCGGTCCTGGCCGCCTGTCCCACCTCCTGCTGTGACGTCCTCTCCTTTCCCCACCCTGCTCCATGTTATGCTGTATACACGGAGCATAGCGTGAATCCTGCACTTGCGCAGAATCCCACCTCAAGCTCGTTATCAGAAGCCCTGCTTGAGGAGGGCTTCTGCGCAAGCGCAGGATTTCCGACCTGCTCCATGTATACAGCATAACAGCGGGGAAAGGAGAGGACGTCACAGCAGGAAGCGGGACAGTCGGCCGGATCGCAAGACGCAATACCTCGTTCTGCGCCTGCGTCAAGTAGCACAAGGAGGCGCAGGCGAGGAAGAAATGACTGGCTGGAGGGAAGCAGCGAGGGCATGTAAACAAGGCAGAACAGAGACACAAGGGGAGTGAAATGCCTCTGTGGAGCGAGGTGGCTCCAAGCACATGGGCTTGCCTCCATGGCCTCTACTGTAAGTTTGTCAAAGCCTATATCTCGGGGTACAAGCCCCACACACACATGGGGGACCCCTTGTGTGTGCTGCACTAAAGGCCCCATTACATGGCACGACATCATCAACGACATCGCTGATACGTCACGGTTTGGAGGCGTTTCAGCAACATCGTTGCAACCTCGTTGCGTGTTACTCTGGCAAGTTGCAGCGATAAATCATTGGATTAGAGTTGACAGGTTTACCAACATGTTGTAAAACCAGACGATATCAACTCAAGCAACCTGCTGCATCGTTCTGTGTGACACCGCGATAACCATGTCGTGGACGACTTCACTCATTCACAGCAGTGAGCAGGGATCCTTTGCAGGGTTTTGCGAACGTTACCTGCTCACAAAATCATTGGTGAGTTGTTCATGATATCTAGACATGTGACATCTCACCAACGTTGTTGAAATGATCACTTTTCTTACCACAGCAGATTCAGGTCTGGAACCATTACACTCAGTGCTGTGTACAGCTTTGCCCAGGTTACAAATGAAGGCATCATAAATGCAGGACACCAGCCCCAATCATTAGCAGCCTCCTTTCTCACAGAGGGAGTGATCACTGGTTGTCCTGCAAACAGAATGGGACTCATCTAGGGCGCTGTTCACAAGCTTAAGTGTTTTGGACCAAAAGACAAACCACTACCGCACAATTTGTTGTATGCTAAAAAATACATTTCCACAATTTCAGCACCTGTCATTGTGTTTTTTTTGCACTCTTTTTGTTGCTGTGTGTGGCTGGGCCATATGGGTGCAGTTGTTCCAGTGGGTAGTGGTGTTGAATACCATAACAGCCCGCCTTCTGAGATAGGGGTTAATGTAAGAGGCTGGGCATACACTGTGCAGACCATGTGAACAGCGCTCTATATGAGTCACATTCTGTTTGCAGGACAACCAGTGGTCACTCCCTCTGTGAGAAAGGAGGTTGCTAGTGATTGGGGCTGGTGTCTTGCATTCATAGTGCCTTCATTTATAACCTGGGCAAAAGCTGCACACAGCACTGAGTGTAATGGTCGTCTGACCTGAATCTGCTGTGGTAAGAAAATTTATTTTCTATTTGTGTCCTTTGCTCACTTTAGATAGAATTTAGTGGATAGGACTTGTGATATTGGGGAGCCGTGTAGTGGCTCACAAGCTTACGTGTTTTGGACCAAAAGACAAACCAATACCCCACAATTTGTTGGATGTTGAAATGATGCCAAAAACGTCTGCGCGCCCCGAGATCGCTGCCGACATCGTTTCCACGTCGTGCTGTGTAACGATGCCTTTAGATTCCATCCATGTGGGGGTTGACAGGTCCTCTTTAAGAGATGCACTTTTCACTTCATTGGAAGTGCTGTTCTTATTTTTTCAATCTACTTATCCATATATTATCCATTTTAATCTATCTCTTTATATTTACCGTAGTTTTCTTTTTTAACAGTGACTCTGTATAGAGATCCCTTTCTTAGGAAATAACATGTATTTTAATAGGGTGATGCATATTTGTTGCACAGAAAGATCTTTACCCTTAAACTCCTGGGCAACATGTGACAAACTATCAAAGTGGCATATTAATTGATGTATTTACAATACTAGATGGGGGCCCATTCTATTGCATTGTGCCGTTCTAGAACGTGTGCTATTATATATTAGTTGAACTATGTTGTTATTGTTCTAGGTTATAAAATTAAATAAAATATAGATGCATTTAAAACTCAGCAATAGCAGTAGAATTTTATAACATGCACAACAAAGTGGTATTTTATGTTAATCAGATCCATAAAGAACTGCATCTGTGAGACAAATAACACATAACAGATAATTCTGACTGTATATCATTACATACTGTGTGATGCTGCCCTGTACTCTGAGATCGTATTCAAATCATATTAGACCCTGATCTGCACTGTGACGCGATAGTCTTATCTAATCAAACAGCAAGCCTGTTGTGATGAATACTGTGCAGTCTGGATCTGTATTACAAAAAAACACATTACAACGAAGCGCCTGAATGATTGCTGCATCCTGTGACAGTCTGATAGATCTGTATTCCATATATTCATGATACAGCAGCACCTGTAGTGATGCTGCATACTGTGACAGTCTGATAGATCTGTATTCATATATTCATCATTACAGCAGTAGCCTGTGTGATGCTGCATACTGTGACAGTCTGATTGATCTGTATTCATATATTCATCATTACAGCAGCGCCTGAGTGATGCTGCATCCTGAGACAGTCTGATAGATCTGTATTCCTATATATTCATCATTACAGCAGAGCCTGTGTGATGCTGCATACTGTGACAGTCTGATAGATCTGTATTCATATATTCATCATTACAGCAGCGCCTGAGTGATGCTGCATCCTGTGACAGTCTGATAGATCTGTATTCCATATATTCATCATAACAGCAGTGCCTGTGTGATGCTGCATACTGTGACAGTCTGATAGATCTGTATTCCATATATTCATCATTACAGCAGCGCCTGTGTGATGCTGCATCCTGTGACTGTCTGATAGATCTGTACTCTGTAGATTCATCATTATGGTGGTCCTGTGTGATGCTGCATTCTGTGATCAGTCTGATAGATCTGTATTCCATATATTCATCATTACAGCAGTGCCTGTGTGATGCTGCATCCTGTGACATTCTGAAGGATCTTACTCCTCAGATTCATCATTATGGCAGTGCCTGTGTGATGCTGCATCCTGTGACAGTCTGATTAGATCTGTATTCCATATATTCATCATTACAGCAGAGCCTGTGTGATGTCTGCATCCTGCAACAGTCTCATTGATCTGGATTTTGGAGATACAGTGTCACGGTGTCGGCGATGTAATGTCGCATCCTGTAACAGTGTTGTAAATCTAGACAATGGAGAATCTTCTTCTCGTTGCTGTTGTTGTGATACTGCATTATTTGTCAACCTTCTAGACCAGTGTTTCTCAACTCTAGTCCTCAGGACCCACCAACAGTCATGTTTTCAGGATTTCCTTAGTATTGCAAGATGTTAGTTTAATCACCTGCAAAGGGGATAATTCTAACACGCTATGCAAATCCTGAAAATGTGACCTGTTGGTGGGTCCTGAGGACTGGAGTTGAGAAACACTGTCCTAGACCCTGATGTTGGAGACTCACCTGTGCATCGTTCTCGCTGTGATGTACCATCTTGTGATCGTAGTATTGATCTTGACATTGGAGAATTTGTGTTGTCAGCATTGTCACTGCAAAATGGCATCTTGTGACAATTTAATGGATCTGGACTGGGGGGAGTTGTGTATGACACGCATGTGCTTCTGTGTAGTGGCTTGGTCAGGGCGATGCTCTCTTTGTTCAGTAGTCTCGTTTGCGTGTCGTTGCCTTTTCGCTGTGCTGCTTTTTCCCTTTCCATATCACTGCGTACTTTTTGGGTCTGGCCATGTTTTAGTATATTTTGAGTGATCAACCAAACTTAGTTTAAATTCTCACATTGCAATTTAAAGGGAACCTGTCACCTAGATTTAAGGCCCTACACTATCACTACCTGTCCCTACACCTTCCTAGCTGGCTCCCTATCTATCCTTTCTGATCTAAAGGGGCCCTATTAAGCATCAGAAAGATAACTTTTAACTTACAGAAGTCCCTGAGGCTAGGACTGAAAGGCGGCCCCACACTCCATTGTTCCCTCCTCCAAGGAGCAGAGCACACCCCGCTGGGGGCATAATTCTTTAATCCTCGCCGCCTCCACCATTTGGAATCTCCCGCTTTCTGTCACGTAGTATGCACCGGCCGCGACGTCATATCCGGCGCGATGCATTATGGGGCCGGTCAAGTGATCGGCCCGGCTTCAATAAGCGCACTGCGCATGCGCGGAGCCATGCCAATCACGTGATCAAGCCCATAATGCACTGGGGCTGATCACATGATTGGCCCCATAATTCACTAGGGCCGATCATGTGACCGGCCCCATAATGCACCGCGCCGGATGTGACGTCGCGGCCGGTGCATTCTACGTGACAGAGGCAGGAGATTCCAAATGGTGGAGGCGGCGAGGATTAAAGAATTATGTCGCCCAGCGGGGCGTGCTCTGCTGCATGGAGGAGGGAACAATGGAGCGTGGGACTGCCTTTCCAGTCCCCAGCCTCAGGGACTTCTATAAGTTAAAAGTTATCTTTCTGATGTTTAATAGGCCCCCTTTATATCAGAAAGGGATAGATAGGGAGCAGGAAGGTGTAGGGATAGGTAGTGATAGTGTAGGGACTTAAATCTAGGTGACAGGTTCCCTTTAAAGCGAACCTGTCACCCCCTCCAGGCATCTAAAAATACCATAGCCACCTTCTGCAGCATTAAGGCTGCATTCTGACAAGGTGTCTATAGCATTTATGCTCCCTTGATTCACTGAAATAAAGACTTTTATAAGATCTGTTTCAAACCTGACCCAAGACCGGGAGGCGGGTTTTCAAGTGTCTCTCTCCCTCCTCTGTGGTGTCAGTCATCCCTCTCTGCTCTCTGTGCACCGCCTCCAGGGCCATCTCCCTGCATTACAGAGCTTTGTCAGCTCTGCTACAACATAGAGCTGCTGTTATAGGAGACCCCACAGTAGTAAATCTAGCAGGAGGATACTTACTGCCTGCTACGTAGCAGCCCTTGAGCTGAGCAGTTTTCACTTTCAGTTTCTTGTACCCAGCAGCATTGCTCCTCAGCCCCTGATCTAAAGCACAAACTCAACTTGCTGCACTGCTGACAGCTCAGCTCAAGGGCTGCTACGTAGCAGGCAGTACTATGTCTGCTCGTCCTCCTGCTAGATTTACTACTGTGAGGTCTCCTATAACAGCAGCTCTGTGTTGTAGCAGAGCTGACAAAGCTCTGTAGTGCAGGGAGATGGCCCTGGAGGCGGTGCACAGAGAGCAGAGAGGGATGACTGACACCACAGAGGAGGGAGATAGACACTTGAAAACCCGCCTCCCGGTCTTGGGTCAGGTTTGAAACAGATTTTATATAAGTCTTTATCTCAGTGAATCAAGGGAGCATAAATGCTATAGACACCTTGTCAGACTGCAGCCTTAGTGCTGCAGAAGGTGGCTATGGTATTTTTAGATGTCTGGAGGGGGTGACAGGTTCGCTTTAACTTTGTTTTGTAAAGTACACAATGTCCTATAGGTGGCGCTGTTTTCGGGACAAACTTACTGACACACAGATAAACAGACTGGATAGGACTTTTATATAGTAGTTGTATAGTACAATGAGAATGCAAGGTATGTACAAATTATAGCAGTACTAACATTAACTCTTTCTTCCCCAGTCCACATGTCAAGAAATCCTAGGGGCGACTCAGCCAGATCTGCACATTCACGCCAGGCAAACAAAATTGTACATCTGTCGAATAAATGACAAAAATCACCACATATTCAGCAATTGGGTGAAGGTGAAAGTACTGAAAAACATTCCAGCTGGTAAGAGAAGAGTTACTGCTAATCCTATAGTTACAGTTATTATACACATTTATGTAATGCTTGATTTTGGCTTAACAATTTGCAGGGTAAAGTGACTATAGAATATGTGCTTGTTCTGTTTTAGGAGCCATTCTTCCTGGCTGGAATGGTAAACCCATTATTGTTACTCAACCAGTCTCTGCACATGTGAAATCCCACAATGCAACACATCTTTGCTGCCATGCTCTGGGATTCCCTGCACCTCAATTCCAGTGGTATCACAATGGTCTGTGCCTGCCGCATAGAAACGAGAAGGAAATCAAGGTGGGAATTTGAAAACATGTATTTAAATGAAAGCAATACATTTTAGGCCCCCTTCAAATAATGTTTTTGGCTGTCCGTGTGGATCCTGTTTTTTGAAGGACCAGACGAACAGGAACGGATGTGTTGAAACGGATGGCACTTATGGTGGGTTTACACGCTAGGATATCCTGAATGATATCCTTGAAATGTCACAGATTTGTGATCATTGAAAAGATATCGTTTGGGCGTTGTTGCGTGTAAAAGAACGATATAGGATGAAAAGATCGTTTGTTCGTTCATCCTAGATTTGAGATCCTGACCTAAAAACTATCGTTCGTCGTCCAATTATTGTTGCTTCAGGAAGCCGCATCGTTCAGTGTGACAGTATGATGACCGATATCGTTCAAAAATCTCCTATTCCTGCCGCTTTATTACATCGCTCCCTCCTTCCTTCCTCTCCTATTTAACTGGTGCGCTGCCGCATAGGATATCGTAAACGATGTCCTTGTGTGTGACAGCGCACTAATGATGTCGGAACGATCCTTGTCACGTGATCGTTCCAAGGATATCGTTTACGATATCCTAGCGTGTAAACCCACCATTAAGCTCCCTAAGGGGCCTTTCACACTTGTGTTTTTTTCCTGATCTGGAAGAACAGAAAAAAACCTGATTCTTACAGGATTAATTTTTTTGCCCATTCACTTTAATGATTTCAGGAAAAAACCTGAAGCAACAAGATTCTACCTGAAATCATTAAAGTGAATGGGCAAAAAAATGAATCCTGTAAGAATCAGGTTTTTTCCTGACTTCCAGATCAGGTAAAAAACGCAAGTGTGAAAGGCCCCTCATCCTGATTTTTGAAGGATCTAATTTCTCAATACAAAATGCATTGTGAATTTGTGCAGCCATACGACATTATGGTAATGTTACAACGGAGGAGAAGAAGAGAGAGAGAGGGACTATAGACTACACTACCTGGTTACTGTTATAGGAGGAACTCCAGACTACACAGCCTGGCTACTCTTATAGGAGGAACTCCAGACTACAGACTACACTACCTGGTTACTGTTATAGGAGGAACTCCAGACTACACTGCCTGGCTACTCTTATAGGAGGAACTCCAGACTACAGACTACACTATCTGGTTACTGTTATAGGAGGAACTCCAGACTACACTACCTGGTTACTGTTATAGGAGGAACTCCAGACTACACAGCCTGGCTACTCTTATAGGAGGAACTCCAGACTACAGACTACACTATTGGTTACTGTTATAGGAGGAACTCCAGACTACATACCTGGTTACTGTTATAGGAGGAACTCCAGACTACACAGCCTGGCTACTCTTATAGGAGGAACTCCAGACTACAGACTACACTACCTGGTTACTGTTATAGGAGGAACTCCAGACTACACTACCTGGTTACTGTTATAGGAGGAACTCCAGACTACACTACCTGGTTACTGTTATAGGAGGAACTCCAGACTACACTACCTGGTTACTGTTATAGGAGGAGCTCCAGACTGCACAGCCAGGATACTGTTACAGTAAAAGGTCTAGACTGCACAACATATTACTGTTATTGGAGCAGTTCCAGACTACCCAACCAGATTTAAATTAGAGGAGGAGCTCCAGACAACAGAAGCAGGATACTGTTTATTAGCTACTTCAGATTTACACAGCCTGGATACTGTTATAGTAAACATCAAGACTACACAATAGTATTACTGTTATTGGAGGAGCCCCAGATTACACAACAAGACTAAAATTATAGTAGAAACTCCAGACTACACATTCTGGCTACTGTTATAAGAGGAACTCCAGACTACCTAGCCATGATAATTTTACAGCAAAAGGTCTAGACTGCACAACAATATTACTGTTATTGGAGCAACTCCAGACTACTTAACAAGACTAAAGTTATAAGAGAAACACCAGACCACAATCAACAAGAATAAACTATACAAAACAACAACAAGAATAAAGTTATAGGCAGAACTCCAGACCTCACAGTCTGGCTTATGTTATAGGAGGAACTCCAGGCTATACAGCCTGACATCTGTAATATCTGGGACCCCAAAATACACAGCCTAGCTACTGTTAAAGGACCCCAGAACTCCAGAATAATTTATAGTAGCAAGGCTACTGTTCTAGGAAGAACTGCCAGGCTACTGTTAGTGAAGGTCGTGACTGCATAGCCTGGTTACTGTCATAGTAGAGAGTTCAGATTATTCCACCAAATTACTCTTATAGAATGAGATCCATTCTACATAAGAAGATTATTGATATAGGAGGAGCTCAAGACTTCTGTACCAAACTGTTATACAAATGAGTTCTACACTATAAAACCAAACTACTGTAATAGAAGAAGGTCCAAACTACTCAGCCAAGCTGTTTGGGATCAAGAAGACTACACAAGAGCCTGTGGGTGCTCCAGATTTCACAGAGAAAATACTGTTAAAGGGAACCTGTCTTCTCATTTAGACCCCATAACCTATCACTACCTGCCCCTGCAGTTTCCTACTACATTTCTAACCATCCCTGTCTGAGCTAAACGTGCGCTGTAATGGTTGTGAAAAATTAGTTTTTACACTTTCATGTTCAAATGCTAAGTAGGCATCTTGACTACAGTATGTAGTCAGCCTGGGTATTCTCCACGGCTCCATTCTCACCCCACTCACTGCTGGTATCACGCTCCGGTGGGAGTGATAATTCAGTCAAGAGCGTGCTCCTTATTTCAAATTCATATCTCCTTCCTCCGGTGATGACGCGCCGACACGTAATTTCCAATCCTGCACAGTGTAGGGGTGTATTTGCGTACAGGCCAGCTCTAAAGCATGCACAGTGCACGTTCTGAAGCCAGCCCATACACCCGATAATCTCACACAATGCACCAGTCCGAAAATGATACACATCCTGCGCGTCATCACCGGATGGAGGAAATCAGAAGCATGCTCCTGAATGAATGATCACGCCCACTGGGGCATGATACCAGCAGTGAGGAGGGGAGATTGTAGCCGTGGAAAACGCCCAGGTTGACTACATACTGTAGTCAAAATGCCTACTTAGCATACTGACATGAAAGTGTAAAAGCAATTTTTTCACAACCACTACAGCACACATTTAGTTCAGACAGGGATGGTTAGACAACATCAAGGAAAAAATTAGCAAAAACTCCAAAGAGAAATGAACATAAAATGCTATAGTGCCTAAAAATCTTAAATAGGCTACTTGGTGACATTATTTTGATAAAAAGAAATGTGCAAACTATCCCACCACAACAAGGTGACCCATCTGGATGGTCCCTACTTGGCAGTATTTAAAACCTTACCATATGTCCGGTGACGTGTACATGGCAAGAAATAAGTAGGCCTGGGTCCTAACAGGGAACACCAGCAATGGGAAGCTATACACATGAAATAATGTCCAGCTCATAAGGCAGGCCACACCTCAGATTGCAATGACTGCATATGGACATGTAAAGTGTAAAATCTCATTTTTCACAACCATTACAGCGCAAATTTAGCACAGACAGGGACGGTTAGAGATGTAGTAGGAAGCTGCAGAGACAGGTAGTGATAGGTTAGGGGTCTAAACAGCTGACAGGTTCCCTTTAAATTATACATGATATTGAATTTGCACAAAGAGGTGAAAGACTATGCCAAATGAAAAACAGTATCTGCATACCTATGGCTTGCTAAGAGCCAAAACATAGTGCTAATGTTATAACCCATTCTAGATCAAATCACTAAGGCAAAGAGATACTGGAAACTACCTGTGCCATGTGTCAAATATCCATGGAGAAATTTGGACTTCACCAGCTGAACTAACAATAGGTAAATAATCTGTTACCTTATTTAAGTTATACAATCATGGGATCTTTAAGTTTTGTTTAATACTATGTCCTGTATTTCAGAAGATGGCATCATTCTGCAAGCTTCTCCACAGCCTTCAATATGTCTAGGTAATGGATATATGTGACATAATTAAAACAGTATTCTCAAGTTGTCTTTTAAACAGAATTGCCCCCTTTTTTTTTTTTTTTTTTTTTTACTGGATACCTGCTCAAAAAGTCACGAACAAAGAACATTTTTATGGACAGAATAGATGACTATAATAAACCATGAAGATTGTAACTGATACGTTTGCCGTTCATAAATCCATTCATAAATGAAGGCGTGTATTCACTGTGAACTGTAAAAGGGTGATATATACAGTCATAAAAATCTGTACGAGTTTCTCAATCTTAAAAAAAAAATTACAGACACATTAATTTTTATTTATGGACAGAGAAAAAAAATGCTTTATTTTATGGGCTATCCAGGAATTTCTGGACAATTGGCAACCCTGCTCTTAATCAGCTAAGAGCACTGCAGTTTCCTTACTTTCCGTTTCTAGCAGGGCTGGCTTGTTTGCTTAAGTGACAGATATTTTGAAGAATAAAACTAGTATTTTCACAACTTTAAAGCTCAATGAAGCTGTGTTCTGCCCAGCAACAGGTAGTGACTAGGCATCCAGTTAATGTTTGGGACAAGCCCGGACAGGGCGGAATTATGTAGAAAGATCAGAGAGGACTTCCTGGTAGTGAGTCAGACAGGGCCTGTGTCACATCACCACCAGAGCCTGCTCCAGAGATTCTGCTTCGGTAACTAGACACCATCATATTTACCCTCTAGGTGGTGCTGGTGATGGGGTAGAAGTCTTTACAGGATATTCTGATAAGCGCAGGCTCTGCTCATCCACTAGGCTTAGAGTGGCTGGGATCTGTACTACACTATATGACAGTGTTAATGTATGTCCATTCCAGGTGAAGTCATTAGGTCCTAAGCTCCAGTCTATCGAAAGTACCACACCCTTCATATATCTTCAGCTCTTCCAGCCAACTGCCAGAAATAATTTTTGGATTTCCTGACTAGCCCTGTATTGCATCTTATGTTTACTGATTTTACCTCGGCCTGTTTTGTACTACACTCCTTCCTCACGATTTTGTACTTTACTGTTGTCTCAGTTTTGAGCCATTTCCCTGACTACGCTTTCGGATCCTGTTTTTATCCTTGTCCAGTCCTTCCGCTTTGACTCTGCTTGTGACCAACCTGACTATGCTTTCAGATCCTGTTTTTGTCCTTGTCCCGACCTCCTGGCTCTAACCCTGCATGGTGACTATTCTGACTACACTTTCAGATCTTTTTTTTTTGTCCTCGTCCTGACCTCCTGACTCAGACCCTGCTTGACAACCATTCCTGTCTCTAGTCTGCTGCTTTCCATAGCAAGTTACTTTGTGGACCCTCTTATGATTCCAGATTCCTGTATAGAGGTTACAGGTTGTTAGGGTCACTCAGGGATTTGCCTAACTTAGCGGCTTGTGTTGGTAGTATGACTGATGCCACAGCCAGCAGTAGAGCACACATTGGTGTCCCCAAAGTGAAATGAGACCGAGACTCTGAATAGCATGATCCTGAGTATAGAGAGAAGGAGAGAGATAATTGACCAAAGGACAAAGTGATCAATTGGAGACTAGGCCTGGAACAGGACTCCTAGCAGTACAACCCTGAGTTTTTCACTCAGTAAGGTATCGGACCAGACCAGAACAGACTACTTGAAATGTGGAGGCCTCCGGCAGATATTCCCAAGGCAGTAAAACTAGAGAAAGTAGAGACCAGCCAAATTAGCAAAAGAATTACTTTAAGAGGAAGTAGATGCAGAACTGTGGGTAGAAAATAGGACTCTCTAACTGAACTGTGGTACTGAGCTGGGTTGTGTTTCTGGAATTGAGGTTTTGTTGAAGAAATATAAAGATTGTGTTTGGAGAACTATTAGACTGCTTCTGACAATGCTCTATGTTATAAAGCAAGCATTACTACTGTATATACTTCATACCAAGTTTTCATCAAGTAAAATGTTTATTTTGAAATGGTGGTTTCCTTCCTTGAACTTTCTACCTTCCAGTCCTGGCCAGGTGAGGTCAACGGCATAATACGAACAGGATGCCCATCTTCATGTAGCATGCCGGGGCGTAAGAAATGGCCACGTTGCCAACGGCGACTGTCCTGTGCCACATTACAGTTTTACAATGCATCCATAAAATGTTGAAACACAAAAAACAGTTAAACAAACGTGTAACATACTCTGTTGTAAAGAAAAAAAGCAAGTGCTGCTAAAAAAGTAGTAAAAAACATGGTATTTAGTTGATACGTTTTTTGCAAAAAATGTACGCTAAGCCACTCTATCTCTTTACGGTAAACCTTGTCTTTTTGCAAAAAACGTATCATAAATACCCTGTTTCTACTACTTTTTTAGCAGCACTTGCTTTTTACTGTTTTTCTTTACAACAGAGTATTTTACACATTTGTTTGACTGTTTTTTGTGTTTCAGTCTTTTGGGGTGTGTGAACGCTGTCCTACAGACACGTTCACTGCGTGCATGGCTCATTAGTTTTTTGTCTATTATGTTTCTTGCCTTTGCAAGATAGGGGAACCTCCTGCCCTTCCCCTATGAGCCCTGCACATAAAAAACTGTCTTCTGCATTCAGTCCATGTCAGACCTTGGATCTTTCTGGATCCTGCTCATTTAGGTACCAATACACATGGTCAGGTTTCTGAATACAACAAATAGGGACTGCTCTGACAAGGGTTACCGTGAAGAGGTAGAGCGGCTTAGTGTACATTTTTTGCAAAAAACATATCAACTAAATACTGTATTTCTACTACTTTTTTAGCAACACTTGCTTTTTACTGTTTTTCTTTACAACAGAGTATTTTACACGTTTGTTTGACTGTTTTTTGTGTTTCAGTCTTTTGGTAGTGTGAACACTGTCCTACAGACACATTCACTGTGTGCATGGCTCATTAGTTTTTTGTCTTTTTTTTTTATCCATAAAATGTTGGTTGTCCGTGATTATTTCATTAGCTGTCCAGGAAAAAACTAATTTAAAAATCCATTTGGCAACTCTGACTGGCAACATGTCAGAGGATATATAAGTCTATCCACTAATCCCTCCCAAGAATTCCCTGAGCGAAACACTCATTTTTGGGCAGGTTTACATAAATCCATCCTCTTTTCAGTGCAGGAGTCTTGGGAAATCTGGGGCAGCTAGGGGTTTGTACATCCCCATCAGCACAAATGTTTGTTAGGATAGGTCATCAATGTTTGATCGATGGGGGTCACACGCAGCATTCCCACCGGTCAGCTGTTCCTGGTGCCGCTGCCGGCCGGACCTGCTAAGTTGCAGACCTGCAAAGCTCTGATGATGGAATTTTGGCCACGTTCAAGTACTGCACATCCTCCCCTATTGATTTTAATACGGACGGTTATGCACTACCCAGCTTTGATCACTATAGAGTTGACAGAGCTGTGTACTCCTCAATATATCAGAAATATTTTGAACTATATAGTTATTAATCTTTATTAACATAAAATAATATTTTCAATTAGATAGTTCATGAGAGAGATAGTATGAGCACCTCTGATTTAATAAGTTACAAGTAACATAGTAACATAGTAACATAGTTTTTAAGGTTGAAGGAAGACTTTAAGTCCATCTAGTTCAACCCATAGCCTAACGTTGATCCAGAGGAAGGCAAAAAAAACCCATGTGGCAACACTAAGCTCCACATTGGGGGAAAAAATTCCTTCCTGACTCCAGATACGGCAATCAGACTAATTCCCTGGATCAACGCCCTATCAAAGAATCTAGTATGTATAACTGATAATATTATAGTTTTCAAGAAAGGCATCCAGGCCCTTCTTAAATGTTAGTAGTGACTCACTCATTACAACAGCATGTGGTAGAGAGTTCCATAGTCTCACTGCTCTTACAGTAAAGAATCCGCGTCTGTGATTATGATTAAACTTTTTTTCCTCCAGACGTAGAGGATGCCCCCTTGTCCCAGTCTCAGGCCTAAGAGTAAAGAGATCATTAGAAAGGTCTCTGTACTGTCCCCTCATATATTTATATATTATTATAAGATCACCCCTAAGCCTTCGTTTTTCCAAGCTAAATAACCCCAAGTTTAATAACCTGCCTTGGTATTGCAGACCCCTTAGTCCTCTAATGACTTTTGTCGCTCTTCTCTGGACCCGCTCTAGTTCAGCTATGTCTTTCTTATACACCGGAGACCAGAATTGTACACAGTATTCTAAGTGTGGTCGCACTAGTGACTTGTATAGAGGTAAAATTATGTTCTCCTCATGAGCATCTATGCCTCTTTTAATGCATCCCATTATTTTATTTGCCTTTGCAGCAGCTGCCTGACACTGGCCACTAAATGTGAGTTTGTCATCTACCCATACACCCAGGTCTTTTTCAGTGACAGTTTTGCCCAGTGTTTTACAATTAAGCACATAATTATACCTTTTGTTTCCTCTGCCCAAGTGCATGACTTTACATTTATCCCCATTAAAGCGCATTTGCCATTTAGCAGCCCAATCTTCTAGTTTACATAAATCCTCCTGTAATATATAATTGTCCTCCTCTGTATTGATTACCCTGCAGAGTTTAGTGTCATCTGCAAATATTGAGATTCTACTCCGTATGCCCCCTACAAGGTCATTAATAAATATATTAAATAGAAGCGGGCCCAACACTGACCCCTGTGGTACCCCACTGTTAACTGTGACCCATTCTGAGTGTGTTCCATTAATAACCACCCTTTGTTTCCTATCACTAAGCCAGTTCTTAACCCACTTACACATATTTTCCCCTATCCCCATTGCCCTCATTTTATGTATCAACCTTTTGTGTGGCACCGTATCAAAAGCTTTTGAAAAGTCCATATACACCACATCCACTGCATTTCCTTGGTCCAGTCCAGAACTTACTTCTTCATAGAAGCTTATCAGATTAGTTTGACAGGAACGGTCCCTCGTAAAACCATGTTGATAATGGGTCATGAGGTTATTTTTCTTCAGATACTCCAGTATAGCATCTCTTAGAAAACCCTCTAGGATTTTACCCACAGTAGAGGTTAAGCTTACTGGCCTATAATTTCCAAGTTCAGTTTTTGTCCCCTTTTTGAATATTGGCACCACATTTGCTATACGCCAGTCCTGTGGTACAGACCCTGTTATTATGGAATCTTTAAATATTAAAAATAATGGTCTATCTATGACAGTACTTAATTCCTGCAGCACTCTGGGGTGTATCCCATCCGGGCCCGGGGATTTGTCAATTTTAGTGATTTTTAGACGATGCCGTACTTCCTCTTGGGTTAAGCAGGTGACATTTAATTGAGACTTTTTGTTATCACTGATCATATTGTCTGTCATGGGATTTTCTTGTGTAAATACTGTTGAAAAAAAGTCATTTAGCATATTGGCTTTTTCCTCATCCTCATCCACCATTTCACCCAGACTATTTTTAAAGGGGCCAACACCATCATTTTTTAGTTTCTTACTATTTATGTAGTTAAAAAATATTTTGGGATTCTTTTTACTTTCTCTGGCAATGAGTCCCTCTGTGTCAATCTTTGCTGCCTTGATTTGCTTTTTACAAATGTTATTTAATTTTCTGTATTTATTTAATAATGCTTCATCACTACCTACTTGCTTTAATTCCCTAAATGCTTTCTTTTTGTCACATATTGCACTTCTTACCGCTTTATTTAGCCATAGTGGTTTCCTCCTATTTCTAGCATGCTTATTCCCATAGGGTATATATTGTGCACAGGTCCTATTCAGGATGCTAATAAACATCTCCCATTTGTGTTGTGTACTTTTATGTCTCAGGACATCGTCCCAATTTATTGCACTAAGATCATCTCTCAACCGTTGGAAATTTGCCTTCCTGAAGTTTAGTGTCCTTGTAGCCCCTCTACTACACGTCTTAGTAAAGGATACTTGAAAGCTTATTAAGTTATGATCACTATTACCCAAGTGACCTCCAACCCGTATATTTGATATGCGGTCCGGCCTGTTGGTTAATATTAGGTCCAGCAGTGCCCCCCTTCTTGTTGGGTCCTGAACCAGTTGTGAAAGGTAATTGTCTCTCATAGTTTTCAAAAACTTATTACCTTTGCTGGAACTGCAGGTTTCTGATCCCCAATGTATTTCAGGGTAGTTGAAGTCCCCCATAATAATGACTTCTCCCTGAGTCGCTGCTTCATCTATTTGCTTTATGAGGATATTCTCCTCCACTTCCATTATTGTTGGGGACTTATAACAAACCCCTATCAGTAATTTATTATTTTTTCCCCCTCCCCTTATCTCCACCCACAGGGACTCTACATTTCCATTAGATTCACCTATATTCTCACGCAGGATGGGTTTTAAGGATGATTTTACGTATAAACATACACCTCCTCCTCGCCTATTTGTACGGTCATTTCTGAACAGACAATAGCCCTGTAAATTAACAGCCCAGTCATGGCTCTCGTCCAGCCAAGTCTCCGAAATCCCCACCATGTCATAATTATTTTCCAACAAAATCAATTCTAATTCCTCCATTTTGTTGGTGAGGCTTCTGGCATTAGTGTACATGCACTTTATGCATCTCTCTTTACCTCTATTCCTTCCTACTAGATTGACTGTTCTAACCCCACCCCCCATGCCACCCCCAGTTTTATTACTTGTGCCCAGGTTACTATTTACACTATCTTCCCCTCCTATACAATGAATACCCTCCCCCCAAATCCCTAGTTTAAACACTCCTCCAACCTTCTAGCCATTTTCTCCCCCAGCACAGCTGCACCCTCCCCATTGAGGTAGTGAGTAGAGCTAGTGTAAGTAAAAAGGTGTACATTTTCTGACTTAAAAGGGATTTGTTGGCTGTATATAAATTTCTGCAGTCTCAATGTAACTGCAGATTGCCACATCCAGACAATTTGCAGACTGTTAGGATTCTGTTCTGTTGGCAACTTAATCAGTCATCTTGTTACCAAAAGTATGTGATTCTCATACTAGCTGTTACATTCCAACTAACAACATTTCTGCGTCTTCTCTGTGTTCTAGTTTATCATCCATTTCTGCCAATAGCATAATAGCTAGTATGCAAATTGGACACATGACACAGGGGCGGACCTACCGTGGTGCAGCTGGTTCAGCTGCACCAGGGCCCCGACCGGCTAGGGGGCCCCTCAAGCCTGTAGGGGGGCCCCAGCCAACCCCCAGAGGAGAGAGGAGAGGAGGGTAACTGAGGGAAGCTTCCCGCTTCCCTGGCTGATCCCACCCCTCTGCCGCCCCCCCGGCTCCCAGGACTGCAAAGCAGCAGGTAGGAGCCGCATCACCCACAGCAAACCCCCCCGCTCCACGCCGATGTCTGCTAGCGCAAACCCCCTTCCCCCTCCGCTCCTCACCGACGTTCACTAGCACCCCGCTCCTCACCAGCAGCTGCTGCACCAGGGCCTGCCGGGGTCAAAGTCCGCCACTGACATGACATCCACTCTAAAGAAGCGTCAGAGTGGTATCTTTACAGTGTACAAATTGCACACTGTCAGGATTCCTTAATCTGCAGTCACATAAAGTGACTGCAGAAATTTATGTCAATCCCGAAAATTTCTATGTGTTAACATTACATGTCAGATAGCTTTAGGCTGGCTAATTTCTATGGTCTTTACCTGTGGGACGTGGGTCAAAGGATTCTATGGGGGGAGTATCTTTAGTTTACCCTGCATAATTACCTTGTGAACAATGTAAAGTCCATAAAAATGTGCACATTGAACAAAAAGACCAGTATGACACGTCTTTTGAACAGTATTGCCAATTTTGACTTGGTGAATTGTCATCTTTAATAAAATTGCTCCAATACTATATGCTGTAATCTTCAATAAGTACTTTTTGGCGAGCAGTCTTATGCTATGCTGTGACATAATGCTGTTCTGTCTTTACAGGACCAACTCCTAGACATAGGTACTATGGTGAGTATCACTCTTAGCAACTTTGACATATGCACTTATTCTTTTGATAATGATAAAAATGGGTTATTTGTTATTTGCATGTAAACCTATAGAATCATCAATGAAGTAAATGAAATTGAATAAGGTTGTTGAGGAATACATTTAATGTGTCATCAGAAAATAACCTGCCTAGGTCTTTCACTGCCTAATTTTAGATTTACACTTCATGTTCTTCATAGAAGTCTTTTCAACAGTCTCATTATAATCACGGACAAAGTTTCAGTAACACCTTTAAATACTGTGGATAACACAGAATCCACAATTCAATATACGTGATGTCACTACTTCTCTCCCTTCCTTCACAATACCCTCTGCCCAGGGCAGGGCATGCTCATTACAGTTCAGTATAACTAAGTAGGGTCTGAGTTAGTCTATTGCCTCTAACGCCTGTGTGGCTTTGCTGAAAGAACTAGAAGTATAAATCTACAACTAGTGCTCAGTGTAAAAAGTGAAACATTTCTGATTTCAATTATAATTAATAATTAAAGAAAAGCATTTAATGTTAATGTTAATTTTATTTAAACAAAAGTGCATTTTTCAGATTACTCATTGCCTTTTAAGTAGTTGTCAAGCCTTAGAGTGACTACAGACTTGTATGTAGTCTCTATTACTGCAGACTTGTCAATAATTACATCACATGTACTATGTGCTGTGAAGATACTCTGGTGACGAGAGTTGGCGGTCATGTGACCACAAGTATGTGATTTGTATACTTCTGGCCACATTCCAACTAGACTGTATTCAGACTTGCAAAATACACTTTCATTGAGCATTTAGTCGGCACATACAAATAGTATACTTGCGATTATGCTCTCTGACACCAGAGGGTTCACAAGTCTGCAGTCACATAGAGTGCCTAAGGCTGCATAATCCCTTTAATGAACCAGCTCAAAGTAGTCTACAGTTCTGTAAATCTATTTTATAGCAATAAAATTATCCACCAATAGAGCTAATGTTAAATCTCATATGGATTGTTTATGACATTACAGCGACTGGAAAAGTAGCACTATTGATTGGCAACAATGGTTACCTAAATCACCCCAATCTTCTCGCCCCTATGGTGGATGTGTTTGAGCTGTCTGTCCTTCTCAGAAAACTGGGCTTCTGTGTGATATCACTTGTAGATGTGACACGTGAAGAAATGTTGGTGTCTATCAGACAGTTTCTACAGCTTCTGGATAAAGGTGTATATGGTGAGTTTGTAGTTTATGAAGTGCATTATTAGGAAATATGACGTTAAAAGCAAATGATCACAAATAAAGCTCGCTACTAAGATGTATTTTATTATTAGCACACGTTAAAGTGTTTCTCTTACTTGAACCACTCTAACTGTCCTGACTTCTCATAGCATCTCCTGGTGTGGATATATATCTCCCTTCCAGGAACGTTTGCATCATTGGCTAATAATACACAGAATTAGCTACTGCCAGTCCTCAGTGACCTTGTAGTGAAGGTCAAGGAAGGGTGCTCAGGATAGAATTACTAGTATGAACTGTGTTCCTTTCTTATTCTTGTTTGCTTTATACAGATATAAAAATATTTGTCCTATTGAAAGCCCAAGCTAGTCTTACCTGTTTCCTATGGGCTGTGTGAACCTGTACTGTAAAAAAAATAGTTTAGGAAACCCAACTGAGAGACATGATACCTTTTACCTGCACAGGCTGTAAAGAGTGCTAAGACAGTGTATAGGGCAATAAGAATCTATAGAAAACCTGTGTCCGGGGCAAAAGTGTCCGGCATTTGCTCTTATTTTACTACAACTGTTCCTTTGAGTATTCCATTTTTTAATAATGTTCCAGAGATATAAGCATTTTTTTAGTGCTAATTTTTCTTTTCAAAGGGGGTGGTTCTCACAGGATTCTCTGGGGCGTGTCTTTAGGCTTCTCTGCATTATTACCCTATGAGCCATGTCCCCTTGGTGAGCATCATACAAATTGTCATCAAATAATCAGTCTCATATCTCTGGAATTGTCTTGCAGACGTAAAAAAAAAGAGAAAAAAATACTCAGGGGAGTGGGAATAATAAGAGCAACTTTGTCACCTTTTAATATCCTATCTCAGGAAGCTGAAGTGTAACCAGCACTGACCTGGTACCTATTTCCCACAAAAAAACTCCTTCACTTTTTTGTTTTGCTTGGTTACACACATAGATGAGGAAGACAGATTTAGTATTTTTGTGTTTGATTAGCTATAATCATTTCAATACATGAATAAGAGAAGTGTTTGCTTGTATTCCTGCAGCAAACAATTCTGCATGGCACAGTTTATTGTAGCTGTACATTTATAGTATTGTACTAGATGGCGGCCCGATTCTAAAGAATCGGGTAGTCTAGAATACTTATATAGTCTATTTACTAATAGTTAGGGGAGTGCGGTGAAATGAATTGTGTGTATACAGGTGGCTCAGTGGTTAGCAGTGAGTGCGGTGGCTCAGTGGTTAGCAGTGAGTGCGGTGGCTCAGTGGTTAGCAGTGAGTGCGGTGGCTCAGTGATTAGCAGTGAGTGCGGTGGCTTAGTGGTTAGCAGTGAGTGCGGTGGCTCAGTGGTTAGCAGTGAGTGCGGTGGCTCAGTGGTTAGCAGTGACTGCGGTGGCTCAGTGGTTAGCAGTGAGTGCGGTGGCTCAGTGGTTAGCAGTGAGTGCGGTGGCTCAGTGGTTAGCAGTGAGTGCGGTGGCACAGTGGTTAGCAGTGAGTGCGGTGGCTCAGTGGTTAGCAGTGAGTGCGGTGGCTCAGTGGTTAGCAGTGAGTGCGGTGGCACAGTGGTTAGCAGTGAGTGCGGTGGCTCAGTGGTTAGCAGTGAGTGCGGTGGCTCAGTGGTTAGCAGTGAGTGCGGTGGCACAGTGGTTAGCAGTGAGTGCGGTGGCTCAGTGGTTAGCAGTGAGTGCGGTGGCTCAGTGGTTAGCAGTGAGTGCGGTGGCTCAGTGGTTAGCAGTGAGTGCGGTGGCTCAGTGGTTAGCAGTGAGTGCAGGTGGCTCAGTGGTTAGCAGTGAGTGCAGGTGGCTCAGTGGTTAGCAGTGAGTGCGGTGGCTCAGTGGTTAGCAGTGAGTGCAGTGGCTCAGTGGTTAGCAGTGAGTGGGTGGCTCAGTGGTTAGCAGTGAGTGCGGTGAGTTGGTCAGTGAAGCGGCGTGGCTCAGTGGTCAGCAGCGGCGGTGGCTCAGTGGTGAGCACGGACATACATAATACACACACCGCAATGCAGCACACTCCGCTATAGTTAGCACGGAAACCTGCGTCTTCCCCCATTGACAACTCCTAGTAGAATGTACCGACCTGGCTCCCCGGCGCTTGGATCCTGATCACATGTCGCGCGCCGGACGATGATCCATTGCTCGGATTTGGCGAGACTTCTTGGACGCTATATTGGATCCAGTAGTTCGGGGGTGGCGACATGTCGACTGAGGATCCAGGCGGCTGATGCAGGGCCGGTGGTAAGTATAGCGGAGTGTGTGTGTGTGTATGTGTGCGTACAAAGTGAGGGAAGTGCGGACAAAGTGAGGGAAGTGCGGACAAAGTAATGGAAGTGACTACATACACACATACATACACATACTGTACATTGCATATGGAGGGGTGAGGAGAGCGGAGGCTGGAGGACAGAGCGGAGGCTGGAGGGGAGAGGCTGGAGGGGAGAGCGGAGGCTGGAGGGGAGAGCGGAGGCTGGAGGGGAGAGCGGAGGCTGGAGGGGAGAGGCTGGAGGGGAGAGTGGAGGCTGGAGGGGAGAGGCTGGAGGGAGAGCGGAGGCTGGAGGGGAGAGGCTGGAGGGGAGAGCAGAGGCTGGAGGGAAGAGGCTTGAGGGGAGAGGCTGGAGGCGAGAGCGGAGGCTGGAGGGGAAAGCGGAGGCTGGAGGGGAGAGGCTGGAGGGGAGAGCGGAGGCTGGAGGGGAGAGGCTGGAGGGAAGAGGCTTGAGGGGAGAGGCTTGAGGGGAGAGCGGAGGCTGGAGAGGAGAGCGGAGGCTGGAGGGCAGAGGCTGGAGGGGAGAGCGAAGGCTGGAGGGGAGAGCGGAGGCTGGAGGGGAGAGCAGAGGCTGGAGGGGAGAGCAGAGGCTGGAGGGCAGAGCGGAGGCTGGAGGGCAGAGCGGAGGCTGGAGGGGCAGAGGCTGGAGGGAAGAGGACAGGGGAGGCTGGAGGGCAGAGGACAGGGGAGGCTGGAGGGCAGAGAAGGCTGGAGGGCAGAGGACAGGGGAGGCTGGAGGGCAGAGGACAGGGGAGGCTGGAGGGCAGAGGACAGGGAAGGCTGGAGGGCAGAGGCAGGAAGGGAGAGCGGAGGCTGGAGGGCAGAGCGGAGGCTGGAGGGCAGAGGTGGAGGGCAGAGGACAGGGGAGGCTGGAGGGCAGAGGACAGGGGAGGCTGGAGGGCAGAGGCTGGAGGGGAGAGCGGAGGCTGGAGGGCAGAGGCTGGAGGGCAGAGGCTGGAGGGCAGAGCGGAGGCTGGAGGAGCAGAGGCTGGAGGGCGTAGGACAGGGGAGGCTGGAGGGCAGAGGACAGGGGAGGCTGGAGGGCAGAGGACAGGGGAAGCTGGAGGGCAGAGGACAGGGGAGGCTGGAGGGCAGAGGCTGGAGGGGAGAGCGGAGACTGGAGGGCAGAGCGGAGGCTGGAGGGGAGAGGCTGGAGGGGAGATCGGAGGCTGGAGGGCAGAGCGGAGGCTGGAGGGGAGAGGCTGGAGGGGAGAGCGGAGGCTGGAGGGGAGAGCGGAGGCTGGAGGGGAGAGGCTGGAGGGGAGAGCGGAGGCTGGAGGGGAGAGCGGAGGCTGGAGAGGGAGAGGCTGGAGGGCAGAGCGGAGGCTGGAGGGGAGAGGCTGGAGGGGAGAGTGGTGGCTAGAGGGCAGAGCGGAGGCTGGAGGGGAGAGGCTGGAGGGGAGAGCGGAGGCTGGAGGGGAGAGTGGAGGCTGGAGGGCAGAGCGGAGGCTGGAGGGGAGAGGCTGGAGAGGAGAGCGGAGGCTGGAGGGCAGAGCGGAGGCTGGAGGGGAGAGGCTGGAGGGCAGAGGCTGGAGGGCAGAGCGGAGGCTGGAGGGGCAGAGGCTGGAGGGCAGAAGACAGGGGAGGCTGGAGGGCAGAAGACAAGGGAGGCTGGAGGGCAGAGGACAGGGGAGGCTGGAGGGCAGAGGACGGGAGGCTGGAGGGCAGAGGACAGGGGAGGCTGGAGGGCAGAGGCTGGAGGGGAGAGCGGAGGCTGGAGGGCAGAGCGGAGGCTGGAGGGGAGAGGCTGGAGGGGAGAGCGGAGGCTGGGGGGCAGAGCGGAGGCTGGAGAGGGAGAGGCTGGAGGGGAAAGCGGAGACTCGAGGGCAGAGCGGAGGCTGGAGGGGCAGAGGCTGGAGGGCAAAAGACAGGGGAGGCTGGAGGGCAGAGGACAGGGGAGGCTGGAGGGCAGAGGACAGGGGAGGCTGGAGGGCAGAGGACAGGGGAGGCTGCAGGGCAGAGGCTGGAGGGGAGAGCGGAGGCTGAAGGGCAGAGCGGAGGCTGGAGGGGAGAGGCTGGAGGGGAGAGCGGAGGCTGGAGGGCAGAGCGGAGGCTGGAGGGGAGAGGCTGGAGGGGAGAGCGGAGGCTGGAGGGCAGAGCGGAGGCTGGAGGGGAGAGGCTGGAGGGGAGCGCAGAGGCTGGAGGGCAGAGCGGAGGCTGGAGGGGCAGAGGCTGGAGGGCAGAGGACAGGGGAGGCTAGAGAGCAGAGGACAGGGGAGGCTGGAGGGCAGAGGACAGGGGAGGCTGGAGGGCAGAGGACAGGGGAGGCTGGAGGGCAGAGGACAGGGGAGGCTGGAGGGCAGAGGACAGGGGAGGCTGCAGGGCAGAGGCTGGAGGGAGAGCGGAGGCTGGATGGCAGAGCGGAGGCTGGAGGGGAGAGGCTGGAGGGGAGAGCGTAGGCTGGAGGGCAGAGCGGAGGCTGGAGGGGAGAGGCTGGAGGGGAGAGCAGAGGCTGGAGGGCAGAGCGGAGGCTGGAGGGGAGAGGCTGGCGGGGAGGGCAGAGGCTGGAGGGCAGAGCGGAGGCTGGAGGGGCAGAGGCTGGAGGGCAGAAGACAGGGGAGGCTGGAGGGCAGAGGACAGGGGAGGCTGGAGGGCAGAGGACAGGGGAGGCTGGAGGGCAGAGGACAGGGGAGGCTGGAGGGCAGAGGACAGGGGAGGCTGGAGGGCAGAGGACAGGGGAGGCTGCAGGGCAGAGGCTGGAGGGAGAGCGGAGGCTGGAGGGCAGAGCAGAGGCTGGAGGGGAGAGGCTGGAGGGCAGAGCGGAGGCTGGAGGGGAGAGGCTGGAGGGGAGAGCGGAGGCTGGAGGGGAGAGTGGAGGCTGGTGGGGAGAGGCTGGAGGGGAGAGCGGAGGCTGGAGGGGAGAGCGGACGCTGGCGGGGAGAGCGGAGGCTGGCGGGTAGAGGCTGGAGGGGAGAGCGGAGGCTGGAGGGGAGAGGCTGGAGGGGAGAGCGGAGGCTGGAGGGGAGAGGCTGGAGGGGAGAGGCTGGAGGGGAGAGCGGAGGCTGGAGGGCAGAGGCTTGAGGGGAGAGGCTCGAGGGGAGAGCGGAGGCTGGAGAGCAGAGGCTGGAGGGGAGAGGCTGGAGGGGAGAGTGGAGGCTGGAGGGGAGAGCGGAGGCTGGAGGTCAGAGGCTGGAGGGGCAGAGGCTGGAGGGCAGAGGCCAGGGGAGGCTGGAGGGCAGAGGCCCGGGGAGGCTGGAGGGCAGAGGCCAGGGGAGGCTGGAGGGCAGAAGCCAGGGGAGGCTGGAGGGCAGAGGACAGGGGAGGCTGGAGGGCAGAGGACAGGGGAGGCTGGAGGGCAGAGGACAGGGGAGGCTGGAGGGCAGAGGACAGGGGAGGCTGGAGGGCAGAGGACAAGGGAGGCTGGAGGGCAGAGGACAGGGGAGGCTGGAGGGCAGAGGACAGGGGAGGCTGGAGGGGAGAGTGGAGGCTGGAGGGGAGGTGGAGGCTGGAGGGGAGAGTAGAGGCTGGAGGGGAGAGCGGAGGCTGGAGGGGAGAGGCTGGAGGGGAGAGCGGAAGCTGGAAGGGAGAGCGGAGGCTGGAGGGGAGAGCGGAGGCTGGAGGGGAGAGCGGAGGCTGGAGGGGAGAGCGGAGGGTGAAGGGGAGAGTGGAGGCTGGAGGGGAGAGGCTGGAGGGGAGAGGCTGGAGGGGAGAGCGGAGGCTGGAGGGGAGAGGCTGGAAGGGAGAGTGGAGGCTGGAGGGGAGAGCGGAGGGTGGAGGGGAGAGCGAAGGCTGGAGGGGAGAGCGGAGGCTGGAGGGGAGAGCGGAGGGTGAAGGGAGAGTGGAGGCTGGAGGGGAGAGCGGAGGCTGGAGAGGAGAGCGGAGGTTGGAGGGGAGAGCGGAGGCTGGAGGGGAGAGGCTGGAGGGGAGAGCGGAGGCTGGAGGGTAGAGGCTGGAGGGCAGAGTGGAGGCTGGAGGGGCACAGGCTGGAGGGGCAGAGGCTGGAGAAGCAGAGGGGAAGAGGCTGGAGGGGCAGAGGCTGGAGGGGCAGAGGGGAAGCTGAAGAGGCTGGAGGGGCAGAGGCTGGAGGGGCAGAGGCTGGAGAGGCAGAGGCTGGAGGAGCAGAGGCTGGAGGGGCAGAGGGGATGCTGGAGAGGCTGGAGGGGCAGAGGCTGAAGGGGCAGAGGGGAAGCTGGAGAAGCTGGAGGGGCAGAGGCTGTAGGGGCAGAGGGGAAGCTGGAAAGGCTGGAGGGGCAGAGGCTGAAGGGGCAGAGCGGAAGCTGGAGAGGCTGGAGGGGTAGAGGCTGGAGGGGCAGAGCGGAAGCTGGAGAGGCTGGAGGGCAGAGGCGTAGCTGGGTGGGGGGTGTACACTCACCGTGGCCGCCGTGCATGTGCTATAGGAGGAGAGGAGGGGCGGGCAGAGCTGCAGGACAGGAAATCCCGTCCTCCTTCCTCTTCGGGCGCGCGGCGGGCAGCTGCTGTCAGCACGAGGCGCCCCTGGGGGTGCGGGGCCCCCCAGGTGGCGGTCAATGGGCCCCCCCCTGCTGGCTACGCGACTGGCTGTAGGGGAGAGGCTGGAGGGCAGACGGAACGTCCGAGAGCGGAACGTTCCTCTGCCGATCCCTGTAGCCGGGCGGCGGCCGGCTACCCTGCACTGGATGACGTCAGCAGCATAGTCCGGAAGCCATCACGGAAGTAACCTTCGGGTTCTCCAGAAGTGGCCTTCGGCTTTTATATTATAGATGTTGTAGTGACAGATGTAATCAGTCTAGCTCTGCTCATTCTACATTCAGGTTTATTCTATTATGCTGGTCATGGATATGAACGCTCAGGGAGAAACTACATGGTACCAATCGATGCACCACAACCATACAGACCCGAAAACTGTATCAGCGTACAGAGAATCTTACAGCAGATGCAAGAAAGAAAGACAGCCTTAAATGTGATTTTATTGGACACCTGCCGGAAGTGGTATGTTGCTTAATGTGGTCTACTAACCTAAAATGACCTGTAAATAATAACTAAAACTAGTCACTAAAATCTTTATAACGGGTTTGTGATAAAAGGTTGCATTGGTGCTTCACCCAGCGCTTCTCTAGTAGGCCTCTCTGTACCAGATAGGCCAGATTCAGACAACTGTATAATAAAGCCATAATTTTTATCCTAAAAAATATACTTTTAATCCATATCTTCCAGACTGTCATCTGTATGGCATGTTAAAGGGAACCAACCAACAGGATTTAGGGGTATAAAGTGAAGCCAGTGCCTTACAGGCTCTGGAATACTGAGTGCAATCATACCTTTACTTCAATGATTACATGTTTGATTGCAGAGAAAAGAGTTACCAAAAATCAGGAAATCTGTGCAGCAGGGGGACAGAGCGTGCAGCACATTAGCATAAGAGGGGCTGGGTCTCTTTGTATTACTGCCATGTCTGCTCTAAGTCAAACCCTCAACCTCCCTCTCTCCCTCCGCTCTCACTCCCTCCCTGTCACTATACAGTGTTGCCAGGGACAGGTCATCTGACATTGTGCGATCTATTTCCATACACAATTTCAGACTCCTATGTGCCCCAGATCATCCCACCCTATCCCCTGCGTGCCTGCCGGCTTCACACTGCTTCTCCTGTTCCCAGAGGGCAGTAAAAGACCCTGCCCCCCAGGGAAGATCCCACCCCCCCAGTCTCTATACGTCCCTAGTCTCCTCTCCTCAAATCCCCTCTATTGTCATCACAGATCATGCTGACAAATCACAATAGTGGCAATCTTTCCCAGATTCCTCCTGCTTGTGACTGCGGTCTGTGAGGAGAGGAGACCGGGGATGTGCAGAGACTGGGAAGCAGGGTCTTCTCTGGAGGGGGCGGGGTCTTTGGGAAGGCGGCAAGTACGCAGGTGATAGGAGGAATGATCTGAGGCACATAGATCGCACAATGTGAAACTCCTATCTCCATACACAATGTCAGTTGTTCTGTCCCTAGGTATATAGTGACTGAAAGGGAGTGAGAGGGGAGGGAGAAAACGAGGGAGGGTGAAGCAGGGGGAGGGTTTAGCTTAATGCAGACAGGGGAGTAATATAGAGAAACCCAGCCCCTCTTATGCTAATGTACTACGCATTCCGTCCCTCTGCTGCACAGATTTCCTGATGCTTGATAACTGTTTGCTCTGCAATCATACATGAAATAATTGAAGTAAAGATATGATTGCACTCAGCATCCCAGAACCTGGAAGGCACAGGCTTCACTTTTTAGCCCTAAATCCTACTGGTTGGTTCTCTTTAATAATATAAAAATGATGAAAAAATGGAAATAAAATTTTCAAAACTTCTTGATTTGTTTATTATTGAGCACCACATTCAGAAATAAACCTTTAGCAAGAATAAACATGATGATGTGATAGCAGAAACACAGTGTATAGCAGTATCATAGTAAGGAATAATGAACTACACAGTGGTCTCACAAACGTATTAGAAGATATAATAATACAAGCATACACAGCATAATATCGAATGTGTTGCCAAAGCAAAGTTAAAAAAGACAGTGGTGGGTAATACACTGGTTAGTATCACATAATAATACACACGGTGATCCACAGCACATATATAAAGACAACCCTTAAAATGAATTCCTTTATGAATACAATAATGACTTACTACAGAGATGATGGATATAATAATGTCACATACTGAAAACTGTTATTTAAGGGATAATAACTTACAAGGGCAATGTGCAACTGTTGTCGCATAGGATGAACACAGTGATGTTATGGCAACTACATATTCCATACAGTGATTTCAGGATAATAATCAGTGGTATCAGCGCACCAATTTAATAACATAGTAAAGTCAGTGCTAATGTATAATACATGCAATTATATAGCATAACAAGATAATGCCCACAGTGATGTCTCAGCACAGAGATAATGGCAACTATAATTTCACAAAGAATAAATAATTCAAAAAGTAATATCACAACACCGAGATAATAAAAATAGTACTGTAACATAATATGCAGCAGATGTCTGAACTCTCATGGTGCTTGTATGACTGTAATCTCCCTCTTAAGTCACCAGTTGCAGAAAAGTTAAATAAGCTACTAATGTATTACACGCTCGTTAGGTCTCTCATTCACCTTCCGTCAGCAAAAAATGACCGTTCAGACCAAGTACAGGAAGGTAGTGCCCTTTTTGTAACAGAGATTCTGTAGTTTTTTCTTTGAATTTTTTACCAAATTGTCATTTCCTATATGGGATAATTATTTATACATTTTATTAATTTAAACAATTTTATGAAGCCTAACATAAGAGTAGTAACATGGTAGACACAAAGGCCATGACAACCCATTGTCAACCCATGATTGTATTAGAGGGGTATCAGTTGTTGTTGGAAGCGATCCCCATTTTTAACCCCCTAATTGCCTGTGTCATGATTAAAAGAAGCATCTAAAAGATTAAACTGTTGTGGCCACTTTACACGTCCCGATATCGGCGTCCAACGCCGACCAAAAGTCAGTGGTTCGTGCATTGGCCCCGATATCGTTCGTGCGTTGTATGGTGTAAATGTCCAATACGATGCAAGAACGATGCCAAAACGATATCGGGGATCAAATGAGCCTGCTCTCCAACAGCCCGATATTGGACGGACATTGTGGCCGGATCGGGCTGTGTAAAAGCGCAACAACGATGTGAAGTACAACGTCCCCTATTCTCTCCCATGTTAAATGGTCGTTCCTGGGTCGGCCGTACAAGGGGGCATACACATCGCTGGAGCGTTGCCTGCCGATATCGCGCTGTGTAACATCTCCTATGAGATCTTGGAATTCTGCCCAGAAAAAGCGCACGCCTGCGGCGTTGTATCCAATATCGGACCGACGTTGGGATGTGTAAAGTGGCCATTGCAACTGAAGTTAACTTCAACTGCAGCAGTTACTCTCAGGTGTCAGCTGTATAGTGTAGCCAGCACCCACACTTTAATGGTGCGGGCACAGCTCCTGCGCTCACTGCATATATTAGGGTCACCATACATGTACATATACAGTATGTCCTGTAATAAAAAAAAACTCTTTTATTAAAAAAGAAAATACATAAAGGTAGATAAAGCTGGCAACAAACCAGTTCTACTCTGTAATAGTAGGTCTTGTAGATAAATGCTCCTGGTGTGTATTTTTTCATTTAGATTTTATTGTACTGTTTGCTTCATATTTGTCAAATCTTGTTTAGGTACAACTCAGACTGTGCATTATCCAAAGTGAGTCCTCTCAAGCCATTGGGCAACACAGTCTATGGATATGCCACGTAAGTCAAGTGATAAAATGACAGTTCAGAGTGTTGTGCTGGCCTTTTAGGCTTGGGTAACAATTAAAATATTTGGTATAAGTTGTTGATGAGCTTTTATAGTCAACTATCTTCAATCTTCCATAAACCAGTTATCATTATATAATCACGAATGGGTTTTTTGCCCCTTCTGAGTCCGCTCACGCTGCGAGTCAGCGTGGTCATGTGGATACGCCCGAAGCATTGGCCGCGCAGCGGCCATTGCGAGCAGTTCTAAGGCGACTCGATATGCCCGCGCAGCGGGCATGGTGAGTCGCCTTAGCAGCGCGAAGCATTGGTCGCGAAGCGGCCATTGCGAGTCAGAGACTCGCTCTTCTAGAATCCCGATGCATGTGCATCGGGCACCCAGCTAGTATTACATAATGTTAAAGGTGAGTTTCCAGAATATGTAAATGCCCTCAGTAAGGTATAGAGCAGGAGATTATGAACATATGAATGTAGGCCTGTGGACACAGCCAGTATCACTGAAATCTCTTAACATTCTAGACATAGCTGAAATGTAGAGGTCCTAATCAGTGGTGGATAGCTCTCTACTAGACATGGGCAAACCGGCAGATGTTCAGGTTCTGCAGATCCTGTCAGACTGTCAAGTCTGAGTTCAGGACCAGACTTGATTCGAAGTTGAGCCTGGAACCCAAAACTGGAGTTTAAGTTTATAAACTGGTGGCTAGTGGTCTGAAAAAAGAAGCATAATGGGGATTAAAGCGGAAGCATTAAACTTATGAGTCTCCGGTGCTGCGGTCACACTACTTCCTAGCCGCTCATTAACTACTTGATTATATACTGCACTCCAACTCCAATAGCCAATTACAGACACCCACTCTCTGTTACAGTGTCTGTGATTGGCTGTGGCGCCCCCACCCATTGTGCCGTCATGTGTGATTGGTTGCCATTGGCAACAAACCTGTCATAGCGGTGTAACAGTAAATAAATAAATAAATAATTTAACATGTTGCTTAGGGCTTTGCTGTATTTTGATTCTTAGTGCAGATAAAGCAGCCAGCTATGGGCTGCCAACCCAAGCTGCCTGGAATCACCTTGGCTAGCAATCAAAAATACAAGGAAGTCCCTTTTTTAAAATTATTTAAAGAAATATTTAAAAAAATGTGTGGGCTTCGCATTTTTTTGATTGTCAGCTAAAGTAAATATCAGGCACCTTGGGGCTGGTATTCTCAGCGTGGTAAAGCCAATAGTTATTGGGCCCCCCAGGCTACAGAATAGCAGCCTGCAGCTGCCCCAGAAATTGGCATATTCAATAGAATTGCCAATTCCTGGTGCTTTACCTAGATTTTCCCAATGCCCTGGTGCGGTGATATTGGCGTGATAGAAAGGTTAATGACAGCTGAGTATTGACAACTGTCATTAAGCCCTGATGATAATGTTCAAGCATCTATGAAACACGCACATTATCAATGGTAGAAGTGTCTCAGTGGTTAGCACTGCAGGCTTGTAGCTAAAGCTGAGAACAGAAAGCTGAGAACGCGGTAAGCAACAACTAATGTCTATGGTCATCCCATGCACCGCCTGCAACTAGGATGGCATTGGTGCAAAATTTAAATAAGAAAGAGAATAAAGACTAAAAGTCTGCAAAAAGATCTCACTCACAGTCCCGCCTCACAGTCCTGCCCTAATACACAGAGACCAAGCTTTGGATTTCTTCTCTCTTTGTATGCATAAAATCAGTATGCCTATTATGGCCATCACTATAGTTCAAAAAAATTGTTCTGTCTAAATCCAAACTAAACAAAGTCTGTAGTTACTCTATGTGTCACTGTATGTGACTGCAGACTTATAAACCCTCACACAGCACGCACTGTGCGCTGTGTGGATTCACAGGCAGAGAGAATGCATATTGCATACCTGCAGCCGCGTGACTGTCGTTCCCAGATCTGAAACCGGTGAATGCTCATAGTGCACAGTCTGTGCGATGTGAGGGTTCGCAATCACGTAGAATGCCATATAAACAGACTGCAGACTTATGAATTTAGACCGGACAACCCTTTTAATCTACATAACGTTGATGACTGGTTCTCTTTACATTACATATTGCAATCCTTTTCAATTTGGAATAAAGGTCGGGTTACACCCAGCGACATCGCTACCGTTGTCGCTGCAACGTCACAGGTTTTGTGACATTGCAGCGACATTGCTGCGTGTGACATGCTGCAATGACCAGCGATCTGATTGCGGAATGGCCAGGACCATTTTTCAATCGTTGGTCTGCTGCTGTCACGCATGCATCGGCATGTGTGACAGGGGCAACGACCAGTGACACCAAGTGTGCGCCCAACATCCTGACCGATTCCAGCGACCGTTGGGTGTTGGCGAATCGCTGAGTGATTGCTGGTGAGATCTACCTGTCTGGCATCTCACCAGTGATCACACACCAATGTTCCAGCGATCCCGATCGTTGGTCGGGTCGCTGGAACATCACTACGTGTAACCCCAGCTTAATATAGATAATGCTGAGTGGCAGAGGTGGAACTACAATAGGTGCTGGGGTGGCAATCGTACTCGGACCCTGGAGCCTAGGGGGCCCCAAAAGTCCCTGTGGCCTATAGCAAAAAGCTAATGCTATTAAAGATTTGCAATAATTGGAGGCCCTGCTGGAGCTTTGCATCGGGGCTCATGAGCTTCAATTTAAGCTACTGCAGAGTGCTGATTATTTCTAATAAAACCTCTGACTGCACAAGTTGTGATTTTAATCTCTACTGTGATAGCAATTAATAAGTGAAGTTGTGAGTCAACTCAGTAAATGCATTTTTCTGCTTTGTAGGTCATTTGGGCACTTGTGGTTAATGCAACTGTTAACTTTTGTATAAACTCATTTCCTGTTTCTTGCTCAAGCAGAAACAGATCCCAATAGTATTCTGCGTGATTAATGCCAACTATGAATATTCATCCACCTCAGTCAATTTTACTATGCCAGCCTGGAGTTGTCATGAAACCATGAATCATGATCCATTAAAGTGATTCCTCCTCTGAGAACAATTGAACGTGTTTTTTCAGGTCCTAAATTTAACTGTTAATTTCCCCCAAATTATTAAAACTCATTGACAATGGAGTTAAAGGAAACTTATAATGTCCAAAAAACGCTATTAACATGCAGCTATAGGGTTAATCTTCAGGTTCATCGCTTAGTGACCAGGCCAAATTTTTTAAATCTGAGTGTCACGTTTTGTAACAATAGCTCTGCAATGTGTAAAGATTTCCTAGTGATCTTGAGAACGTTTTTCCTTAACGCATTATATTTTATGATAATGCTAAACATAGTCAACATGTTTTGTGTTTATTATAAATAATATAAGGAATTTAACAAAAAATTCCACAAATTAGCAATGTTGTAAATGTGGTTGTCCCTTTAATCCAGATAGTCATGTTGTAGTTTTGTAGGCTGGGGTACTCGGTAACCGACCAGGAAGTCTGTTGGGATATCCCGGTGGCGATTATCCGGCTCTGTGGCCCAGACCAGACAAGTAAAAGGGGAATATTTACAGGGAATTATAGAGTCTATAGATGTCTCATGACGCCAACTGGGGTATATGGTCTGGAGTGACCAGCTCTGCTTATGAAGTCCCAGGGGTTAGATGGTGCAGCAGCAAGGTGGATGACTCTTCCTTGTAAGAGTAAGTCCCCTGGGTGATGATGAGGGTTGTAATGAACAGTGCAGCATAAAGAATCAAGGAGGCAAATTAATTCAGTCTTTACCTTTACTGATGATTGATGATAAGTTGAATCCAGGGGTACTGGTCACCAAGTCCAGGGTCCAGCCAGCCTGGAAGCAGCTGAGGTCTACTCCACCTGGTGGGATCAGTATGCCTTCCTTCTGCGCTTTGTATTTTGTATGTAGTCTCAGATGCCTGTGAGCTAATCTGTTCCTCTGTGTGCTCTCTTATCTGTGTAGTTCCCCAACCAGTAGGCAGTGCCAGTGTATCAGGAGTGCTGTCCTGTTTCTCACAGCTGCAGGATTTCTATACTGCTGTGCTCGAGTCTACACGTGGGATCAGCTGACTTGTAATCCTCTGGTCTCCAGACTTGGCTCCCAGGGTTTGCAATCCCTGGATAACCCAGGACTCTGATGTCCTCTTCTCAGCGCAAACCTGGGTGAGCCTGCAATAGCTCCATACCCCAGGAGCTCATGTCTCCTCATGCATCTTCTCTCTTCCCTTCCTAATACTACTTTCTTCTCTCTGTCCCCTCCCCCCAGCCAGCAGAGGCAGTCATTCCTAAAAACTAGGTGTTCGTGCTGCCCCTTATGGTCAGGGATCAGGCTTGTGTGTGGTTGCATCGTTACCTGATGTGGGAAGCTCCATTTACTTCCAGGCATGATAACACCATCAGTTAGGGAGGCACCACAGTCATATCAGACAAAATAGTTAATAATAACATTTTCCTCACGTCGGCTTTACATTAGCACCATTTGTAAAATGTTCTTTTATTTTGTTAGGATGTTAGAACCCTTACAATTGTAGCAGTAATTTTTCATTTCTTCAAGGAAAAACTTGTTTTTTAAGGATTTTTTTAGTTTTCAAGTGCTTTGGAGGGCCTGTATATTGAAAAAACAAACAAAAATGATATAGTTTTAAAAATCATACACCTCAACATATTCAACATTGCTATTAGTTAGTTTATTAGCCCTTCAGCTTCTTTTTCAAGAGCTAATGCAAAATGGCATGACAGGAAAGATAAAATTTATTTTTACTACCTAAATGTTTCTAACTTCTGAACAGGTCACTATAGCGAAACGACTCTAAGGCTGCGTTCACAACAGCGCATTTTTTGCATTTACGCAGCACTATTTAGCGCTGCGTAAATGCCTGAAACACAGCTCCATTCACATGGTCCATATTTTTGCAGATGTGCTTTGCACTGCAAAGTGCATCCGCAAAAAGAATGAACATGTTATTTCTTTCCGCCTTTTTCAGCGTGCTTTTTACTCACCTAGCCACCATTCCCCCGGAGATCTCTTCATACCAGTGCCATAGGACCTTGTACAGTACCTGAAACAGCACCATGTGACAGGGCAACGTCACCGGTCACATGGTGCTGCAGGGTCCTAGAGCCCGAAACTTACTGCGGGCCCGGCAGGGAGGAGAAGACACCAGCGGTCTGCAATGGAGCGCAGCAAGGTAAGTATAAAGCATGCAGAAAAAGTGCAGGCCATTAACACATAGAACACTGCATTCTGTGAGGATCCGTACTTGGTGCAGTTTTGCACCAAAAACGAATCCTCATAAAAATGCTGTGTGTGAACGCAGCCTAAGGCCGTTATTTTGGGTGTGAGTTGATATGGCAACAATCATGATCTCAGGGTGCCGATGGGGTTAAAGAGGGAGCCCCACACACTGTCTGTTAGGCTATATGCCAAAGGTAAAAATGTACATAGAGAACTGTCAGAAGTGGCATAAGCAGCTGTAGGAGATACGCAACTGCTAGCCACTGGAGCAAGGTCTACGCTGATCCTGCTAAGAACTGAGAAGTGGTATAAAGTCCGGCTCCACTGGCAGAAGCAGACAGGGACTTAAATTATCGATTTTAGTAAAGTGTGGGCATGAGATGATTTAGTCACTATTGACAGCATCATCTTCGGGGTTAAACAACCAACCATGGTCAGCAGTGGCGTAACTTAAGGCCCAGGGGCCCCGATGCAAACACTCCAACGGGGCCCCCAATTATTGCAAATCTTTAATAGTATTAGCCTTTTTCTATAGGCCAAAGAGACTTCTGGGGCCCCCCTAGGCTGCAGGGTCCGGGTGCGATCGCAACCCCTGCACCTCTTGTAGTTACGCCCCTGATGGTCAGTGCCAACAGAGATCGTGTCTGATGCAGCAGAGTGTCAGCTATAGTAGACAGCTGCTGCATTTTCACTCATGACGCTATTCACTTATATCTCAGGTCAGTTTTCAGTAATAATGGTGGTCACTAATGGGTTAACAGCGTTCTAAAACTGCCTGGCTGTGGCACTGAACATGGCTACTGGGAGGAAATTAATTTTATTCCTCCCAGCAGCCTCAAGCTTTCTGTTACAGAGCCATGGCTAGAACAGTTTTTGTCACCACACCATACACAATAAGCGACGGCTGTAATCACACCCAGGCATTGACTGACAGCAGGTTCAACATTGTATCAGCAAAGAACTAGCTGTCAGTCAATGCCTGGGTGTGACTACAGCTGTGGCTCACTGTGTACGGAGTGGTGAGAAAAATAGCTCCATCTGCGCCTCTTTGATTGAAAGCCTTAGGCTGCTGGGAGGAATGAAATGAATGTTCTCCCAGTAGCCGAGATTTTAGTGCAGCAGTCGGGCAGTTTTAGAATGCTATTAATATGTAGATTAACCCCATATCTGCAGGTTAACAGTGTTTTTTTAACATGAGAGGTTCCCTGTAAAATCTACTTATCATTTAAATTTCTTCATTGACCAGACACCTACTGATTGATCAAAAAAAAAAGCCCCCTGGAAACCTATTGCATGTGCACAGCCTCATAGACTTTTAATTTAGGCCATACAATATCAAGTGTGTGTCCAGGCAGAATCAGAGGGCATCACACTGTCCACATACAGCATGTATCTTTGGCAGCACATCCCTTGTTTTCTATCATCAATGAATGTTTACAGGCCCGAATAAACTATTTAATTAGCTGATAGACTCATGTTAATTGGCTGAATGTTGGCATCTTTAAATGGGACCATGATTGGAAAGAAAGCTCTTCTGGGTGTGTAAAATCTCCTGTAGGCCAGTCCCATATATTGGACTTTATGTCAGTTATTTGAAATGAGGTATAGCGTCTATGAAGAATGTGATGACAATTATCTATGTACCATAGTTTATTCAAGAAAGTAACTGTGTCATTCATTCCCATATAGAAGCGAAAATGCAGAGGCATATGAAGTTCAGGATGAGGCATTCAGCTCTGGGATCTTTATGACGTATCTGAAGAAGCATATTCTGAAAGAACAGAAAGTTACTCACATGCTAGATGAGGTCCTTGAAGGTAAATTATATTGTGCTTGCATTAACTACAACAGCATTAATATATTTAATGTAACCTTTATTGTATACTGGTCCCAAGGTCTGACCTTCTTCCTACTCTCTTATCTCATGCTAGTCATGATTATTCAAAAAATTCCTGGATGTCTGCAGCGACCAGCAGTGGAGTTTTGTGCATACTGTTTTACACTAGACTCAGAGGAGGTGTCCACTACTTGGGCAACACCTTCTCAAACTGAGTATTTGCTGCAGTTAAAATACAAACACATACTCATTTCCAGAGCTGGCACCGTTGTACCGGTGTTGGTACTCGCTCTCCGTCTTCCGGGACTCGCATGACATTCTTACGTCACATGAGCCCTGCACCCAATCAACATCAACTCCAGACAAATCGAACATTAAAAAGGTAGTCAGAGCTGCCGCTCGCTTCCTATCCTATCATAATTTCTGCTAAACTTTAGCAGTGCTGATGCATTGCTCTGCATAGTACAGATTATCGGACAAGCACAACTTTAAGTCCACGAAGAGGACTATTAAATCCACTAAAAAGTGAAAAAAAAAAGTATAAAAATAAATAAAGAAAATACAAAAGCTCAAATCACCCCTTTTGCCCATTAAAAATAAAGTAATAAAAAAAACATGTTTGGTATTACCTTGTTCTAAAATGACTGACCTATCAAAATAGAACTCTGATTGATCTGATTGGTAAACTGCATAACGAGAAAAATAATCAAACCTCCTGAAGTAAATTTGTTATGGTCGCTGCCACATTGCAATAAAATGTAATAATAGGCAATTCAAAAAATTGGATCTACCCTGAAATGGTATCAGTAAAAACAAAATGTCAGCTCGAGATGTAAAAATAAGCCCTCAAACAGCCCCAGATCCTGAAAAATAATTACCGTATATACTCGCGTATAAGCCGAGTTTTTCAGCCCAAAAATTGGGCTGAAAAGTTACCCCCTCGGCTTATACGCGAGTCACTATACGGGCGCCCCCCCCCCCCAGAGGTATACAGGCCCCCCCGTGCTCCTTAAACCTGTAAAGGAAGAGGATTATACTTATCGCTGTCCGGCTGCCGTCCCCGCTCTCCATCGCGCTCCTCCATCTGCATCGCGCTCCTCCATCTTCCGGCTTCCTGTCGGCACCGACAATGACGTCATTGTCGGCGCAGAACACAGGAAGTCGGAAGCCGGAAGATGGAGGAGCGCGATGCAGATGGAGGAGCGCGATGGAGAGCGGGGACGGCAGCCGGACAGCGATAAGTATAATCATCTTCCTTTACAGGTTTAAGGAGCACGGGGGGGCCTGTATACCTCTGGGGGGGGGGGGGGCTGTATACCTCGGGCTGCTGCTGCATATAACATGGGGCTGCTGTATAACATGGGGCTGCTGTATATAAAATGGGGCTGCTGCTGTATAACATGGGGCTGCTGCTGTATAACATGGGGCTGCTGTATATAAAATGGGGCTGCTGCTGTATAACATGGGGCTGCTGCTGTATAACATGGGGCTGCTGTATATAAAATGGGGCTGCTGCTGTATAACATGGGGCTGCTGCTGTATAACATGGGGCTGCTGTATATAAAATGGGGCTGCTGCTGTATAACATGGGGCTGCTGCTGTATAACATGGGGCTGCTGTATATAAAATGGGGCTGCTGCTGTATAACATGGGGCTGCTGCTGTATAACATGGGGCTGCTGCTGTATATAAAATGGGGCTGCTGCTGTATAACATGGGGCTGCTGTATATAAAATGGGGCTGCTGCTGTATAACATGGGGCTGCTGCTGTATAACATGGGGCTGCTGCTGTATAACATGGGGCTGCTGCTGTATATAAAATGGGGCTGCTGCTGTATATAAAATGGGGCTGCTGCTGTATATAAAATGGGGCTGCTGCTGTATATAAAATGGGGCTGCTGCTGTATATAACATGGGGCTGCTGCTGTGTATAACATGGGGCTGCTGCTGTGTATAACATGGGGCTGCTGCTGTGTATAACATGGGGCTGCTGTATATAACATGGGACTGCTGCTGTGTATAACATGGGGCTGCTGCTGTGTATACCATGGGGCTGATGCTGCTGTGTATACCATGGGGCTGCTGCTGTATATACCCTGGGGCTGCTGCTGTATATACCCTGGGGCTGCTGCTGTATATACCCTGGGGGCTGCTGCTGTTTATACCACTGAGGCTGCTGCTGTATATACCTCTGGGGCTGCTGTATACTACCACTGGGGCTGCTGTATATACCTCTGGGGCTGCTGTATACTAACTACTGGGGCTGCTGCTGTATATACCACTGGGGCTGCTGCTGTATACCTCAGGGGCTGCTGTATACCACACTGCTGAGGGCTGTATACCTGTGCTGGGGTCCACCCTCGGCTTATACACGAGTCAATAGTTTTTCCCAGATTTTGGGGGCCAAAGTAGGGGGGTCGGCTTATACACGGGTCGGCTTATACACGAGTATATACGGTATGTGTCTTGGAAAAGGGCAATAAATTAGATTTTTTTATTCCACGCATTTCTGAATAAAAAATATATATATACATGTTTGGTATCTATGTACTAGTACCGACCTGGGGAATCATATTACCAAGTTGAATTTACTATACATTAAACATGCTAGATAAAAAAAAAAATTGTGGAATTGCACTTTTTTGGGCCATTTCACAGAATTTGGATTTTTTTCCATTTTCCAGCACGCTATATGGTAAAATGAATGGTGTCATTCAAAAGTACAGTTCGTCCCAAAAAACGCAAGTCCTCATATGGCTATATTACTGGAAAATAAAATTGTTATGGCTCTTGGCAGAAGGGGAGGGAAAAATGAAAAAGAAAAAGGGAAAGTTGCCATCGTGTGAAGAGTTAGCGGGTTTGTCAGACAGCATAAAATGTTCTTTGTACTAAACTAAGTACCATATTTTTCGCTTTATAAGACGCACCGGATTTTAAGAAGCACCCCCCACATTTGATGAAGGAAAAGAGGAAAAAATATTTTTTTATGTTAAATGGGGTTCACCTTATAATGCCAGTGTCCGTCTTATATGTATGTCCTCCAACCAGGTATATATATATCCCCCACATAGCCTTCATTTTGGCATACTGTCCACCCCCATCTTGGCACAGTCCCCCATGTTGGCACACAGTCCCCATATAAGGCTGGCACACAGTCCCCATATAAGGCTGGCACACAGTCCCCATATAAGGCTGGCACACAGTCCCTATATAAGGCTGGCACACAGTCCCCATAAGGCTGGCACACTGCCCATACGCCTGGCACACTGCCCATACGCCTGGCACACTGCCCATAAGGCTGGAACACTTCCCATAAGGCTGGCACACTCCCCATAATGCTGGCACACTCCCCATAATGGCGGCACACTCCCATAATGGCGGCACACTCCCCATAATGGCTGGCACACTCCCCATAATGGCGGCACACTCCCCATAATGGCGGCACACTCCCCATAATGGCGGCACACTCCCCATAATGGCGGCACACTCCCCATAAGGCTGCCGCACATTTAAAGTAATAAACAATGTCATACTCACCCCTCTCCTCGCTCCCTCGCCGTCCGCGCTATCACCGCTCTCTGTGCTCTGGCGGCATCCGGGTACTGTGAGCAGCGCGCAGGTGATGACGTCACTCTGCAGCGACGCTCATAGGACCCGGATGCCGGCAAAGACAGCGGGGATAGCGCGGACAGAAGGGAGCAAGAAGACGGGTGAGTATGATCATGCTCCCAGGTATAGTCAGTGCCTTCCACGCTTTCATTGCGTGGAAAGCACTGACTATCCACATGGGACCGCAGCCGCCGGGCTGCGGTCCCGCTCCTGTAGTATGGGCTGCTCCCGCTGGTGATTGACAGCGGGAAGCAGTGCATATTACAGGAGATAATGTGACCACGTGACCACGGGGCACGGGGCCGCTGCGGCAGCCTCCTACAGCCTCATGAGAGCCCCCCGGACACCGCTCCACAGCCCCCCCACCACATAAGTATTGTTTCACATTATAAGACGCACCCCCCACTTTCCCCCAAAATTTTGGGGAACAAAAGTGCGTCTTATAATGCAAAAAATACGGTACAAACTGTATATCAGAAATAAAAATATTCTATACATGTTATATTTTTGTCATCCAAATGAGAGTGTTACAAAATTCATATGAAATGTTTTCAATGCAAGTTTTATGCCCACTGTTGACATCTCCCTCTAATTTATCTCTATAAAGATATTAGCAAAGATCGTTTGGTAACTGGCAAACAAGTTATGGAAATAAGACACTCTCTAAAAGAGCCTCGAGCTTTGACTGACAAGATCTGCTTTTCGGGAAATGATCATCTGAACTGGACTGTTTGGGACCAGCGTACTAGTAAGTTGGTGACATGGTGCCCTCTGCTATGTGCCTGCAGTCTGCATGATTATGGGGAACAGGTGTATTATCTTGGCATTGTCAGATACATATAATACATGACCAGCTTCTTAGTGAAGTAAAGCGTGGTTCTGCATGATTTATTATAGAGAAGTATATATAAAACATTTACAATACTTGAAAGCCTTCCTGCTCCATGACATAGTATTATGTGATGGAGTGGGTTCAGCTGCTGAGCCGACTCCCCATGGGGTAGGTGTGTTATGCATCCAGCATCTACCTTTAACGCTTTAACGTTGCGGTCCCACTTGCGAGAGACTTGCCGAGCCTCGCATCGGCATCACTGGAAAAAAAAACAAGCCTTTATATGCTTATGTTAAAGGAAAAATGGAAACGTTATAGCTGTTGAAAGAGGGAGTGGAGATGGCATGGCATTTCTCATGAGTTATGTAGGGAGACCATCTCCACTATCTCTGACACTGTGGGAATAAATGTGCTTTTCCATTTAGCTACTATAAGGCTAAATAATCTCTGATAATTATTTTAGCTTTTATAACAAAAAATGGGAACCATGGAATGCCTTTCTTTTGAAACACTCCCTTTATACATTACCATCCTACCATCTTAAAGGGAACCTGTCACCCAAAATCAGGTTCCTAACCTGTTAATACCTGTCCCTGCAGCCTTACACTACTATCTAAGCTATCACTGTCTGACCTTTTTTAGTAATTTATGAGTAGAATAAAGTAGTTTAGAAACTTACAAAATCCAGGACAGTGGGGCGTTCCTCTCGGCGTTTGTGACGGGTAGGCGGGTCTCCTGTGCCACGCTACCCCCACCTTGCCGCTCTATTACACCCTAATGAGCGTCATTCCAGCCTTTCCAGCGCGGGCACGATTGAATTCTCGCGCCTGCAACGTCACCACTGCAACGCGGTCACGTGACGCCGGGATCATGTCACTTCCGGGCGCCGCAGACCTCACAGACTGACTAAGCGCATGCGCAGATTGCATGCTGAAGTCGGACTGTGTGAGGCCAGCGGCGCCCGGAAGTGACGCGATCCCAGTGTCATGTGACCGTGTCGTAGCGGTGACGTTGCGGGCGTGGGAATTCAATCGTGCCCGCTCTGTGCAGGCTGAAATGATACCCATTAGGGCGTAATAGAGCGGCGAGGTGGGGGGAGCGCGGCACAGGGGACCCGCCTACCCGTTACAAACGCCGAGAGGAACGCCCCACTGTCCTGGATTTTGTAAGTTTCTAAACTACTTTATTCTACTTCTAAATTACTAAAAATGGTCAGACAGGGATAGCTTAGATAGTAGTGTAAGGCTGCAGGGACAGGTATTAACAGGTTAGGAACCTGATTTTGGGTGACAGGTTCCTTTAAACAGTTTTAATTCCTTTTGAACCTGTATCAATTCCTAAATTATATAACCCCATAGCATATTATATATTAAACAGTCGTTTAGTTGAACCCGTCCTGTTAAATAACACATTTAGATGCAGTTCTTGTTCATTGCTATGTTCCTTGCTTTCCCTCTGCCTATTGTCCCGACTCCTCCCACCCCTATTTAAGTCTCATTCTTCCTTCTTTCCTTCCCTTCTTCCTTCCCCCCATTTTTTCTCTCCCTTCCCAGTTCAATGTCCAAACCAAGCTGAACTTTTTGTTTAACCTTGTATGTATTTGTGCATTTCACGGTATTTTATTAGTTTTACCTTGAATTGTTTAAAGTTTAATGATTTAAACAAGTGAAAAAAAAAAAAAAGAGGCAGTGGAAAGATTTGCAATAAGGAAAACTGCCTTTGTCCTTACAAGATTAAAGGGATTTTCTGACTTTTTTGAAAAATTTGGATAGATATATCAAAAACCTCTCAAATGTGCCAAATATTTTACAATAATATTTTATCACGATATGATTAAAAAAAAGCAACAACAGTTTGATTACTTTAAAACTTTATAAAGGTAATTGTATTGTTCCTGTCCATTTCTCAACAAGGCATTGTGTTTGCAGGATAATATGAAGCAGAAAAAGTCTGATACATCGATTATGTAATAATTCATAATAGAAAAGTCTTAAAAAGTCACACTTTTTAATATTGATATCTTATGCAGTCCTCGTTATAAACCAGCAGTTGATCCTTGAAGACTGTAGGAGTAACTTGATTGGCAAAGTCTGTTCATGTGCTCTTTTAAAGAATGTTCATGCTACTGGAATTGGCCAAAGTGACCACATTTCCCCCATACTCGGTCTTTAAAGTGAATCTGTCATGTGTAAAAATGCTATTTACCTGCAGATATTGCGTTAATCTGCATGTTAATGCATTCTGAACCTGTCCTGTGTTGGCACATTAAACCTTGCTGCCGAGAGGAAAAGAACTTTAATTTTTTCAGGCAGTGATCTGGTTTCAGACATGGGGAGGTGCTGGTGCGGGTTCATTCACCGCTCTGTGTATGTACAGTATTGCAGCTGCTGTTATCCTCTCCCCCACACTGACTGACAGACGCTCAGCATTAGAGTGAATGGATGCAAACAGGTAGCTCGCCCTCGCCTCCAATGATCCGATCCCAGGTGTGCACAGTGGCTGGTATCAACCAGGTCCATAGACAAATTTAAAGAAGTTCAGCACACTTGGTCCATATTTCCTCAATGGATTATTTCTTTATTTGGTGCTCACATGGAAATTAAAAGCAGCATCTTGCGGGAGCAACCCGGTCAGCATTAGAGGAAGCTGTCAGTCAGTGCAAGGGGCGTGGTTACAGCTGCCGCTCTCCTTATGCAGAGCAGTGACTGAACCCGGCCGCCTCCGCCCCCATGACTGAAATCCGAACATAGCCAGGAGAATTAAAGTTCTTCTCCTCCCGGCAACAGTTTACTGTGCAGACAATGGACAGGTTCAGAATGCTATTAACCTGTAGATTAACACCCTATCTGCAGGTTAATAGCATTTTTCCATGTGACAAGTTCTCTTTAAGGCAGTGTTTCTCAACTATAGTCCTCAAGATCCTCACAAGGTCATGTCTTTGGGATTTATTTAATATTGCATGGGTGATAATTCCATCATATGCGCAACGAGAGTGGAAATCCTGAAAATATGACTTGTTGGTGGGTCTTGAGGACTGGAGTTGAAAAATACTGCTTTAAGGGATAGTCCCATAACAATTTCTTTTTGCTTTTATAACATGTCAGTCAGGTAGAAAACATCCTGTTGGATGCCCCAATGTCGCTGAATTGTAGGGCCATAAATCCAGTGCTTTCCTGAAAAGTAGGACAAGCATGCTCCAATATAAATCTGAGTGTTGAAGGCAGTTTATTGTGCAAAGAATTATTGAAGACAGTCATGTTGGCATGTAAACAAGGCTCAAATCCGCCTTTGCTGAGTTTCACCACTGCCGGTGTGTTGTCAAATTGTTAGCTGTCATAATTGTGAATGTTATGTGACAAAACTCATTGATTCTGTAGTAATGGCCCCTTTTGAAGAAGCAATAATTGTCAAATGATTCTTCATGGGAACACTCATTCCTATCAGTCTGTTTGAACAAGCCGGCAATTACCTAAATCATATACAGTTATTGCCAAAAGTATTTACACCCCTGCAATTCTGTCAGATAATACTCAGTTTCTTCCTGAAAATGATTGCGTTCACAAATTCTTTGGTATTATTATCTTCATTTAATTTGTCTTCAATGAAAAAACACAAAAAGAATTGTCCTAAAGCCAAATTGGATATAATTCTACACCAAACATAAAAAGGGGGTGAACAAAAGTATTGGCAATGTTAGAAAAATCATGTGATGCTTCTCTAAGTTGCGTAATTAACAGCACCTGTAACTTACCTGTGGCACCTAACAGGTGTTGGCAATAACTAAATCACACTTGCAGCCAGTTGACATGGATTAAAGTTGACTCATCCTCTGTCCTGTGTCCTTGTGCGTACCACATTGAGCATGGAGAAAAGAAAGAAGACCAAAGAACTGTCTGAGGACTTGAGAAACCAAATTGTGAGGAAGCATGAGCAATCTCAAGGCTACAAGTCCATCTCCAAAGACCTGAATGTTCCTGTATCTACGGTGCGCAGTGTCATCAAGAAGTTTAAAGCTCATGGCACTGTGGCTAACCTCCCTAGATGTGGACAGAAAAGAAAAATTGACGAGAGATTTCAATGCAAGATTGTGCGGATGGTGGATAAAGAACCTCGACTAACATCCAAACAAGTTCAAGCTGCCCTGCAGTCGAGGGTGCAACAGTGTCAACCCGTACTATCCGTCGGCGTCTGAATGAAAAGGGACTGTATGGTAGGATACCCAGGAAGACCCCACTTCTTACCCTGAGACATAAAAAAGCCAGGCTGGAGTTTGCCAAAATTTACCTGAGAAAGTCTAAAACATTTTGGAAGAATGTTCTCTGGTCAGATGAGACAAAAGTAGCGCTTTTTGGACAAAGGCATCAACATAGAGTTTACAGGAGAAAAAGAGGCATTCAAAGAAAATGAACATGGTCCCTACAGTCAAACATGGCGGAGGTTCCCTGATATTTTGGGGTTGCTTTGCTGCCTCTGGCACTGGACTGCTTGACCGGTGCATGCATTATGAAGTCTGAAGACTACCAACAAATTTTGCAGCATAAAGTAGGGCCCAGTGTGAGAAAGCTTGGTCTGCCTCAGAGGTCTTGGGTCTTTCAGCAGGACAATGACCCAAAACACACTTCAAAAAGCACTAGAAAATGGTTTGAGAGAAAGCACTGGAGACTTCTAAGGTGGCCAGCAATGAGTCCAGACCTGAATCCTATAGAACACCTGTGGAGAGATCTAAAAATGGCTGTTTGGAGAAGGCACCCTTAAAATATCAGGAACCTGGAGCAGTTTGCCAAAGAAGAATGGTCTAAAATTCCAGCAGAGCATTGTAAGAAACTCATTGATGGTTACTGGAAGCGGTTGATCGCAGTTATTTTGGCTAAGGGTTGTGCAACCAAGTATTAGGTTGAGGGTGCCAATACTTTTGTCCAGCCCATTTTTGGAGTTTTGTGTGAAATGATCAATGTTTTGCTTTTTGCTTCATTCCTTTTTGTGTTTTTTCATTGAAGACAAATTAAATGAAGATAATAATACCAAAGAATTTGTGATTGCAATCATTTTCAGGAAGAAACTGAGTGTTATCTGACAGAATTGCAGGGGTGTCAATAATTTTGGCCACAACTGTAATATAAATCCATTCATATAAACAATGTTCGATGTACTGAATAATGTCCATCAGCCTATCCAAAGAGGCCAATAAAAGACTAGCGATCAGCTTGTGTATAGCCAATCGGCAGTCATTTAACAGTCTGGATCTGCCAACTAAGGGGTCATTACTTTTTAAGTACGGTAGTATGGATGTGAAAATGTATAAAGTGAAATATTCTAATCAATTCAAAAAAGGATATTTTGAAAAATAGTCCTTCTAAGGCAATGAGTTGTAATTTTTTTGCTACATGAAAAGATAACTGGGTGAGTGTACGGTAGTTCGCAATTTTGAAGAGAATTCTTGAGTTATATAAATGCAGCAACAGAAGAGAAAAGACGGCACTCACCGGGATGAAGGCAAATCAGCGGTGTCCTTTATTGTGGGAACATAGCATGAATGCAGAGAGGGGGTGCCAAGGGTGACGACAGACCATTTCGGGCTCTCGCCCTTTGACTGGTCACATAGTCGAAGGGCGAGAGCCTGAAATGGTCGTCGTCACCTTGGCACCCCTCTCTGCATTCATGCTATGTTCCCACAATAAAGGACACCGCTGATTTGCCTTCATCCGGTGAGTGCCGTCTTTTCTCTTCTGTTGCTGCATTTATATGGACTTATCTTATTGACTGGCACCCCGGTGATTGTGTCTCCTGCCCACTGGCAACTATACCCTGTGGATCGGCGGGGTGGTGCCCTTGTGCTCTCTACTGTTCAATTCTTGAGTTATGTTTTAGATCAAAAGAAGACTCTGCGGCACAGTTCCATCGAAAAATGTGAGACTTCCTTATAGCACCAAGCACTATTAGCAAAACCTCAAGTATCTCTTGGTAATCCCCATTTCAGTTCCTGTAAGATTATTTGCTTGAGGAAGTGATAACGTCTACAAACAATTTATATTAACCACTTTATGACTGAGCAAGTTCTTGTCCTATAATTGTGATTTGGTTTTTTCATTCCTTCTTCCAAGAGTTCAAGCTTTTTTTATTCTTGTGTCTACATTGTTGTATGAGAGCTTATTTTTTGCAGCACTCATACTATTCATTGTGCTGTAAAAATAACTATCAACATAAGTCTTGAGGTCAGTTTGATTAAGCAATACCAAAAGTGTTTTCATTTTACATCTAAAAGTAAATTCAGTATATACTAGTCTAGTGCATGTCAATGAATTAGAATATTAATTTATTTCAGTAATTCTATAAAAAAAGTGAAATGTATACATTATATAGAGTCATTACAAACAGAGTGATCTATTTCAAGTGTTTATTTCTATTAATGTTGATGATTATGGCTTACAGCCAATGGAAACCCAAAGGTCATTATCTCAGAAAATTAAAGTAGGGAGGGTGAAGTGTTAAAAACCACACTGCCATATTTCCCAATACATCAAAGAGTGAATATAATATTGATTTATTTGTCAATGTGTTTCAGGGCTCCCAGAAACACCCTGAAACATGGCAATATTACACTGATTTTTGATAATATTCTAATTCATTGAGATCCACTAGTATGTGGTATCAAAATAATTCAGAACTTTGTAAAAACAAAAAACAATGTGGCTTAGGCTACCTTCACATTACGATTTTGAAGGGAGCCAATGCTGTCCGATAAAATCGGACAGCATCGGCTCCCTTCTGATGCCTGGAATTGGATGTCAAATAGGCATCCGATTCCGGCATAACATCGCTGCCTCCGGGCTGAAGAAAAAAAAAATGTATATGCTCACCTATCCCCGAGGTCCCCGTCGTCTCCCGGTGTCCTCCCGGTGTCTGCAGAGGTCTTCTTCTTCTGTACAGGACCTGCCGTGATGTCACAATCACGTGACCGCAGGTTAACATGGTGTAACCTGCAGTCACGTGATTGTGACATCACGGCAGGTCCTGTTGAGAAGAAGACCTCTGGAGACCCTGGGAGACGGCGGGGGCCTCGGGGACAGGTGAGCATACATTGTTTGTTTTTTTTTAACCCTGATCTCCCAGTTAGGCATGCTCAGTACAGTAAAATCGGGTCCGAGGACACATCAGATGTTTCCTCGGACCCTGCTCCATAGGGCCCCATGTTAAAATTATCGGACCAAATCGGATGTGCAGTAAATGGCATCTTGGTCCGATCCAATTTTGTCCAATTTTATTTTCGGTGCAAAAATCAGAGCAGGCTCCGATTTTTGCACCGATAAAAATATCGGACAGAATCAGATCGGACCAAATCGGATGCCATTTAGTGCACATCCGATTCGGTCCGATGCCCATAGGGCTGCATGGCGGCCAAAATCGTTCCGATGCTGTCCGATTTTTATCGGACAGCATCGAAACTGAAAAATCCGTAATGTGAAACCACCCTTATGTCACCATTTTCTGAGACCCATAACTTCATTATTATCTGCAAATTTAAGCTGTGTGAGGACTTGATTTATATATGTTAAACTGCCATTTTTAATGGTGGCATCTAAGGCTTTGTACAATTTTTTAATCACTTTTTAATGCATTTTAGGGGAGTTCTGTTTTTTATGCTATCTGCATGGGTCAACTAGTTTCATATTTTCATAGAACAAATGTTTTGGAATGCAGTGATACCAAATATATATTTCTTTTTTTAATCTCTTTATTTTTGGATTAGGAAAAATGTGGTTACAACTGTTATGTTTCTTTTTATATAAAGCTGGGCGCCTTGGGAGTAGAAAGAAAGCTGCCACAGACACCTTCAGTAGTCCCTGGAAGCCCATCAGCACTCCGCGATCATGTCTCAATTGAAACCAATGGGTGCAACAGTAAAACCCCGTCACTTAAATGCCACTGTCGTGGATTAACCATGACACTTAAACGACTAAACAGCAGCAACTGGTGGCAGCTCTGATCGCTGCTGCTAGAGGCGGATGTGGACTGTATGGCGCCTACCTTGTAAGGGGAGGGCTCAGCTCCTGACTGCACCCTATACGACTGACCAGATGTAGAATTTCACCAATAAAAATAGAATAAAAAGAAAGGGATTCTTGACCGCGCTACTATATAAACAATCAACATTTATGTTGATAAAATGTATTTTTATATTCTACGCGTTTTCTGGGCTCTCTGGCCCATCATCAGGAAAAAATCACAGATGTACCAATAAATAACCATAAATGTTGATTGTGTATATGGTAGCGCGGTCAAGAATCCCTTTCTATTTATTCTATTTTTATTGGTGCTTCGGAAGACTGCAGCAAACCTTCTTACACGCTATTATGGTGGTTGTGGCTTTCACAACCAAGCCAGGTGAATGTAAATCTTCTGAACATCTCCAATTGTTATGCTGTTAACACCCTAGAGTAGCGCCTTGTTTTTCCTTTCCAGCCTTCCTTCAGATGTAGAATTTATTAGTACATCTTATTTTGGAAGGGATTAACTAATATATTTAAAATGTACCCTTAGTTATAACAAACTTCAGACATGTATTTTTCTGAATTCCTCTTCATTTCAGCTTTTTAGCAGATGCACAAATGGTTTGCTACAAATTCGACTGATATTTGGAACAGTTCATAGTTCCTACCAATTTAACTTAAGCCCCAGTTAACACTGCTGAGAAACAGCCCCAAAACATAACACTGCCTCCACCATGCTTCACTGTGGGTATGGCATACTTTTGGTGATTTTCAGTTTTGGCTCTGCACCAAACATACCTTTTGAATTGCAGTCAAAAAGGTCAGACTGTAACACAATTTCCCACATGTTTTTAACAGACATAAGTAGGTTATAGCAAAATATAGCGAGGCTTGGATGTTTTTCTTCGTAAGAAAAGGCTTCATTCTTGCCACCTATGCGCCAGGACAGACATATGAAGAATATGAGAGATTGTTGTCCATGTACAAACAAGAAATTCATGAACATCCTTTAATGTTGCTATAGACCAATTTAAGCCTCCTAAGCTACTTCTTGATTGCCAACTTCACAGAGTTCCATGATATATATGTAATACTTTGGAAAGATTTTTGTACTCTTCTCCTGACTTATACCTTTCAATAATGAGATCCCTTTCCTGCATTGAGAGCTGTTTATGGACAATGACCTTTGCTGTAAAATGGACCTAAGGAAATGTTAGGAAAATCCTACTAAAACAGCTAATCTTTATATGGAGTTAAATATAATCACTTTAAACAATGGCAGCTGTGTACTTACTACCATAAAACTTGAGTTTAATGTGATTGAATCATTCTGAACCCAGCCACATTCCTAATTATCAGGGCCACTTTACACACACCAACTTATTTGTCCAACTTCTGACCAACTTACTGGTTGCAGTGAAATCATGGACACATTGCTCCATTTTGTGACTGTGTACAATGGAGCAATGTTTCCATAATTTCACTGCAACCAGCAAGTTGGTCATAAGTTGGACAGATAAGTTGGTGTGTGTAAAGTGGCCTTAACAGAGTGTGCTCAAGATATCAACCACATTATTTTACTTTTGTTATTTTTATTTTCACCCTCAAAATGATTTTAGTTTGTTCCCAATGGGTTTGTACATTTATAGGTGACATTAATAAAGGAAAAAGTTCTGGAATTATCCTACTTGGTAAAATGTTTTGTACGTGACAAAAAACTGTCATGTAACAAAATTTGAGTAGATGTTTTATAGGATAGGATAGGATATATAGATAGATAGTATAGATAGATAGATAGATAGATAGATAGATAGATAGATAGATCAATAATGTAACATTACTGGGATTGCTGAGGCCATGTGACTATTTTCTCAGTAGAGATACTGCAGTATAGTTATTTCTAATGTCATGTGAAGCTTAAAAATACTGATGGGAAGAAAAGGGCTAATTTATGAGTCCACAATATGACATTATGTAATCATGAGGATCCCATCAAGTGATGTCACATCAGGCTTAGGTAAGGTGGAAACAACTAGGAGGATCAGGATAGAACTAGTAGGATGTAATACTTTTTTTATAGCAGAAAAAATGTACAAGAAGCCACAATTGCTATTGCTTGCAGTTTCCATTATGGTTGCATTTTCAAAATTCATGTGAATGGGTAAAAATGCACAATCCTAAACTATGGAACTACAATATTTTAGAAAGTATTTTTCATCTGTATTTGTAATTTGGAGTAGGTCCTATTATGGTGATTAGGCAGGAGGGAAGGAATGCATATATTATCATGCATTCTCTTCCCTCCTGCTCTTAATCTAGCTCCCTTATGTTTTTCTATCCAGTCACAGAGGAAGAAGTTACCAGGCCCTTGTTTCTTTCTGCCCTAATACCTGCACCAGTGACCCTATTCCCTCAAATCACCTTCAGTCCCTCTCCACGTATGTCACCACTCACCTAATTAAAATATTTAACCTCTCTCCCAGCTGTTATTTTTCCTCCTCCTTCAAACATGCCACAACATACATCCATTATGTAAAACATTATCCCTCAACTAGAACTACGCTACTAACTACAGACCTGTCTCTAATCTCCCCTTCATCTCTACACTTCTGGAACGCTTGATCTATTCTCATCTGTGCTATCTCTCAGATAATTCTCTTCTTGACCCTTTACAATGCTCCTTACACTATACTGAAACTGCCCTTACTAAAGTCTCTAATATCTACTAACAGCTAAATCTAATGGTCACTACTCTGCTTGTTCTCCTGGATCTCTCTGCTTCACTCTATACTGTGGATCAACAGCTCCTCCTCTCTGTGCTCTGCTCCGTTGAGCTCAAGGACACCACACTCTCCTAGTTCTCTTCCTACTTCTCTGACTGCTCCTTCACTATATCTTTCCTCCTCCTCTTCTCTTCCTCTCACTGTCAGGGTTCTTTAGGGCTCAGTCCTAGTCCCCCTTCTCTTCTTTGTATACACCTACTCAATTGGAAAGACCAGTAGTAGGTTCGGTTTTCAATACCATCTCTATGCTGATGACACCCAGTTATACACATCTTCTCCTGACATCACCTCCACATTACTACAAAATACCAGTGATTGTCTGTCTGCTGTCTCTAACATCATGTCCTCTCTCTATGTTAAACTGAATCTGTCAAAAACTGAACTTCTCATGTTTCCTTGCTCTACTAACCTTCATAAACCCAACATTGCCATTTCTGTGTGTGGGTCTACCATTACTCCTCAGCAGCATGCCCACTGTCTTGGGGTTATATTTGACTCAGATTTCTCCTTCATGCCTTACATCTGATCACTTGCTTGTTCAAGTTACCTACATCTCAAAAACATCTCTAGAATACGACTTTTTCTTACCATTTCTCTGCAAAAACGTTTATAGTCGCTCTTATTCATTCTCGGCTGGATTATTGCAATTCTCTATTAATTGATATCCGACTTATTAAACACTCCCCTCTCAAATCCATCCTGAATGTAGCAGCCAGGGTCATATTCCTACCGTTAAACTGATGCCTCTACCCTGTGCCAGTTGTCACACTGGTTTCCCATCCACTAATGGGTACAATATAAACTTATCACTCCCACCCACAAAGCCCTCCACAGCTCTCCACCACCCTACATCTCTTTCCTCATCTCTGTAAAATGATGAGCACAGAGAGAGGGGTATTCGGGTACCGGGATGGGTTCGTGGCTGTAACGGGGAATCATGGGTGGTCAGTTTCCCGGTTCCGTGCCCTGGCTCTCATTGTTGGGAAGGGAAGGGGAATATAGGGAAAGTTTGTGATACCACCTGTGGATCCTGGTAACGATGATACCAGCGCTGCAGGCCGGCCACTGAGGTGATAGGATGCAGCTTAGTGTGGTACAGCTCCCCACAGGTGGAGCTTACCTCAGGGCAGCAAGGATGGATGAGGGGAGTAGTTGTTCTTACCCCTCTGATGATGCCGAGGCCCTCGGCGCCGGCAGGTAGGAATGACAGACACCGATTCAACTTCATCTTTTACTGGTACTGGCAGAGGGTATAGTACACAGTACAGTCTGGTAAAATAGGGAGGTAGCTGCAGGTTCAGGGTGCCCTCATGGAGTCTGTGGATGTTTCCTTCCTAATGGCTTTCGGGGTCTTAGTCCTTGTCTACTCTCTTTACAACCCTTAGGCAATGCTTCCCGACGATCCCCTGGCCTGTTACGGACAGGTGTGGTTTGTCCCTTTATCGGTACGAACGGGAGCAGTGGAACTTGAACCCTCGCGTCACCGGAATCTGGGCTGGTACCTATCGGTGTCTTGGGCTGATTATGGGACAGAGGAGGAGGTACCGTTCTGTGGTGCTACGGCTTCCGTGGACTGGTCCCATGGCTTGTCGGTTTACGGTCAGGGATAGACCACTGACCGCCTCAGCTTTCGTGTTGCCGGTGTTGACCCCAGACGTTTCCAGCCGGCTCCAACCAGTCCTGGATCGCCTCCCTCTGTTCTGGGTCCCCCTCTTGAAAAGAGGTGCCCTCCTGTCAGCAGCCCTGTGAGGCACGTCCTCTCTGGCTGCCTTCCCAGCACTGTCTCTCCCTAAACTATCACTTGCTCCTGGTTTTCCCACTCTAACCTAGGCTCCACCCCCTGGGACTTACTGAATATCCAGTCCCACTATCCTAAGGGGCCTAGTGTTGTGTGTTAGTAGAGACTCCATAAGTTATACCCCAAACCCACAGCTTCGGAGGCACTACACCTGCTATTCGGGGTGCAGTACCTCCCTGTAGCGCCTAGCCATAGGGGTGCCACACTATCACCCTACATGCCCTCCGTTCCATTAATTATTATTAATATTGTTTATAATTATAGTACCATTTATTTTACGGCGCTTTACATGTTAATGACTTAAGACTGACATCCTTAATAATCCAAACCTCCCACTCCCATCTCCAAGAATTCTTGTGAGCTGTGCCAATTCTCTGGAACGTACAACCAAGAACAATTCAAATAATTCTCAATAACCACAGTTTTAAGTGGGCCTTAAAAACTAATTTCTTTAAACTAGCCTATCACCTCACCTCACATATCTAACTATTCCAATTCTGCCCTTTACAAAATTGTCTTCCAAATCTGGTCCCTTGTATCATCTGGTTGCAGCCTTCATGCACTTAATAACAGTTTATCTTTACTTGAACAAATCGTGGCTAGTGATCGGATCATATATGACAGTACTTTGTACCATTTACCTTTTGTGCCGTCCCAATTTCCTCCTAGACTGTAAGCTTGCAAGCAGGGCTCTCACTCCTCTTGGTATCTGATGAATTTTGTTAATCTATATTGTCTCATATTGTCTGTGCATGTCCCTCTGAATTGTAAGGGTACCGTCACATGATGTGACATCACCGGAGATATCGGCGGCGATGGGCGGGAGCGCGCACGTTTTTGGCGCCCCCACAGCGTCGCCGTTGCATGTTTACATGTAGCGATACCTCCAGCGAAGCACCGGCGATCTTACAGGCGCCATCGCCGCTGAGGTGCCCAAAAACCCCAGCGGCAATTCTGTAACATGGGAGCCTATGGCTCCCATCCCCTGTAAGATTGCCGTTCCCCTGTTACATGGGGCGATGTGTACATATCGCCCCAGAGTGCTCGCCTGGTTTCAGAGCACTGCTGAGAAACCAGGCGACCACTCAAAGGCGTCACCATTGCCTATTTACATTAGGCGACGCACAGGCCATGTCGGCAGCGATAGGCCACGCCCTTGCGTCGCCTATAAAATCACCGCCCATATGGCCTCGTGTGACGGTACCCTAAAGTGCTTCAGAATATGTTGGCACTATATAAATAACAATTATCATTATTATAAACATGGAAGAGGCACAGATCCCATTATACTTTTTTCGCTGCTTATTTTCAACTCCTTGTTTTGGTTAATGATGCAAAATAATGCTGCCATGTGAAAGTTCATGTGCTTAAAGTGGTCTTGTCATCGTGTCAAAAATTTAAAGTTTTTGCTCTGCTAATTTAATCCTATGACTTTTTTGCTTTTTTATTTTTTCGTTTAAAATCTGCCATACAGTCCCATAAATATGGGTCCTTTAATTTTTTTATCTGTTTACGCCCTTTTGCAAAGACCTTCAAAATTATCACCAAATGAAACGACCATGGACCCGATTTATCAAGACTGGTGTTGTTAACCCCGGTCTTGATGAGATGATGTGCTAATGGCGGGTTTACACGTTGCGATATCGTAGTCCGACTTCAATGAAAAGTCACGTGCTTCGATCGTTGGTGCCGATATCGTTCCTGCGTTGTATGGTGTGAACGTCCAATACGATGCAGGAACGATGTCAATGCGATATCGGGGATTGAATGAGCGTGCTATTCAATGCTCCGATATTGAATAGAGATTGGAGCCGGATCGTGCTGTGTGACAGCCCAACTACGATGCGATGTTCAACGTCACCCATTCACTCCCATGTTAAATGATCGTTCCTGGGTTGGGGGGCGTAGACATCGCACGGACGTTGTATTCCGATATCGCAGCGTGTAAACCTCCGATACAATGCGGGAGAAACGTGCTCTAGATGCGCGCTCCCGCGCCATTGAGTTGCGATATCGCAACGATATTGAAACGTGTAAACCCACCATGAGTCACATGTTTCTATTTCACAAAGAGGTGTACGCTTCTTCATTAATTAGGAGTGTTGTACGGGCGGTGTACACCTCTGTGTGCTGCCTTGGCACAAATCCTATTCCGGTCCCTGCTGGAGTAAGATTTGTGGCGTAGTGAAAAACGCCAGTTGTGATGAATTTGAGGAGTTGAGGTCGGCATTGCCCTGTTGCACCCAAGCTCTGCACACACTGTCTTGGCATGACAAAACCAAAAATGGCAAAATTTAAGCTCAGCCTCTAGTTACGCCATAATTATGCAGCTTTTCAAAGTTTTTAACGCCATAGTACTGGCATACACACTTTGATGAATCAAGTCCCATGTCTCTGGAACTATATAGCAGATTTTAAAAAAATCAACCAAAACAAAATACTTAGGGGAGTCGCAGTATTAAGATAAAAATAAAAACTTGTCAGGTTTGATCTGGTGATATAATGGTTAAAATTAGACTAATATTTATTGTTATTGACCAGTACAACAAAATATCCTTAAATCTTTCTTTCTTAATGTATTACAGAAATCCCAAAACAAGTGGTAAAGTTCTCATGTGGAGTTGAAGCAGAACTGAGATTTAAAGTTGTGTTCTCAAACCTCATCCACACTTTTGCAAAACTGACTAAGACCCCTCCTCAATTATCCGAGGTCAGGATTATTCTCTACAAACCTACCGTAAGTCACCATTTTAGTTGGAATGAACCTCAAGGTTAAAAGTTCTTTCACAATACAGGGTGGGTCATTTATTTGGATGCACTTAAATAAAATGGGAATGGATGGTGATATCAACTTCCTGTTTGTGACACATTAGTATATGGGAGGGGGAAAACTTTTCCAGATGGGTGGTGACCATGGCGGCCATTTTAAAGTCGGCCATTTTGGATCCAACTTTATTTTTTTCAATGGGAAGAGGGTCAAGTGACACATCAAACGTATTGAGAATTTCATAGAAAAAACAATGGTGTGCTTGGTTTTAACGTAACAAAAATATTCTTTCATGAGTAATTTACAAGTTTATGACCACTTATAAAATGTGTTCCAAGTGCTGCCCATTGTGTTGGATTGTCAATGCAACCCTCTTCTCCCACTCTTGACACACTGATAGCAACACCGCAGAAGAAATGCTAGCACAGGCTTCCAGTATCTGTTGTTTCAGATGCTGCACATCTCGTATCTTCACAGCATAGACAATTGCCTTCAGATGACCCCAAAGATAAAAGTCTAAGGGGGTCAGATCAGGAGACCTTTGGTGGCCTTTCAAGTGGCCCACGACGACCAATCCACCTTCCAGGAAACTGTTCATGTAGGAATGCTCAGACCTGACACCCATAGTGTGGTGGTGCACCATCTCAGGTCCAAGCATTCCAACATGAACAGTTTCCTGGAAAGTGGATTGGTCATCGTGTGCCAGTTTAATGACCACCAAGTTCTCACAATATGACCTCCTTAGACTTTTATCTTTGGGGTCATCTGAAGGCAATTGTCTGTGCTGTGAAGATACGAGATGTGCATCATCTGAAACAACAGATACTGGAAGCCTGTGCTAGCATTTCTCCTGCGGTGTTGCTATCAGTGTGTCAAGAGTGGTAAAATAGGGTTGCATTGACAATCCAACACAATGGGCAGAACATTGAACACATTTTATAAGTAGCCATAAACTTGCAAATAACTCATGAAATAATAAAGGTACATTAAAACCAAGCACACCATTATTTTTCTTATAAAATTCTCAGTTGGTTTGATGTGTCACATGACCCTCTTCCCAATGAACAAAATAATGTTGGATCCAAAATGTCCAACTTCAAAACGGCCGCCATGGTCACCCCCCATCTGGAAACGTTTTCCCCATCCCATATACTAATGTGCCACAAACTGGAAATTGATATTACCAACCATTCCCATTATCCATCCATATAAATGGCCCACCCTGTACAATATATTCTATAACGGGCACTTTCTATTAAGAATCTTGCAATCATAACATTATTTTATCTCCAAACACATATTTTTCTGGATCATTCTATAAGGACACCAGAGGCTTAAAGGCCTCTACCACTTTAGAGGCCATGGAGGTCTCCATCACTTACTTATGTCAGATCCAGTTGTGAAAACCTCACCTGGAATGTAAAAATGTGCTTCGATATTGTGCTCTATGCCCCACCATTCACCTTCTAGGCCGCAAGCATAATAATAAAATGAAGTCAGCTCACCTTTATTCATAGTCATAATAGTTAAGTTCGTTCTTAACACAGAACCTTTGGAGTACAACACGATAGATAAATAGGAAAGATGAAATCCAGCAGTAGGAATCATCTCTTCTTTATTAGACATCTCAGAAAAACCATGCAAAAGTAAAAAATCACTAATGCGTTTCAGAGCTATGACCTCGCATGCATGTATAGATTAAGTCTCTGAAACATGATTGGGATTTTTTGTATGGTTTTTACTGTATTTGGATTGATTTATAGTAATATAATGCACTTCTTCAAGGCATAATTCCTACTACTAGACTTCATAATTCCTACACAAGATTATTTTAACTTGACACATGATATCTTTGTGCCTGCCTGCTTGGAGCCTTAGGCCGAAGTAGGCATGTGGACTGGTTGCAGATTTGGCAATGGGGCAGGCAGGTATATTATCAATGGCTAATCTTGGAAATTCTATAGATTTCACTGACTAAGACTGTGGGCTTGTAATCTTCCCTGAGATGAGCTTTGAGTCCTAAAAGTGGGATTTATTGTAGCCCTGAAAGTATGCCCACTTATTAAATCCTATACCAGTTATCCTGTCTAAGGTCCATAATATTCTGTGTGTGTTAGATTTCCTGTATGTCATTGTCACGCTGGGAGTAGGGAAGACACCCAGCGTAGGATAACGACGGGGGGGGGAATAAGGAGTCCCTAACGCTAAGGGCACAAGAAGGAGACGGTAACCCCTAGACTTCCTAGAGCTGACCCTGTCTGCCCTAACGTCCCTATACAGTCTCCTCAACTGTCGCCGACCACGAACCTCGTCCCTCTCTGATCCTAGCACTATCTTATCTAAGGATCAGATGGAGAGGTTCACTAGACCCCTCCACTATCAACTAAAGACAAACACCAGGGAAGACAGACATTAGGGAAAAGGAAACACTTATCTGACAGCAGAACTCAGCAACCTCCACAACCTCAGCGTCTGCTGGAGCAAGGATAATGAGTGCACAAGGAACTATCACCTGCACCGAGGAAGGGTAATGAACCTCCTTATAAAGGTGGAAGGAATCCGCTGGGTCCTAGTGACCTACAATATTGGTGGATAAAACCAGACCGAGCACAAGACCTCCACAGCCGTCCCCCCATAACAGCGAGATCCCATCACACCCTCTCTCCATCTACACAGAAGGTAAATGCCCCTGAAAGAGATGGACCATCCTCCCCCATTATGGCTGGTGGGCCACCCGCTGGGATCGTCTGCGCGTGGCCTCCACCCTGTCATCCGTGCCACCCGTGACAGTCATGTACAACGCAACTGGGATGTCAAGACTCATTGATGGCCATTTTAAAACAGTCCATTTTTCTTTTTCATCCATTCCTGTGTACTTTTGGAAGCGTGCTTTGGGTCATTGTCTTGCTGGAGGACGATGGAGGATGATCTTCAACTCAAAGTTTTCTTACACTGAGTAGGACATTTTGCTCTAAAATCTCTTGATAATTCTCTGATTTCATGACTTCTGTGTATTGGTCAAGGCCTCCAGTACCAGACGTAGCAAAGCAAACCCCACAGCATTATGGATCTTCCACCATGCTTAAGTAAACCGTTAACCCCTTTTCTGATTTTTAAACTAAAAGAGTCACGTCCAGCAGTGCCTATGCTGCATTTTATGAAGGTGGCTATAATCTCCTTACCCTTTCCCACAATATCTAAATAATTACTTTATACACTTTCTGCCACGTATGTAAATTAATACTTACGGGTGAGATGGTTCTTTATTCCGTCCGGTCCTCACCCACTCTCTGGTCTTCCTCCGCCTCTTCATTCTCCTCTACTCCTCTGCCCCATTCTCATTTTCGGTGCCTGTGCAGATTCAGCTCTCTTCAAGCAGGCGCCCAGAGATCTTCATTGCTGTAGGCAGAGCGTTTGTGACTGCACTACACGCAGGCGCCAGATCCCACCCTGTTTTGTGTTCTGCTTTATGCAGGCTAACAGCATTTTTTTACATGTCAGGTTGCCTTTAAACAACTAATTGTATTTTATGTCAATTAGGATTTTGTGGGACCCTCAGACAACAGACTTGATCCAGTAGATTCCCTGCTGACCATGGATGAAGATGGAGAAGTGGATTACATGCTCAGACTTTGCAGCCTCCAGAAATACAAGGTAAAGAATTGCAAACAGTTTTTATCATTCGCAATGAATTCTGAAATAGTGGTGTCACTGTGTGTATTAGCTAAATATATTTGTATTTTTTTTTTTGTATTTTCAGAACAACATAATTATAAAAATTGACCTTCACTGCACAAACCTGGACACCGGAGTAAGACTTCATGAAAGTTTAGAACAAATAATTCCCATGCCATGGATAGCTAGATTGTTAAACAAGGCAAACACATGCTGTCTGGAAAGAAATCAAACTAATGGAGCTGCAGCCAAAGACAATATTCCAAGCTTGGAAAATCCACGGAAAACTAAGTCTATAGATGTAAACCCTCCACCAGCACAATATCTTGCAAATGCTGAAGAAATGCCGTGTAGTGCCCAATCTAACTCAAGCAGTAAACCAGAGGAAAATGACGAAGACGACATATTGCCCGTCTCATGATCTCCTTTGGTTGGGTTCTTGTTTATTCTGCCTGTACTGGACAACTGAACTAATCAAATCATATATTTTTACTATGGTCACAGGGGTACAAGATTCTTGGCTCATTAATGCCCTGAAAGTATATTTTCTACATATTTTGTGTTTTCACCTTCTGGATATCTGCAAAAGAGGCTTCCATCATCTTTGTGAGTGTTACTATCTGCCGAAGGAACATCACATCATTTAGCTTAACTGTAAAGCTATCTTAAAAAAAACTAAGGCAAAAATGTCACCATTTTCTCCTTTTATTTCAGTACATATTTTGAAGCTATTTTTAAGGCTGGGTACACACTACATTGGTAGATATTGTTGAACACATACACTCAGAAGGTATGCACCCAACTGTGGTCACAGTCATGGTGGATGTTGAAGCATTCATTCACGATAGGGACCATTTGTAAAAACACAGTGTACACTGAGCTACTGGTGGACACAGACAGCAAAGGGCCCCTGTGCAAGGACAGTATTTGGGCCCTTTACAGCCCAAGAGCTCTGCAAAATGCACAATTCCACCTGCTTTGGAGGCCGAACAGATTGCATCAATTATATGTCCGCCCCTGCACTAAACCTTACTTAGTATTTTTAGATTAATATTTGTACAGTTATAGTTTCCATCTGATCTTTTAGGTCACAATATCCAATGGTGACCTACCTGCAACTTATTGGTATTTCTATGTTTATCACGTGCCATTCTGACCTGGAGTGACCCCGTTTCGGTTTCCTACGAGTGTGGGTCGGTTTGCATGCATGTCACCCTTCCCATTGCAGCACCCTTTGTTGTAGTAAGAACAGTACAGTAGGGCCAAATGTGAGTATGCTAGGGGCACTGCTTACATAGAGTAATGCTGGCAAGGCAGTTGACTGTCCTGAGGAAGGGTAAGAACTGTCATGCAAATTAACTATGAGAATAGTTTCGTATTATTTAATAAAACAACCAAAAAGGGAATAAATGAAACAAATGCTGCATTGCTTCTTTAAACGTTTAAAGTGCTACTAGCAATCTGGTTGTCAATATATTTGTTGCCAAGCACATGAGGAACCAGGATGGTTTTTCTAAAGATCAACTATAAGCTTAATTTACCTGGTTCATTTTACAGGGAATGTGAGGTGTGATCACATCACCACCGAAAATTCACTCAGCAGAAAAATGAAGAGTTCTCAATATACATGTTTTATTTATTTTAACTTATTACTACGCTGGACTGTATTTCAGGCAACTCATTTATGGTTAGACACATCGCAAAAGTGAAAGGAGGCATAAAGTGGACTTCACTAACACAGGTCTGCGGCTGCTGCAGCGCACAATTCTTGTAAGTCCTTGCTGAAAAGGTTTTTGTACACAAAAAGTCCTACTGGGAGTTAGGTTAGAGACAATACTATCGCTAACACCTTGTGCTCGTCACCCTCAGTCAGGTATAGGGCTGCAGACACAACTGGGATTAAAAAGTTTATGGCATATGGACATTAATGACATCTATATGCTCTAGTATTTCATGAGACCACCCCTTTAAAGATCAGTTGTGTCAATCAAACATTGTTATAGCTGTACTGTAGCCTTTACTAAAGACAGAATTCTCATGTAGCATAGTGGCGCTAGAGTTCATCCACTTCTTCATTGAAGTGACAACTTGCATGTGGCATAGTATAATGTAACTAAAAGTTTGACATTTCTAGACCTGTCATGTTAAACATTTGTAATCTGGAAGGGGAAAGGTGCAAAAGCTGCTCCGTCGGCAATGATACACCGTCAGTAGAAGTATGAAGAAAGTGATTTCTTTTTCTACGCATTTAGGAGCTATAGCCCTCCTTCTTCAGGAAAAATCACATATATGCTTCGAAACGCATAGAAAATGAAATTGCGTTCTTCATACTGCTAGTGAGGTGTATCATTCCCAACGAACGCAGCTTTTGCACTTTTTTCCTTCTGGATTACTATTGCCTCCTCCTGGTGGCTGCAGCAGTCATGGTTTACAGTGCATGTAGTGGTTGTGGCTCCAACAACCTACCAAGGTTAGGGTCCATTTAACATCAGCGTTTTTGCACTGATCGCGGCAGTTGCGGTGAAAAAAAGCAACTGCCGCGATTACCGCATAACAGCCGCGATCGTGGCACACTTGCGGCAAGCCCATACAATGTCTATGGGGCTTGCGGTAAGTCTGCGGCAGGTGCGGCAAGTGCGGTTTCGGCACTTGCGGCAGGTGCGGCCGAGAAAAAACCGTGGTATGCCGTGTTTTTTTCGCGGCCGCACCTGCCGCAAGTGCCGATAATGCCGCACCTGTCGCAAGCCCCATAGACAATGTATGGGCTTGCCGCAAGTGAACCACAAGTGCGGCCGTTATGCGAGTAATCGCGGCAGTTGCGTTTTTTTCACCGCAACTGCCGCGATCAGCGCAAAACGCTGATGTGAAAGCTGTCCTTAGACCCCACCATGTTTTACTAACCGTGGCATCACCCTATTGTGTGCTCCTTGTCTTTCCAGCTTGTTTTATTTATGTTAACCATTTGATAAGGCTCAATTTTTCTTATGAAATTCTTCAATTCTTCTTCATCGTCAATAAGTAATTGGATTTAAGGGAAGCAGCACACTTTGTGTAATGCACACATGCAGCCAGCAGATGGCAACATTTTACTATTTTAACACATTAATTTCTCCGTAAAATATTTGTGACTCCGTAACAGACCAGTGTATGGCACTTACCGTCTTTATGAAGATAGAATTGTCACTGGCAGAACTCAGTTTGGATCATTCTAACTGTTGTTTCTCGTAGCCATCATTTCCAGTTCACAAATATTGCTATTTTTAATAGTATTAATAATTGTAATGGTTCTTACCATGTATATATCAAAGGCCCACAGTACTGTATATGAAATGAACACTTTTATCTTATTAAAATTGTCTAATTTATACAGATAACTTGTGACATACTCATGATTATGTTTGACATCTGCATTAAATCTGTCACAAGTTTTACTCTTTTCTCATCCGTGACTTATTTAACAATTTTTTTAAGAAAATATTGCAATTCAGAAATATGTATAAATCCTCACTAATGATTAATCATTCATACCTTAATGTTTTTAAACTGATGTTAAAGACACAAATAGCTCTAAATGTATTCTGGCATCATTGATTATTAAATGGGAGGTATAGCAAATAGAATACTATTTTCTACTAAAATGCATAAAAATCATAAATCAATGTGGGCCATAGAGGGGAGATTAAATGGTCTTATGGGGTTTTCCCCTACAATGATATTAAAGTCCTATCCATAGAGTGGCTTACCGTCACTTGGCACCCCCAGCAATCAGCTTGTTCCCTTAGCAATTGGAGGAGTGCCAATGTCAGACCCAACCAATCTTCAGATGACTGATGGCCACTTTACACGTCCCGATATCGGCACCCAACTCCGATAAAAAGACACGTGGTTCGTGCGTTGGCCCGATATCGTTCGTGCATTGTATGGTTTAAATGTCCAATTCGATGCAAGAACGATGCCAAAACGATATCGGGGAAGAAATGAGCAGGCTCTCCAATGGCCCGCTATTCGATGGACGATGTGGCCGGGATCGTGCTGTGTGACATCCCAATACTGACTTGGAATACAACTTCCCCTATTCTCTCCCATGTTAAATGGTCGTTCCTGGGTCGGCCGTACAAGGGGGCGTAGACATCGCAGTTGCATTGCCTGCCGATATCGCGCTGTGTAACATCTCCTATGCAATCTTGGAATTCTGCCCAAAAAATGCACGCTCCCGCGTTGTTGTATCCAACATCGGACCAATGTTGGGACGTGTAAAGTGGCCATTACCCTAAGCAAAGGTCATCAATCTCATTGTAGTGGGAAGACCCTTTAGAATGAAATTTGTAAGGAGTAAATGATGCCATATTTATAAAATGGAAAACAGCTTGGTGCATATTAAACTATACCGATGATGTAAAGTAAAATTAAATCTAAAAGAAACCCTATGAATTAAAAGAGTTCTCAGCCTGATTATTGGTATAAATTCTTTATTAGCTCATAGAAAAAAAAGATATTTTGTTAAAAAAAGACATTCAAAAACAATGATGAAGAGGGGTGGGTGCACCAAAACTTCGAGATCCGGGGCCCCTGCTCTGTTAAGAGATTCCAGCTGTATTATCCTCGGTATTTAACCTCTTGTTCCACCTGCTTATTGGTCTCTCCCCCCTCTTGTTATGGGGCTTTTCCATCTGCTTCCCTGACCTTCTGTGGGGTGAGATTGATTGCATTGTATATCCACCAGCAGGAAGGTATTTGCACTTTATTTGGGACTGTTCACAGCTCCTGTACATGCCTTTGTATTGTTGGCTTTTTGTGATAGAGATTACAAATGTTGTGGGGGATTATGATTGATAGCCCTCATGACATCATAATATTGAAGTGACTTCAATATTTTGTGAGTCGGTCGACAGGGTAGGGGGTACTCGGATACCAGGACAGGTTGCTACTTCAGTGGGGATCATGGATGGTCGGGTCCAGTCCCGTACCTGGACACTCAATGGCTGAGGGGAAAACTATTTGGGATGGGGGATTATTATACGTGACGCCACCTGTGGTACCTGGTAATGTAGTTACAAGTGCTGCAGCTGGCCGCTGAGGTGATGGTGATGCAGCTTTGGAAAGTACAGCTCCCACAGGTGTGGCGCCCTGCTCACAGAGGTAACCACAGACTCACCTAAAGCACAGATGGGTTTCCACAGTGGGTATGTGGCAGCCCAAGGGTTAATGTGCCATAGAAACATCAACACAGGTTCACTTCCCATACAACACTACACTAGTAAGTGGGAGGAGCTTAGGTGGCACCTGCACTAGTGGGAGGAGCTAAGTTGTTTACCACAGAGCAAGAGTGACAGTTTCAGTCTAGTCTGGAGCAGGAGCAGAGCCAAGTAGAAGTGGAGGTCCTGAGAGGTCTGAGGAGAGGAGACAGAGGAAGAGAGGAACATACCCGGGATAAAGAGTTATCCCAAAAACTTGACCCCGGGGAGGCGCTTAAGACGGATACCGGATCCGAGGCTGTGCCTGAGACAGACAGGACAGTAAACACCGCCATAGTGAAGGTCCACCATCTTCACAGCATCATAGCAAAGCAACACGAAGGGGTCAGTGACACAGAGGACTCAAGTTGCCCAGCATATTGGTACCCGTGAACAGAGACAGGGCCAGCAGTACAGCTACAAGCAGCAGCAGGGCACACACAGCGCTTAAGTAGGAAGCCAAGGACCCGGTCAGGGTGGGAGCAACCTGGTACAGACTCCATGGACAATATTGTGATATACCATCTGCAAGTAAAGACTTGGAAAACAACAGAAACCGTGAGTGTGTGTGATCCTTATACTGAAGCCCCACTTGCCCTCATATACTGGATTACCTCTACTCTCATCATCTCTACTGCTATCCCTACTCTCCTGCAGCATCAATAACCATCCTCACAGACTTTAACTACTACTACCACTGCCCCGGGGAACCCAGTTCTGCCCACAGAAACTATTCTATCCAAGCTGCTATCCCATCATCCCCGGAGGTTCTGCAGCAGCGGCGGCCCATTCTGGTGCTATAGTGGGTGGCGTCACGAGTGACAAATCCCCTGTAAATAACCCCCATTTTATTGTGCGGGCCCGGGACACGCTCTGGACCAGGACCGTCGTGACATCCCCCAGCAGTACCCCGGTCGGCACCGAGTACCCCGTCCCAGTGGGCTCCACAACCACATAGATACAAAAAACACTTTCCACCCCAGCATAGTAGGGGGGCTCAACTTGCTGCCCTTAGGCAAGATCCCCTATAGCTACTGGTACTGGGGGCGGAGCTAGTTGGAGTGTGCAGATGCTACAAGAGCTGTGAGAATGTTCTGGTGGTCGGTGCCACATTAGGCCCGAGCCAGTGACCTGAACAGCCTTCGAAAGTAGTCCTTCAGGGCCCAAGAGTGGGGTCGGAAGGCGAGGAGAAAAGAGAGAACAGAGTGGGAATCGAGGAGCTTGCGTTAGGTTCACCCAAACAGCACACCGGAGTCAGAGTCTGCTGGAGGGCACCTGGCCTAGTAGAGAATACCGGTGTACCATGGAGACTTCAGTCTCCCAGGCATCTGTACAGTCATTAACCAGGGAGCCAGCCACCAGTTAGTACAGCTCCCCACAGGCGGAGCTTTACCTTAGGGCAGCGGGGTAGATGAGGGGAGTCGTAGTCCATGGATCTGTGGTGCTGTAGAGGCCCTTCATACGATAAATAACTGATGCAGAAACTAGAAAAGCTCAAACAGTTCTTTACTGGTACCAGATGGATCAATACGTATACAGTACAGTCTAGTTCGCCAGGGAATTTGATGCTATAGGCTTTTGGTTTCACCACAGAGTCTGTCAGAGGTGCCTCTCAAATGCTTTCCTTGGTCAAATTCTTTAAGGCTCTGTTGGCTCTCTACACTCCCACTCTAGAGTCTGGTTTCTGGTCCCCGGGTCTGTTGCTTAAAGTCTCTCTTTCTTGTCAGCGTCTTGAACCCAGCTTTGGGTTAGAGGTTGGACTACTTTGATGATTGCTGTGGCACCTTCTTGGTAAGGCCCACAGCCTGCCGGTCAGCAGTTTGGGATAGACCTTAACAAACCGCCGTGGTTCCGGAATACCGGGATGACCTGAGCACTCCAGATGGCTCCGACCAGTCCTGGAGTGCCCCTTTCTTGTTTGGGTTACCTCTTTAATTTTGAGATACCCTCCTGTCAGAGCTGCAGGTTGATCTGCATCCATCCGTTCTGCTCTCCTCACACCGTCTGACTGACTTGAGTCAAACTGTCACTTACGTCATGTCACCCGCTCTGCTAAGCTCCACCCCCCTGGGGCCTACTGAATATACAGTCCCTGGTGCTAGGGTGGCTGTGATTGGGATCTTGTGGTTTTGTATACAGACTCTGTAGCTTCCCCCTCTACCTGTGACTATGAAGGCACTACACCTTCTGTTTGCGATGCAGTACCTCCCTGTGGCGTCCCGCCAGAGGGGCGCCACATTTGCACTTACAGTTGGTCCGGTTTGGACACTGTTCAGTGCTTGCAGCACCCTTGACTTTTTGCCATTTCTGTATTTGATATTTGCATGTACTGGTTTGGGATTTATTGTATGTATTCACAGCTGCAGGGACCCCGCCCCTACTCATGGGCTATGTGGTTTTGTATTTTTTTGCACTGTTTTTAATTGATTTTAATCTCTGTGGTTATGTAACTTAATAAAGTTGATTTTCTTTATATATTTTACTTTGTGGTGTGTTGCGGTCATTTGTCAACCCTTTTTCTTCCTTGTCCATTCAAAAACAATGAAACACCATGAGAATTCATCCATCACAAACCAAAAACACCATAAAATAAATGACCAATAGGACAAGAGAAATGCAAAAGAAAATAAAAAATGTGGAAAATAGGTCAATGCATTAGTATACTCCACTAACAAGGTGCTAAAGAACTTTGTGAAAAAATTGTTTTGGGTGCATAGTGTGAAAGGGTGATAATATTATAGTGCACAGACACAGATAAAGACAAAGATAGTGTCACGCTTGGGCGGTAAGGGAATCAGGTAACAGGTAGGTGAATTGGGCAAAAGAGGGTCAGGAGAGCCTCATCTGACCCTGATACTGGGGTCCCTGGCTCGCCCTGATCTTGGAGGTACCTCTGATGGTGAGGAGTCCCGAGCTGCCATCCTGTACCCTATAACTCCTGATTAGCCCTAGACTGAGGGCCCCTACCTCCACCCACGGGTCAGGTATCACAGCTTCTCCCAAGGAAAGACTTTTGCTCAGCAGCTAAGCATCAGCACAGCTCAGCACCAAGACCTAGAGCACATAGCTATCAGCAGCACCTGACAGAGGAGAGGGAAGGCTATTTAAAGTCAGGGGGAGGGGATTCCAGGTGAATCACACATTAACTCCTGAACCAGCAATTGAACATAATAGTGACTGCAGTTCTGGAGCACACCACAGGAGGCAAAGGCCTTCACAACCATCAACCATGCCGTTCTTAAAGACAAACCACATACACAGCAGCATCCAACAAAATTAGCACCATCTAAGCGCGTGACAGATAGTGGGGCATTCTTCATCAATGGAAACGTCAATGTCACTGGATATCTGAATCATTAAACAATTTCAGATATCCAGTGGCATTGAGGTTTCCATTGTGAAAGAATGGCCCCACTATCTTTGTACACCATATACCACAACATACCATCAATTTTTGTGTTTCAACAGTCTTGGAGGGATCTATCCACTGTGGGTTAATGTCAGACCAATAGTGGAGGTTTTGTTTGTTATTTTCAACATTCACAAAAAAGCCTCATCACTCATCTGAAGGCAATTGTCTATGCTGTGAAGATACGAGATGTGCAGCATCTGAAACAACGGATACTGGACGCCTGTGCTAGCATTTCTTCTGCGGTGTTGCTATCAGTGTATCAAGAGTGGGAGAAGAGGGTTGCATTGACAATCCAATACAATGGGCAGCACTTTGAACACATTTTATAAGTGGTCATAAACTTGTAAATAACTCATGAAAGAATAAAGTTACGTGAAAACCAAGCACACCATTGCTTTTCTTATGAAATTCACAATAAGTTTGATGTGTCACATGACCCTCTTCCCATTGAAAAAAATAAAGTTAGATTCAAAATGTCCGACTCCAAAATGGCCACAAACAGAAAGTTGATAGCACAAACCATTCCCATTTTGTTTGGGTGCATCCATATAAATGGCCCACCCTGTATTTAGAAAAGGTATAACAGTAGGAAATGAACAGTCAGGACTACCAGACTGCTTTCATTTACCGAGGTCTTAAAAAGGAATGCACCAAGGGAAGGAGAAAGGCAAGAAGGAAAAAGAATGTATACAGCAGAAGCCCTAGCAATCAAAACGTCTGTAATAGGCACTATTCCAGACAGCCAGTATACAGCGTGGGGTTAAAAATGAATGGTCCTTAAGGATGTGGGAATCACCCTGACGTGTTTCGCCACATAGGCTTTTTGTCAAGAATATATTAATATTGTTGGTGCTAGATAATAGCAGATTGTTCACATGTATTTTATGTGCACAGTATTATTAGTTTTTTTGCACAGTATTATTTGCTTTTTTGGAGTCCATATTACACACACTGACCCCTTGTGGTGAAAGTGTTATATTTTTTGGCACTTCTGTTTCTACATTCATTTTTAATACGCATATATATGTTAAATATTTTTTGCTGTGTCTGTGCACTATAGTATAATCACCCTTTCACACTACACACCCCAAACCTTTTTTTCACAAAGTTCTTTAGCACCTTGTTGGTGAACTATACTAATGCTTTGACCTATTTTCCACATTTTTTATTTTCTTTTGCATTTCTTTTGTCCTATTGGTCATTTATTTTGTGGGGGTTTTGATGGATGAATTCTCATAGTGTTTCATTGTTTTCAAATGTCTTTTTTTAACAAAATATCTTTTTTCTATGACCTAATAAAGAATTTATACCAATAATCAGGCTGAGAACCCTTTTAATTCATAGGGTTTTTGTAGTTTGGGTTTATAAAATCAAACCTAAGCCTGCTATAATTATATGTAGATTTAAAGTAAAATGCACAATTGTATGTGTTTTTTACTTAAATGATGGTTAACCAACCCTGAACACTTTTATGAATTCTTTTAAAAAAAGAAAACACCGACAAGTAATGGGAAAGGTCACAAATTTTAGATCTTATGTGGTGTCCAGAAAAATGTCCTATCGTTTATATACAGTCTTTTTCAGTTCTAAGTTTAGTGATATTTTCTAAATGTCAGTCTGCTATGTTTAAGTAGACTGTAAATCACATCTTTGCAAAATAGCACTGTGTAACTCCAGCATAAAGATGGCTATCTATTGACTTAGATACCTGTATGGCATATAATCTATTTATATCGACTCCTCCATGTGGGTCTTTCTATGCTCAGCTTGGTGATGTGTGCATGGGTTTTCAATGGGGAGAGGGGAGTAAATGTCCTCATACATTTCCAATAACTGTTGGCCAAACCATCCTCCTCATACATAATGCACAGTCTAGTCTGCTTTCATGTGTTCTCAACAAGGAGAGGAGAGTAGACCACTGCCAGACACCTCTGGAAGCATAATCATTTTCTCTTTGGCCAAACCTGCCCTTAAATCTGTGAACACCTTAATCAACTGCCAGGAACCTCTGGTAAATTGCTTGTTTAGATTCACCGAAAGAGGCCCTTCACAGAGTTTCCATCCTTTGATATACTTGATCTCCACTGTGAATTTTTTGCATTCTATTGTACACTGTTTATGCTGCCTTGAAAGTGCTTTTCTGTAACCATACAATGCTTGGGAAAGGGGGAATGTCCCTGCACCACCTGCTTTATAAAATCCTGTATTTATCAGCCTTATAGCCAGTGGGCGGAAATAAATATTCTAATTGCACATGACCCACTCTTGTCCTCCTTAATATAAAATTGTCAATAGAGTGCCACACAGATAGGTGGTGAGACCAACACTCACCTACTGTGTTTATGGGTTACATGGAACTATTTGTAAACATATGAGATAGGACTCGTGGGACGTGAGAGACCGTGACGAGGGTCCACGAGTTTACGTTATTTTGGCCAAAATATCCAACTAAATCCTCACATTTTTCATCTTTAGAGTTTAGTTTTTTTTTCATCTGCAGTTCAGGTTTTGCCCTCTGGGGGCATAAGTCACTGGTGAGGCATTTAATCAGTACGGACCGGCCCACCTGCTCTGGGTGTTACTAACAGGCTGAGTTCTGATACTATGCTTCACATACACAGGAGTGACTGATCCCATAGGCAGCCTTGTGTCTGAATGCCACCGGTTGCTTCCTTGACAGTATGGCTGGTCGCTGGTGCCACAACCGCCCCAAAACTGTGGGTTGCAAGTGATCGTGCCCCGGTATAATGACACCTGGTTTGCCTTCCAGGGGAGCTGACAATCTGCTGCTGAATGAAATGGATATTTACCTGGCAGTTTTTTGGTGAGTTTTTCTGTGCTGATTTTAATGTCCTCTTTCGGTGAATCTAGTTATTTAATATACATATGTCGCAAACATATGAGATAGGACTCGTGGGACGTGAGGGACCGTGACGAGGGTCCACGAGCTTACGTTATTTTGGCCAAAATATCCAACTAAATCCTCACATTTTTCATCTTTAGAGTTTAGTTTTTTTTTCATCTGCAGTTCAGGTTTTGCCCTCTGGGGGCATAAGTCACTAGTGAGGCATTTAATCAGTACGGACCGGCCCACCTGCTCTGGGTGTTACTAACAGGCTGAGTTCTGATACTATGCTTCACATACACAGGAGTGACTGAGCCCATAGGCAGCCTTGTGTCTGAATGCCACCGGTTGCTTCCTTGACAGTATGGCTGGTTGCTGGTGCCACAACGCCCCCAAACTATGGGTTGCAAGTGATCGTGCCCGGTATAATGACACCTGGTTTGCCTTCCAGGGGAGCTGACAATCTGCTGCTGAATGAAATGGATATTTACCTGGCAGTTTTTTGGTGAGTTTTTCTAAATTGCTTGTTTACAGTGAGAGCAAAAGGACTGGGCATATTGGAATCCAACATGTCTGACTTGTCTTTCCATCAACATTAAATCAGTAAAGTAGCATGGCTCACTGAAGGACTGGTGCTCAAAGGGAAAAAGAACTCAGTCTATATAGATAACCTTGGCACACGGAATATAGGAATGAAGAAAAACGTCTTGAATTCAAAAAAGGTTTTTATTGAGAATTTCAGTCCAAATGAGACGTTTCGGCTGACTTGCCTTTTTCAATCAGACTGATACCATTATTCTTTGTTTGTAATTTAGTATCAATTACAAGCTTACACAAGAACCATGATAACAATGAACAAAAACATCATCTAGCGTCAATGTTACTCATACTCATTATTGCATAAATAAACATAGGTAATCAAGTATCATCCATTCATCAACAAGTTCAAGAGTATTATCAGGGCCGTATCTAGGGGAGGGCTGGCGGGGCATGAGCCCCGGGCGCTGCAGGGAAGGGCGCTGCTGGACCCCTCCTGCAGCACCTGCGGTCTCCACTGATGCCCCCCAGTGAGAGTCGGCATTTATCTCCACTTGCACTCTGTGCTGAGAGGACCTGTGCTGATGTCAATGGGGGGGAGGAGTCAGGAGTCACATGATCAGCTCTTCCATGTATACAGGGCTGAGGACGCTGTTGTGCTGTTTGTCATGATAAGGTGGATAAGGTGAAGATTATGTGTGGGGTCGGGAGGGATTTACAGTGTGGATGTAGCAGAGCCGCGTGTGTACGAGGTGTATGGAGTGGAGGCACGTGTGTACAAGGTGTATGGAGCAGAGCCATGTGTGTACAAGGTGTATGGAGCGGAGCCAGATGTGTACAAGGTGTATGGAGTGGAGCCAGGTGTGTACGAGGTTTACGGAGCGGAGCCGTGTGTGTACGAGGTGTATGGAGCAGTGCTGAGTGTGTACGAGGTGTACGGAGCTGAGCAGAGTATGTAGGAGGTGTACTGAGCGGAGCCGCGTGTGTACAAGGTGTACGCCACAGAGCCAGGTGTGTAGTTGTGTACGGAGCGGAGCCCAGTGTGTACGAGGTGTGCAGAGTGGAGCCCAGTGTGTAGGAGGTGTACGGAGTGGAGCCGCGTGTGTACGAGGTGTACAGAGAGGAGGCGAGTGTGTACATGGCGTATGGAGCAGTGCCTTGTGTATGCAAGGTGTATGAAGCGGAGCCACGTGTACGCGAGGTGTACAGAACAGAGCCGTGTGTGTACGAGGTGTACGGAGCGAAGCTGAGAGTGTACTAGGTATATGGAGCAGAGCCGCATGTGTACGGGTCATGCGGACCAGAGCCAACTGTGTACTAGGTGTATGGAGCAGAGTTGCGTGTGCATCGGTCATGCAGAGCAGAGCCGCGTGTGTACTAGGTGTACGGGCCATTCATTATACTGTATGTAGGTCCATTGTATTGTATGGAGGGCTGTGTGTGGACCACAGTTGGAGATCATACTGTGCCAGTGTAGTTGAGGGGCTTACAGTAGGGTCATCATACTGTGCGTATGGAGGAATCCACTGTGGGACATCATACAGTATTTGGGGGCACTTTTGTTGGCATCACATTTTATAGCTGTAACGAAAGGGGAATCATGGTACTTCAATAGGAGGAAAATTACTTTGTAAGGGCTGCAAAGTAATGAGATATGTTATGTGACCCAGGCAAATAGTTTGGGGGGGCAATAAGACCTTCTACTAAGGGACCCCATGATTTCTATGTAGGTCCCTCGTGCAGGATGCATTGTCCCTCTGCTGCAGGACTGGTTGGCCATAACTTACACACCAGATCCAGTGCCGCCCCTCAGTATATACAGGCATCCAGCCATGTTCCTACTGAGCGGCGGTTGATCGGTGGTGCTCGTCCCCCTTCCCACTACCACATACTTTGCTCAACCTAATTGGACAGCCCCTGATATTGGCTATGGACAGCCCCGTGTGCGGTCCATGTGATTGGCTCAGCGTTTTGGGTGAAGGAGGCATGGTCTGTTGGGGAAGATGCGCCATTTTCCCAGCTCAGTATAGTGGCAGCTTGTTGATGCTCAGACTGCAGATCATTGCATGTGGTGTGTGGACAATGCTGAATGGTGGACATGTCTGACTACTCAGTGCCAGGCAGCAGCCACATTGGAGCTGCCCAGTATGGACACAGTATGAGAAGTAAGGGGGATGGATGTGGCACAGTATATGTAGTGAGTGGAGATCAGTATGGACACAGTATGAGGAGTAAGGGGGATGGATGTGGCACAATATATGTAGTGAGGGGGGATCATTATGGTCACAGTATTAGGAGTCACAGGGGGCTGGCTGCAGCACAGTACGTGGAGTGAGGGGGGGTTGGTGTGGACACAGTATGGGGAGGGAGAAGGGATGGCTGCTGACACAGTATGAGGAGTGAAAGGGGGATGGGTGTGAACACAGTATGTAGACTGAGGGAGGATGGTTGCTGACACAGTATGGGAAGAAGGAGGAAATAGGTATAGATACAGTATGTAGAGTGAGAAAGGGATGAAGAAACAGTAGGGGATGAGAAAAATGTAAAGGGGCACAGAATAGAGACTGAGCATGCGTGAAGCTGTATAGAGAGGGGGCAGCATGCTGGGACAGTATGTCGAGTTTGATGAGGGAGAACAGTATAAACCGTGGGCAGTATAGAAGGATACAGTGTAGAGGATAGAGTGACCAGGGAGCCCAGTATGGAAAGAAGAGGGCAGTGTGATGAGAGGGCAGTGTGGAGGGCACGCGCCAGAAGAGGGACAGTGTGTAAAACATATTTTGTGTAGGGAACAGTGAGAAGGAGCAATTATTTATTCTGGGGCACAGTGTAGGGCAGATACTTTTACTCAGGAAAATGTTGATCATTCTGCTATTTTTAAGGATATTGTGCGGGGATATGCTTCAGAGGATCGAAGAAGATGGTAATCTGCAGAGACGAGCTGTGGATGTCAAAAGTCATCATGATGCCTGCACAAGATGAAGAAAAGAAAAAGACAACCCCGATCAGAGACAAGGTAGCAGGATGTAAATGATTAATTGTGATAATGACTACTTCTCATCAGTGCTGTGGTTCCCGTATTCTTTTATTGACGGCTGGTAACAACAGCTCCCAGTATGTCCTCACCATTGCAAATGATGTAGTAGGAGTTGTAAGTTCATGCAGTACATTTGTGTATGGATCTGACCTGACATTACAATTGTTTTACCATGTACTGACAGTGGTTCTGATGTTGAATTTTGGTACTGATGAGGATTGTGATTTCTGTTCTGATGGGGGTTATATTTATGTATTTCTGTACCTCTGGTGGGTCTGGTGAAATATTTCTATACCTCTGGTGGGTCTGGTGATATATTTCTGTACTGATGAGGGTTTTGACTTTGTATTTCTGTACTGATAGGGGTTATATGGATGTATTTCAGTACCTCTAGTGGGTTTGGTGATGTAGTTTTGTGTTGTTAATTGTTCTGATCCTGTACACATCTAACAATCCATAACTTATAAGCTTTCTTTATACATGGCTATGTTAATAAAGTGTTGTGCGTTCTAACAAGTCAAGGGTTCTATATATTTATTTCTTAGAAGCATTAAACTGGTTGTCTCAAGTTTGTGATGAGTCTGCAGTCACTCTATGTGTCTCTATGTGACTGCATAGATTTCCTTGGACAAAGTGCCTCACTGTCCGCGCTGCTGCTCCAGAAACGAAGGAACCAGGACACGGGGATCCCCGTGTCCTGGTTCCTTCGTTTCTGGAGCAGCATTGTGGACAGTGAGGCACTTCGTCCAAGGAAATCTATGTTGTGACCACGGTTATCTGTGGGAGTGCGGTCCCTGCAGCAGCTGCTTTATCGCTTTTTAACCAGTTGTGGGTCTCACAACTGGACAAGGTGAGCAATTCCACATCGCAAGCTGACAGTGTGTAATTAAGATAAGACCCTATTTGCGCATTCTTATTTTACAGATCTATGTGACTGCAGACTTCTGAATTCTCACAGAGTGCACACTGCCTGCTGTCAGGATTGTCTGGTGAGAGTGGAAGGTCACATAACTTTAAGAATGCAATTTACATACATGCAGTCACGTGCTGACTAGACATGCGAGGCTTCGATCAATTAAATGAATTGAGGGAGGCCGGATGCATCTAGTCAGAATATGGCCAGAAGTATATAAATCACATACTTGTATTAACATAACCGTCCAATCTTACCATTGATATGGGAGAATCCTGAAAGTGTGCAGTGCACGCGCCATGAGAATTTGGAGGCCTGCAGTCACCTAGACTTTCATTTGAAACCTGGACAAGCCCTTTACTTATAACATTAAACACCGTAGCTCACTCCTAACAACGTGTAACATACTCCAGCAGTCACTGTACCTGTAAGTGTAATAAATCGCATATGGATGATTGGTCACATGACGTCTACTTAGACCACGGGAGGGGGGATAGCCAAACTGAACTCTTGCCCCGGGTGCCAGAAAACCTAGATGCACCTCTGGTATTATCATGAAACACTGGCCCCTACTTGGACAGTCTTACCCTACTATACCCGAATTTGTCAAACCCCCTCTTTTTTGTTATAAACGTTCACAGAACTTACGTGAAAAACTCATTAGAGCTGATATAGGCTCAAGACGTACAGTGTCGAGACAGACATTTCTGAATACACCACGACGTGGGAACTTTCCATGCCTCAATTGTAATCAATGTTCAAATAAAGTGAAAGGAGACACCTTCACCAACCCCAGAACCAGGAAGAGGTTTCCTATACATGATTATTTCAGATGTGATTCCAGTTACGTGATCTACCTAATAAAGTTCCCGTGCGGTCTCGGATATGTTGGGGAGACAGCTCAGCATATCCAAGACCGCATCAGTAAACACAAGTCCACTGTAAGATGTGGATACACAATGTTACCTATACCTGAACATTTCAAAACATATGGCCACAGAGTTTCACAGTTACAGTTTCAAGTAATCGAACATATAGCAACAGGTAGACGAGGAGGAGGCTGGGTCTCTAAACTAAAAGAATGTGAATTATACTGGATACGCACTCTTTAGACTCTGGCCCCTCAGGGTTTGAATAGAGAATATGATGTGAAATACTGATATCTGTTCATAATCATCCTTTTTTTCTTTCACAGTGGTGTATCCGGAGGTCTGTCTTACCTGTATTATGTATTGAAACATTTTTTACATAAAATTCTCATATTACGTTATCGGAATTTCTCTGAATACATAATAAAAGATGAGGGTTCACCTCCTGACTCTTAGCTCTGTTCCAGTGGGACCTCTTCAGGCATACGGGAATAGCACTGGATCCTGACTTCACAGCAAATCAGGCCCAATGCAGGGAGCGCCTTCATACTAAAGCTCACATATGTGGGTATCTCCTATGTGGGTGGCTCTGATTATGACTTCAGCCCTTGAAGTGGTAAGGAAACTCAGGTCATCTAGAACAGGCATCTTTTGGGGTGGATCTATCAGGTGTCCAAAGTGCAGACTTCAAGCACATAGTCTTGCTGCATTGTACAGTAATCTCAAGATGGTGCCAGCCTCCGCAATGAAGCATCTTTCATTTGCCTAGGACCCTGCCTCTTCCAGTTTCCAGTATCCAATCTCTTACAGGATATTATTGTTTGCCCAATCTTGTTGTCTAGCTTCTCATTAAGGCTGGGTTCACATTTGCGGACCCCTCCGCAGCGTTCTGCAGAGGGGATCCGCAATGTGACCGCAGCGGCCGCCAGCTCCTATCTTTATAATGGGAGCGCACGGTGCTGCGCTTGACAGCGCAGGACCGTGCGCACCCATTCACCCTCATATGTGATCTGTGCGCAGGCGGACGCCTGCGCACAAATCACAGTCTCGTCCGCACCAGGCACGCGAAATGTTGCATTCCTGGTGCGGACGAGAGTGTGTGATCTGTACGCAGGCATCCGCCTGCCACAGATCACATATGGGAGTGAATGGAGTGCGCACGGTCCTGCGCTGTCAAGGCAGCACCATGCGCTCCCATTATAAAGACAGGAGCTGACGGCCGCTGCGTACACATGGCGATTCCCCTCCGAAGAAGCTGCGAGGGAACGCTAATGTGAAGCCAGCCTAAGCCCTCCATGTCATGGGCTGCAGAAGGTGCCTGATTCACAAATCTCATTCCCCATGCTACAGGTAACATGTGGGCTTGCAGTTGGGGGTATTGATTATTGAAGCCTGACATATTTGGAGGAAAAATAAGAAAAAAAAAGAGTTTTTTCAGTTCACCATCAATTCATTTGGAATGTTAATAAGGCTAGTGGGCAAAGCACAGACAGGTCCAAGATTACTGCAATCATAACACAATTGTACACTTGCCAAAAATCTGTATTCTAAAAGTATGAAAGGAAAGGAAATAAAGGGATTGCACATTTTCAAGAAGCAATATTCATATTATAGTGTTACATGAGTGTGAACAGACCTATAAGACCATGCATGTTAAGCATATAATGGACATATGCTATTTAATTCTGAATTGCTAGCAGATAAGTGTAGAAGAGGTGGCCTCGCAGTCTGCTGGCCCTCTGCAATAATAAAGGTTTGCTCTCTAAAAAAAATATTAAAGCTCTCTTAAAGGAATGTTTAAAGGAGATTTTAAGGTTCCTGGATTTCACACCTGCTGCCACATCTGGCACTGTTCCAAAACCACAGCATGCATGTTTCCAACACCTGAACACCTGGAAATGCAAGGAAGCTTAAAAAACTTTTTTTTAAAGCTCCACTATATTCACCAGGTTGAAAGAAACCAGTCAACCTAATGGATGTGAACTCACCTAACCTTTGGTTAGAGGTGGTCTCAGCCTCTGGGTCTACTGGCAAGCATTTTGGCCCCAAACCTTCAAGGAAAGTTTTAGGGCCGTTCAAAATTTCTAACTCTTCCCCCAAACAAAGCTGTGTTGACTTTTTAGTAAATAGCTTGGATTTTCCGATCACAAACCAAATTGTCAACATTCATGCTGAATTTGAAATTGATGAACGTGTTCGGGAAAAGTTCGTCATCTCTAGTGAGCACTGCAGTCAATCAGCCACTTTAATCACTTCCTTCAGACATAATGGACATTCAGAGGAAGTCATAGAGTAGCAGTAGCTTTACTTTTTCCAGATGTGAGTTTCGTCTGGAGGAAGAGAGAGTGAATCAACCGCTGAGTGGCTGCAGTGTTCACATGAACAGGAACAGCATAAGTGATGAGTGAACACTGTTTTTTATTTTACATGGGGGAATATAGCTATTGAGAGGGGGACAACCCCTTTAACAGTGATAACTGATTCTGCTGAATTTCTAATTAAGTAGCTTGCTCAAATTTAGCCCGGAAATTTGTTTTGCATGAAATGGTGTGAATTGAATGAACATTATTATTCTAAAGGATTTATCCAGAGCATTATAAGTGTATGGTGAAAAAATTCTCCTTGTTGTTTACCTGTTCCTTCACTGTAGCCCCATGTACAGACCTCTGCACATCTCCCTTCCAGCCTCTCATTTCTGTCTTCACCACATGCGATGTTTCCCTTACTGAATCTTCCCTTTGCACTGGTGATTTTGGCACCGAGTAGGCCTCATCATGAAGTGCATCACCTAAGACCTAGCAATCTGCTCTTAGTGCATTGCGTATCGTCACATAAAAGGCATACTTTATGCTGAAAGCCCCAGTACAGAAAGAATATACAAGCCCACGTTGCACATAGCGATGTTCCAGCTACCCGACCAACGATCGGGATCACTGGAACATCGCTATGTGATCACTGGTGAGATGCCAGACAGGCATACTTACCAGTGATCACCCAGCGATGCGCCGTCATCCGATGGCCGACTTGGATCGTTCAGGTTCTCGGGCGCAGATTGGGGATCGCTGTTTGATGCCCCTGTCACACATGCCGATGCATGCGTGACAGCGGGAGACCAGGGACCGAAAAATGGTCCTGGCCATTCCGCAGCAATCAGTGAGCTCATCGCTGGTCGCTGCGGCATGTCACACGTAGCGACATCGCTGCGAGGTCGCTGCAACGTCAAAAAACCTGTGACATTGCAACGATATCGTTAGCGATATCGCTACGTGTAACCCGGCCTTTAGTGTGTGTGGTTATAGAAGAAATGAAAGGCTGGAGAGAGCTACACAGAGGACTGGATTTGGGGCATGTCAACCAGATAAATGATACATATAGAGAAAGCAAGCAAGAAAGAAAGAAAGCAAGAAAGAATGAAAAAAAGAAATAAAACTCCTTTATATAACTTTTTAGTGTGACTGAACCTCAATTAGAAATGTATGGAATAATTTATATATGTTTGTGCCTTTACTTATTTTTCTCTATTTTTGACAGATACTCAAATATATAAATGTACACAATCATATACAAATATTTGAATTATAAATTTCCAGGGTATAATGGAGTCCTGGTTGCATATTGCAGCAAGGACAACATCGCAAGGAGTTTGTATGTACTCCTCGTGTTCATGGGGATGTGGGTGTGTTCACACGCGTATTTGCTGCATTTTCTTACATGCGTGCTCATCACAAACCAGGAGTGTGTGATTAAATCCAGAAGTGGAGCACTTGTTTCTATTATACTTTTCCTCTGAATGTTCCACTCCTGGTTTGTAATGAGCTTGTGCGTAAAAAATGCAGCAAATAGGCAGTGTGTGAATGTACCCTTACTCTGGTATCCAGGGTATCCTCCCACACTCCAAAGGCATATTGATAGGGAAATTAGATTGTATGTCCCAAAGGGAAAAGCGATGAAGATGATGCATGTACAGTGCTTTAAAATTAATGTAGCTATATATACTTACTGGACAGTATGGACCCTTCTTGACATGGGCAGTGAGCTTGCATATTTTAGCCATAATATTAACCTCTTCATGACCAAGGGCGTAATTGTACATTCTTCGTCGTGTCCCTCTCTTTGATGCGAGCTCACGTGCTGAGCTCGAATCATACCCCACACATGTAAGCTGATCTGATCTGTGATCAAATCAGCGATCTGAACAGCACTGTTAACCCTTTGGACTACACTGACAATCACTGATAGCATGATCTGAAGCACCGCAACAAGGATCGCGCTGTTCCCCGTTGGCATTGGTGGCCCCATGATCGCATCATGGGGCCTCGATACATTGTCAACACAGCGCAGGATCAGCAGATGACCCTGGATGCTATCATAAAACACTTCCTGCCGCAATGGCCGAAAGAACGTGATCATTTGTGCTGTACTGAAGCATCTATCTGCATAGCACAAGCGATCGTGCATACTGCAGTACTGAGGTAACCTAAGGAGCAATGTAAAATAAAGGAACTATTTTTTTTAAAGTTTTAAAAAATGTGAAAACAATAAAAGTTCACCTCTCTTTTGCCGCATTGAAAATAGCACTATTAAAAAATACACATATTTGGTGTGGCCGCATTCAGAAATGCCCGATCTATCAAAATATAAAATCAATTACCGTAATCAAATCTGTAAACTGCGTAATTGAAAAAAAAGTCCAAACACCAAATTTACTTTTTTTGCAATAAAATGCAATAACATTTGATCAAAACATCTCATCAGCCCAAAAGGTATAATTAGAAATGTCAGCTCAACATGCAAAAAATAAGCCGTCACACAGCCCTAGATCCAGAAAAATGAGAATGCTATGAATCATAGAAAATGGCGCCAAAAGAGAAATTCTTTTCTTTCAATTTTTTTTCACCACTTAGATAAACATTTGGTATCTACGATCTCATACCAACCTGAGGCATCATACTGATATATAACTTTTACCATCTAGTGAACATGGCAAAAAAAACAAAAAAGACAACGTGTGATTGAACTTTTTTTGTAATTTCACTGCACTTGGAATTTTTTTCCCATTTTCTAGTAAACTATATGGTAAAATAAATAATGTCATTCAAAAGTACAACTCGTCCAAAAACAAAAAAAAAGCACTAATATGTCTGCATTGATGAAAAAAAGTTATGGCTCTTGGATAAAAGGGAGGGAAAAACGGTCAGGGTTTACTGCGCTCCTAATAAAGATATGTTTTGGTATTCACCCGCAACAGTTGTGCACCTCTTATACAGAAGTCCTTTCCCGTATACTCAGATTGATATATTTCTGTGACGCTGCACCTGTACTATACTACTCATTCAGGCAGTTGCACCCCTTCTTTTGATTTGACTTGGTATAGTTATCTTTAACATTGTGTGCAATGGTGTGTTACAGACAGATCGGGTTATCTTTATGCATTTGATTGGAGTAATTCTTGTTTTGTTGTACTGATGGCTATTGGCTAACTCTTGTGCAGGACCCAGATATTGTGTGCTACAGGAAGAGGAAAAACTGAAATTGGGAGACTTGATGTAACTCCAGTGACTGTCACCCTAAAACCAAGAATGTCCCCTCCCTGTCCTGATCCCTGCCTGGGTATTCATCTTTACACTAATCGTTGCTTATATCTCTTGTCTCATCCTAGAGCAGACCATTTTGCCAGTACGCCACCTGTCCTTCCTGCGATGTATCAGCCACGTTGCCTTGGAACCCGTTACACCTGCACGAGCCTATACATAGGTTACAACAACTACTGTGCCCATTCTATTGACCCGAGGGCCTTATCCCCACCTTGTCCTTTGTTAATTCACAACAAGCATCTCCTGCCTGCTTCTGTGTAGGGGTCAGCCTCCACTTCGGTGGTCCAGTGGATTCACATCACCACTCCCACACCTCCATGTGCCTTACAGCAGCATGTAAAGCTTGAAGTGCATCAGAGCCCAGAAGATTGACAGGGGTTGTGTCGCTCACTAGAAATGGGGTGAACAGCAATTCAGAGGGGTGTAGGGTAAACTTCAATAGTTTTTGAGGGGTGTACCAGTGAGGTTGGTTAACATCTACATCAGTACAATGAATAAAATCACCAGTAATTTCATAGGTAAAAATATTGCTAGAGTGGCGCCCCGCAAATGCAGGTGTCACAGAGGGGTACTACACCTGTAAAAGAGGTGTCCAGCTGCAGGTGGACCCTAGGATGGTGGGTGGGACCCATTCCCAGCACTCCCACATTAGTTTAGGGTGGTAGGTTACCCAGGAGGGGATAAATTCACCTCTTGGGGGATCAAGGAGGTCTTTGCTCCGAGGTCTTTGACCGAGAGTTAGGGAGAATGGAGGAAGAGGAAAGGTTTTGAGAAAGATTGAACCTAGTGGAACGAGGCGGAAGGTCACACCGGAGCAGTTTCAAGCCGAACCGGGGGGAAGAAGAAGGGACCGTGAGGAGGTCCCGAAAGAGGGCGCCGATGGGGAAGTCCGGGCCATAGAAAGAAAGGGAGATCCTCAGAATGGAGCGCCCATACTCCAGGGGATACTCCAGTCCACCAGGGGAATGCCGGGCCCTGGGATCCAGCCAAAGTCCAGCTTTGCAGTCGGCAACCGGCTGCTGTGGCTTGTTCATCAGCCGCAGCACCCTGCCATCGGAGAGGTCTGCCTGCTTCCTCACCAACGAGGGATAGGACTCCCGGTACTACCTACATGGAGCTACTGGGTATAGATCGATCTAAAGCGGGGAAGAACGGACACAGGTTAGTTAACGAAGGTACACCAAGGGTTCCACCATACCACCTGGGATCCACTTGCAGCCACCCGTTAAGCTACCTGTCCTTGTAACATTTGAATGCTGAACTGTAAACTGTAACTGCTGCTACCAATTAACAGTAAAGTACCCGGGAGAAAGTGACTTTGCTTCTGCCTGTGTTTCTTCTGTATCAACCTGTTCCACTGCAGGAACACTGCCCGGAGGTCCAGCCCTACCTGTAGGGGACTTTACCAACTAAGCTGCACTACCATCTACCTCCGGCGGACTGTGGGGGCGCTGGTGACCCATCACCAGACACTACAGGTGGTGTTGCGAGAACTGTATATAGATATCCCCTGTAAATATATCCCTTTTTGAAGTGTCACCCAAGACACGGGATCAGGCGCGGCCACCACTCCCCGTGACACAGCAAAGTTACCCCTTGGAGCCTGATACCCGAGTACCCCAAAGCCTGGGGCTCAACATATCTTTCTGGCATCACGAACAGGATCTCGTGCCCGGTATTGCCGGGTACTGTGCGCCTTGGACATTTGAACCGTGCTTTAAACTAACTTTTTCCGCCATTGCTTGGCGCCAAAAATGGGTTCCCGCCATAACTGCAAGAGGACCCAAGATGGCGCCGTAGCCATGTACTAAGCACCATGTGCAGGCCTGGGGGTGTGCCTCAGCACCTAGAAGGAGGGCCAAGATGGAGGCGCCAAAAAGTGTGGCCGCCCTGATTGCCATCAATCAGGGGGGCGGCCCACAGGAAGTTCTCTGGGAGTGGCTGCCAATAAAGAGACAAACCGGAAGAGAAGGGCAGAACTACCAAGGCTCCTTTGTACCTGGCAGCAAGGCGGCACCCCGTTGGAGAGACCTACTGCGCAAGCTCGAAGAAAAGGCCATAGCTGCGCAAGGCGATCCAGCAGCGGCATCCCTCTTAACTTTAGAGGGGAATGCTGACTACTGGAGGGACGCGTTTGGAGGCTCCGCCAGGACATGGAAGAAGCCCTGACATGGGTGTGCCGACGGTGGAGCGCGAGCGACCTATGAACTGGCGTCAATAAGAGAAGGCCACAAAGCGCGAGAGGCAGCGGTAGCAGAGCAGGCAGTCATGGAGTACCGTGCCTCGTTACCACCCGTACCACCACCCGTCCAGACCCGGGACACGGGAGTCCAGACTGAACCCCTGGCAACACCACGTCCCGAACCAGCAGCTACCTCGGCTGGAGGCAGCGCAGGTCGTCCCCTAGTGCCCCAGATGCCATCGTCGAAGCAGAGGATGACGAGACAGACTACGAGGAGCCAGAGGACGTAGAGGGAGCCTCAGGAGGGAGCACCCCAGAAGCTGCGTAGTGGACCGCATGGCAGCGGCAGCAGCGAGGAGCCCCCACCATAGTGAGCTCAGCAGAGACGAGAGTGAACTCCAGAGTCCAACGGCAACTCACCACCTCCACAGTACTGGTTACCCCAGCTGTCTCCATCACCTTTAAATGAGAGAGACCAAGTGGCCAGACAACGATACGGAGAGGAGTGGTTCCAGAGAGAACAGGACAACAAGGTGACTACGGGACGAGGCAAGATCACAACCTCCCGCTTCCAGTAGAACTACGCCGCCAAGGAACCGTCGTCTCCGTGTACTAGGACGAAGGATTGGGATTCCTAAGAGAACCCAGACTTCAGGACGATGTATTTTTCACCAGGTGTGATGTAGAATCTTACCTGCGTTGAGGACACCCAGACAGAGACTTATACCAAGGTGAGCAGGTCACTTTTGAGCATTAACCCGACCCATTAGGCTGGTTCGACATAAGAATTTCCCGCCAGCAATAGACTCCCAATGTTGAGACATTGCACTGTACATTGCCCCCTTTTTCCAGTAACCATGCCCCTTTATTTTTGCCTTTCCTTTTTGCAAATCCCTGAATGGAGAGTGAGTCCCTGTGAGTTTTATTTTGAATTTGAAGAATCAGAGACTTTTAGTTTGAACTCTTACTTTCCCTACTGTTGATGATGTGTGCTGTATGAGCAGCGGCCCAGTGGTGATAATTCACACTGGACTGTGCGGGACAATACATTACCACTGGGCCCGCGTAGTTAGTACTGGTCCCTGTTGGGCCAAGTTAGATAATTTCTTTTATGGAGATATAGTGAAGCCGGAGAGTAACAACTTTGCCAACAGGTGACTCGAGGACCGTGGGTTCTTATATACTAACTACTGCAATGTCTATTAATGTGTAACGTTTAAAGAATAGTGCCTCCTAGCAATAGGAAGAGATCTAAATATGCTTGATTGTATATAGATATATAGGTATATATGGATAAAATAGACAACATCCGCCAGGAAATCAGCTCTCAGCCTCCAAGCACTGCCACCCCCATTCTTCCTCACATCCCCTCCGGTTCACTCTCCACATTTGACCCAGTCACAGAAGAAGAAGTCTCCAGGCTCCTATCTTCCTCTCGTCCCACCACATGCACTACCGACCCCATTCCCTCACACCTGCTCCAGTCCCTCTCTCCAGTCGTCACCACTCATCTAACCAAAATCTTCAATCTCTCCCTCTCCTCTGGCATTTTCCCCTCCTCCTTCAAACACTCGATCATTACTCCATTATTAAAGAAAACCACTCTCGACCCAACCTGCACAAATAACTACAGACCAGTCTCCAATCTCCCCTTCATCTCTAAACTCTTGGAGCGCCTGGTCTATTCCCGCCTCACCCGTTACCTCTCCGCTCACTCTCTTCTAGATCCATTACAGTCTGGTTTCCGCCCCCTTCACTCCACAGAAACTGCCCTCATCAAAGTGACCAATGACCTTCTGACAGCAAAACGTAATGGTGACCACTCTCTGCTTATTCTCCTTGATCTCTCTGCAGCTTTTGACACTGTCGACCATCAGCTCCTACTCTCTATGCTGCACTCCATTGGCATAAAGGACACTGCTCTCTCCTGGCTCTCCTCCTATCTTTCTGACCGCTCTTTCAGTGTATCTTTTGCTGGCTCCACTTCCCTCCCTCTTCCCCTCACTATTGGGGTCCCTCAGGGTTCAGTCCTTGGCCCTCTCCTCTTCTCTCTCTACACGGCCCCGATTGGACAGACCATCAGCAGATTTGGCTTTCAGTACCATCTTTATGCTGATGACACTCAACTATACACTTCAGCCCCTGACCTTACCCCTGCGGTAGTAAAGAACACCAATGACTGTCTAGCTGCAGTTTCCAATATCATGTCCACTCTCTATTTGAAACTAAACCTTTCCAAAACTGAACTTCTTCTGCTCCCCCCATCCACTAACCTCCCTAAATCGGACATCTTTCTCTCAGTGTGCGGCACCACGATAACGCCTAGACAGCAAGCTCGCTGTCTGGGTGTTATGTTTGACACCGATCTCTCCTTCTCCTCCCACACGCAATCTCTCGTCCGCTCCTGTCGCTTACACCTGAAGAATATCTCTAGAGTCCGCCCCTTTCTCACCCTGGAAACAACAAAAACCCTCACCGTGGCCCTAATCCATTCCCGACTTGACTATTGCAACTCTCTATTAAGCGGCCTCCCCCTCACCAGACTTTCTCCTCTCCAGTCCATCCTTAATGCAGCAGCCAGGATCACCCATCTGGCCAATCGTTACTCAGATGCCTCTGCTCTGTGCCAGTCATTGCACTGGCTGCCCGTATACTACAGGATCAAATTCAAATTGCTTGTTCTCACCCACAAAGCTCTTCACAGTGCAGCTCCCCCCTACCTCTCCTCCCTCATCTCTGTCTATCACCCCACCCGCTCTCTACGTTCCTCAAATGACCTTCAACTAACATCTGCACTAATCCGATCCTCCCACTCCCGGCTCCAAGACTTTTCCAGAGCTGCACCAAACCTCTGGAATGCTTTACCCAAAGAAATCAGGACTATCCACAACTTGCATGGCTTCAGACGATCCCTAAAGACGCATCTTTTTAAGGCGGCCTATCATACTCCCTAACATGTCCATTGTACTGTAGACAGTGAATGGGCTATCCTCTGGACATTATTCTTCTACAAACTCCACCAAACCATAAAGGTCTACACAGACTGATGACCATTCATGTAAGCTTAGCCCTATACCCCATTTCCTCAAGATGCCTGGACCACCAGTGCAATAAGCCCCGGCACCTTGTACAACCCCTATCCCGTCGTAGATTGTAAGCTCTTTTGAGCAGGGTCACCTTCATTTCTTGCTTTATTTATTGTATTTTTTTTTTTTTTTTTTTTTTTTCACATTGATTCTATGCCTATTGTTTTTGTATCCAATGATTGTACTTTATTTGTTCTCTATTGTAATTACTTACTGTATATTTTCTGTACGCTAACCCTACATTGTAAAGCGCTGCGGAATATGTTGGCGCTATATAAATAAAGCTTTTTTATTATTATTATTATTATTATATAGGTTATCTGTTGATGTTGAATATAAAAATAAAAATGCTTGTTCACTTCCCGGTAAACAGCTACAGATACTCGCGGACAAGTATATTCCATCAGGGGGGTATGTGGTGCCCCACAAATGCAGGCGTCACAGAGTGGTACTACACCTGTAAAAGAGGTGTAGATACTCCAGCTGCAGGTGCACCCTAGGATGGTGGGTGGGACCCATTCACAGCACTCACACATTAGTTTAGGGTGGTAGGTTACCCAGGAGGGGATAAATTCACCTCTAGGGGGATCAAGGAGGTATTTGCTCCGAGGCCTTTGACCGAGAGTTGGAGGAGAATGGAGGAAGAGGAAAGGTTTTGAGAAAGATTGAACCTAGTGGAACAAGGCGGAAGGTCACACCGGAGCGGTTTCAAGCCAAATCGGAGGGAAGAAGAAGGGACCCTGAGAAGGTCCCGAAAGAGGGCGCCCGATGGGGAGAAAGAAAGGGAGATCCTCAGAGTGGAGCGCCCATACTCCAGGGGATACTCCAGTCCACCAGGGGAACGCCGGGCCCTGGGATCCGGCCAAAGTCCAGCTTTGCATTCGGCAACCGGCTGCTGTGGCTTGTTCATCAGCCGCAGCACCCTGCCATCGGAGAGGTCTGCCTGCTTCCTCACCAACGAGGGAGAGGACTCCCGGTACTACCTACACGGAGCTACTGGGTATAGATCGATCTAAAGCAGGGAAGAACGGACACAGGTCAGTTAACGAAGGTACACCAAGGGTTCCACCATACCACCTGGGATCCACTTGCAGCCACCCATTAAGCTACCTGTCCTTGTAACATCTGAATGCTGAACTGTAAACTGTAACTGCTGCTACAAATTAATAGTAAAGTACCCAGGAGAAAGTGACTTTGCTTCTGCCTGTGTTTCTTCTGCATCAACCTGTTCCACTGCAGGAACGCTGCCCCAGAGGTCCAGCCCTACTTGTAGGGGACTTTACCAACTAAGCCGCACTACCATCTACCTCCGGCGGACTGTGGCGACGCTGGTGACCCATCACCAGACACTACAGGTGGCGTCACGAGAACTGTATATAGATATCCCCTGTAAATATATCCCTTTTTGAAGTGTCACCCAGGACACAGAATCAGGCACCGCCACCACTCCACGTGACTCAGGAGCGTTAACCCCTTGGAGCTTGATACCCGAGTACCCCAAAGCCTTGGGCTCGACACTAGCATGTACAACAGATTTGGCTGCTAATATATCTATAAGGAAATCCAGTTTACTGTCCCCTGGCCATTGTAACTGAACCATAAGGTGTCCAATTTCTTGTGAGACTTGTAATATGCGCACACCTACTGGGTTGCCAGGTTCCTATGGAGACAGCAGAGGCTTGAGAAACCTCTGATTCATCCTGCTATGGAGGAAGTTCTTGCTGATGTGTCCCACTTTACCATGATTCTAAAAGGTGATTTGAAATCCCTGACCTCCTCTGCCTCTGACACACCCTCTACCCTTTCCTGTGCGGCCCCCGGCACCTTGGACAACTGACCATGCTGACGGCGGTCCAGTGCATGGGGCCGCCGCGGTCTCTGCTATAATATGACTTCCGGCCGCTTCACTCCGATGCTCGCTCTGCCCCTCTGTAAGTTCAATGCAAGCCGCAGTCAGCCAATGAGAGGCCCACAGGTGACGTCATACACCGAGGTCACCTGCGGGCCTCTCATTGGCTGACTGCGGCTTCCATTGAACTGGCACATCAGCAGAGCAAGCGGCAGATTGAAGCGCCCGGAAGTCATATTATAGCAGAGACCGCGGCGGCCCCATGCACCGGACGGCCGCCAGCATGGTTAGCAAAGCAAAAGTGTGTGTGTGTGTGTGTGTTAATGTGTGAGTGCCTGTGAGTGTGTCTGTGAGTGCCTGTGAGAGTGTGAGCCTGCCTGTGAGAGTGCCTGTGTGCCTGCCTGTGAGAGTGCCTGTGTGAGTGCCTGTGTGCCTGCCTGTGTGCCTGCCTGTGAGATTGCCTGTGTGCCTGCCTGTGTGCCTGCCTGTGTGAGTGCCTGTGTGCCTGCCTGTGAGATTGCCTGTGTGCCTGCCTGTGAGGGTGCCTGTGTGCCTGCCTGTGTGCCTGCCTGTGAGAGTGCCTGTGTGCCTGCCTGTGTGCCTGCCTGTGAGAGTGCCTGTGTGCCTGCCTGTGTGCCTGCCTGTGTGAGTGCCTGTGTGCCTGCCTGTGTGCCTGCCTGTGTGAGTGCCTGTGTGCCTGCCTGTGTGCCTGCCTGTGAGAGTGCCTGTGTGCCTGCCTGTGTGAGTGCCTGTGTGGCTGCCTGTGAGAGTGCCTGTGTGCCTGCCTGTGTGCCTGCCTGTGAGAGTGCCTGTGTGCCTGCCTGTGAGCCTGCCTTTTAGCCTGCCTGCCTGTGAGCCTGCCTGTTACCCTGCCTGCCTGTGAGCCTGCCTGCCTGTGAACCTGCCTGTTAGCCTGCCTGCCTGCCTGTGAACCTGCCTGTTAGCCTGCCTGCCTGCCTGTGTGCCTGCCTGTGTGAGTGCCTGCGACTTTGTACAGAAGTGTGTGATTATAACAGAAGCACAAGAGCACAGGAGGCACACGTTTAATTACCTTTAATATACCACAACACGTTTCCACGGCAGTCCGCCGTCTTCATCAGGTGGATATACGTGATGAAGACGGCGGACCGCCGTGGAACTGCATTGTGGTATATCAAAGGTAATTAAACGTGTGCCTCCTGTGCTCTTGCGCTTCTGTTATAATCTCACACTTCTGTACAAATATCATATCCCCATCATAGGGTTGCAGCAGGAGCAGCTGTGAACCAGAGTCACCGCTAACAGAATCCAAAGGACCTGCGGTGACGTAGCCGAGAACGGCACAGGGGCAGGTGATCGGCTTGCTCGAGTCACCTGACTGGAAGAAGGAGCTGCTCGTGGAGGAAACCCCGAATGCTGGAGTCCGGAGCCATCCACTGCAATACGCCAAGGTTGTGCAGGGTTGCACAACCTACAAAGGTGAGATGCGAACCCCCACATCTGTTATTGTCGCCCCCACTAGACCACCAGGTACCGCTCATCGGTTGTGGTTCCCCCCCCCCTTTGTTCCACATGAGTGACAGTGAGTGAGTGTGTTAGTGTGTGCGTGAGTTAGTGTGTGTGTGAGTTAGTGTGTGATAAGAAGGCAGACCAGGTTGGGGACATCAGTAAAAAAGGGGTCCAGCATAGGGAACATTACTGCACTATGGGGGTGAGGATGGTGACATCACTACAAAACGGGCCAGAATGTGGACATTACTACACTGTGGGGGCCAGGATGGGGACATCACTACAAAAGGGGACCAGCATGGGGGACATTACTACACTATGTGGGCCAGGATGGGGACATTACTACACTATGGGGGCCAGAATGGAGGACATTATTACAAAAGGGGACCAGCATGGAGGACATTATTACAAAAGGGGACCAGCATGGGGAATATTACTGCAAAAGGGGACCAGGTTGGGGATATTAGTACAAGAGGGGGACCAGTATGGAGACATTACAACAAGAAAGGGACCAAGATGGGGACATTACTACAAGAAAGGGGTCAGGATTTTGACATTACTACATTGAGCAAAAAAATCTGGCATTACTAAAAGTGTCACTTAGGGTGCTTTCACATCAGCGTTTTGCGCTGTTCGCGGCAGTTGCAGTGAAAAAAAACGCAACTGCCGCGATTACCGCATAACGGCCGCGATCGTGGCACACTTGCGGCAAGCCCCATACAATGTCTATGGGGCTTGTGGTAAGTGTGCGGCATGTGCGGTTTCGGCACTTGCGGCAGGTGCGGCCGCGAAAAAAACGCGGTATGCAGCTTTTTTTTTTTGCAGCAGCAAGTGCCGAAACCGCACCTGCCGCACACTTACCGCAAGCCCCATAGACATTGTATGGGGCTGGCTGCAAGTGTGCCACAATCGCAGCCGTTATGCTGTAATCGCTGTAGTTGCGTTTTTTTCACCGCAACTGCCGCGATCAGCATTTACCGCTGATGTGAAAGCAGCCTTAGCGCTACAAGCAATGCGGCCCCCCGATATCAATATTTTTCTATGTGCGGCCCACCAACCCAGCCGAGTTTGAGACCCCTGCTCTACCCTCTCATCTACCTGTTATATAGGACATAACTCTTGCAGGTTTTTTTTCCCTCTGATGGCATATTCTAATTTTTCTACTTTTGCTATCTGTAAAAGATCTTTTGGATCTATATTTCTCCATTCAAGACTTGCCTTTTTGAACTGATTCACAAGGGCTTGTTTAATTCCTATAGGAAGGATCAGCTAAACATTATTCTATCTACAGGCCAGTGGTTTGTGTACCCTAGACCTGTCCGTCTCTGCTATAATCTAGCAAAATCTTTCTCCAAACTTTCTTGATGATCTTTGGACATATTCTACAAACCAGTTGCAAGGCCTTCAGCCAGATTCTGCTGTTCACATTGGTTCAGGAGTCTGCAGTACTCCTTTCCTTAATACATATAATTCCTGTAGCTCAAATCTAGTGACTAGACCAGTGATGGCGAACTCCAGGCCTCGAGTGCCGCACACAGTGCAGGTTTTCAGGATTTCCTTAGAGTTTGACAGTTAATCATTTGATTGCCAACTGTCAAATGCAATGGAAATCCTGAAAACCTGCACTGTGTGTGGCACTCGAGGCCTGGAGTTCGTCATCACTGGACTAAACCATCCCTTGTAGATTTTATATTTTCATGGATTAGGTTCTCCATGATATCTCATGATTTTATGCTAGTAAGATTACCCAAGTCCTGCCAAGTACATTTATAAGTAATATTTATCTGATTTATCATCCACAATCCATACAATATGCACCTGTCTTATTATCTGGATAAGGGAGCTGTTTTATCATTGAAATTTGGTCGCTAGGTGAACATGGCTTGCATTCAGCAATGTGGTAGTTCTTTCCTACGCCGGGTACAGGTAATAGTTGGATTTTCTAAAGGCCACTTTACACGTCGCAATATCGTTACGATATTGTATACAACGGCACGGGAGTGCGCACGTTTTTGGCACTTGTCCAAGATCGCATAGGAGATGTTACACAGGGAGATATCGGCAGGCAACACAACTACGATGTAGCATGCCCCTCTTGCATACTGCGTCTGAGCAACTCAGGGAACGACCAATTAACATTGGAGTGAATAGGGGAAGTTGCGCTCCAAATCGTTGTTGCGTTGTCACACAGCACAATCATGCCAGATTGTCAAGCCAATATTGCACGGTTGGAGAGCCTGCACAATTCAAAAACGATATCGTAGTTACATCGTTTTTGAGTTGTGTTGCCCATTTACACGACACAACGCACGAATGATATCGGCGGCAACGCCCGAATCACGTGACTTTTTATCGTAGTTGGGCTACGATATCGTGCTGTGTAAAGCGGCCTTAACTCTATCTCCTGTGTCTGTTATCTCTACACTTGTTAGACTAGGCATTGTAGATCTACTCATTGGGTCACTAAGTACCACGTCTGGTAGTTATTCCTAGAAGGCATGGTAGGCACTCAATGGTAACTTGAAGCAGGTGCTCTATGGTAGAGCAAATTCAATGAAATGAATAAGAAAATATGGCACTTCTGATTGCAGAAGAAATTGTGATCTTAATTTCAGAACAGCAGGACTGTGCAAATGAGCCAATGTTTTGGTCAAGAGATCTTTTTTATGGCCAACATCAGAGGACAGAACAGCACATTCTGTTATTAAATAATGCTTACATTTTCTTCTACAATCAGGAGTGCTTCCTATTCATTGTAAGTTTTTACAGGCATCAATCAGCAGGGCTGTGGAGTCGAGTCGTGGAGCCGGAGTCAGTGTCCATTTTGGCCGAGTGAGAGTCAGTATAAAGTGGATCGACTCCTAAAATATTTTATAAATTCGGTACAGTAGTTCAATGCAGAATGTGCTGAATATAATAATGAACCATTATGTTCTATCTAAATAGTTTGATCATGGAATCAAGATAATGATTAAAACCTGATGTTCACATTGTACTACAATAAATGTATCACTTAAACATGAGCCACATATGAAGGAGACAAAGTTGTGGCTTTTTCTTTTTGCTGTAAAATTCTGCCACAGCTTTATATCCAAAACTCCACCTTTTGGCACCTGTCTTTTTAAAGTTTTATTCAAACATGTTTGTACAATCTTTCATGGCATTTTTGCTCCTTAACTATCTGCTTTGCTGTCTTATGAGGAAATCTGTCCTACTTCACCCTAGTTTGGGAATTTCCCATTCTGCTTGTCTGTATAAGCTAGCCTCTTCCATTTCTACATCAGGTCCCTCAACTGTCTATTGCTATGGATAAGGAGCTGCCTATTTACTTCTACAGTAAGCACACTCAGCTACATTCTTATGGACTCTTCCTCCCTTGAGAAACAACCCTTTAGGTATTGTCCTTGTCTAGACAAGATGGGCAGTAGGATATTCTTCATTCAGCTGATCCTTAGCAATCTTCCTCATATATTATAAAAAAAACACTATGAAGACTAAAACACAAAACATAACAAAAATTTCTGGCATCTACTATATAATTGTCTACTTCTGTCTGTTTGTTTGTAACGCAAATCCTGCGTTGCTGATTGGTCGTGGGCGGCTGGCCTGACCAATCAGCAACATGGACAGTCCGTCCGCAAACTGGCACGGGATTTCAACCACGCTTTGCTGATTGGTTGCACCCGGCCGGTTGCCAGCAATCAGCGATATTGCCGCAGGATTTAAACCCAACTTCGCTTTGCATTATTCTTAAATCTTCATAAATAAACTACATACATATTCTAGAATACCCGATGTGTTAGAATCAGGCCACAATTTAGTAATTTGTAATCACAGAGATATGAAACTGCATTATATCATCTCTAAACGAGGTTCTATGTACAAAGCAAAATTGGCATCCAGCTTACCCAGACTAATCTTATCTATCACATGGAGGGACAGAGAGATTTGTAAGACATAGGCTTTCTTACTTTATGCAGCTGCTGAGATGTGCGTCCATCCCGGTGAAAGAGGGTTGTGTCTAGATAACTGCAGGAGGTATGCCGCTTCTGTTTCTGAGAGCAAAATTAGCTCCTTGCAATATATAGTGTGGTGCCAAATTCAATATAAATGACTACATTACATACGAGCGGCTTGGAAGAAGCAACTCACAGAAATACAGCATACTCAATGTAAACTTTAGCTTTAGACTTAAAGACAGGTTTACATAGACAGGTAAACATAAAGAATAGCGAGTATTCAAGGTGGTCCTGGCATGCACACTAGATAAAGCCTGCATTCATGCAAGACTAGTACAAAACTGGTTCTTTGAGGTTGGGGGTGCATGGACAAAAGTCCATGCATATTTTAACTGGAAAACAAAGGGAAATGTGCTACACAGATGACACAATTTATTTTGTGACGTGAATCGTCATTCAAAATCCAAATATTATTCTAATGTATCGAGGTTTTGAGGTGTTCTATATTTAGTAACTTAGCCATGGTTCCCTATTTCTCAGAGGCCCCGGTTTAAAACCCTTACCCTGACATACAAAGCCGATCACAATCTGTCCCCTCCATACATCTGGGTTATGGTCTCCCCTTATCTTCCCTCATGCAACCTGTGTTCCACTCACGATCTCCTCCTCTTCTCCCCCTTATCTCTTCTTCCCACAACAGCATTCAAGACTTCTCCCGTGCATCCCCCATACTCTGGAACTCCCTGCCCCATCATATCAGACTCTCACCTACACTGGAAACCTTCAAAAGAAACCTGAAGACTCACCTCTACGGACAGGCCTACAACCTGCAGTGAGCCTCAGTCCACCAAACCACCCACGACCAACTACCCTCTCCTACTGTAATCTCCCCCATCCCCTCATAGATTGTGAGCCCTCGCGGACAGCGTCCTCTGTCCTACTCTACCTATGTGTCTTATGTTGTCCATGTTTATTGTATTTGTCTATTGTACCCTCTACATATGTAAAGCGCCATGGAATTAAAGGCGCTATAATAATAAATAATAATAATGGGTTGAAACTACATGTTACTAGATAATATGCCGTACCCAGAGCATAATGGCATCAAATAACTTTGGACACTTTATACACACTTAGATCACAGGCTGGCTGCAGGAAGCCATTAAATGAGCTTTGATATAAGAACACTCAGAACTTTTCCTAACATTTGTTTGATGTAGGTTCCACAGCACCATGAATCACTCTCATTACTATTAGCTTATCAGTAAAAAGGTGCTGTGTAATAGGCAAGTGCTAAGCTTGAAGATTTGTCATCCTTCTCTGCCTTTTCTCCACAATCACATGTAATAGTTATCCATGAACTGTAACTTTCATCTGAAAAAAACTACTACGTTACATGTCCCAATTTAGAAACATTTACTTATTTATATACCCTTTTAGTGCAAAGCTAAAAATCTATAAAGTTATGAGCTTTACCAGCAAGGATATCATGACTACTTTTAATGTACTGTATACGTAAAAACAAACAAAAAACCACTGTATATAAAAGAATTTAATGTAACGATTGAAAAGTACTAACCTGTAGCTGTAACTTCATCACAGTAAACACATAGAAGTGAAACCTAGAGGTTTTCAAAAGCTTGAACTCTTATCCCATCTAGTAAATCAATAACAGGTATGATTTCAACTTCAGTTTAGTGTCTACATTTATTGATGGTTTATGCAACTTAACCTTTCTCTACTATAAGGTGTTAAAAAATCAAAAACTGCATGTTGAGTCAAGATGAAAGGACTCACTCAAATAGTTCTCAACACTATAAAAGCATGAACATATGCTTCAATTACAACCAATGGATTGCCAGTCTGAGATAGCAACAAGCAATACACAGAGGTGAAGGAGGTTGATCAAGCTTTAGAGCAGGGGTGGGCAGCTCCAGGCCTCGAGGGCCGTACACAGTGCAGGTTTTCTGTATATCCTTAACATTTGACAGTTGGTAATTTAATGTCCTGCACAGGTGATGATTCCAACTGTCAAATTCTAAGGATATACAGAAAACCTGGACTGTGTACGGCCCTCGAGGCCTGGAGTTGCCCACCCCTGCTTTAGAGGCTGAAAAGTAATTGTCAGAGTGAGAGGACATATTTTCATACATTTTTATATGTATATATATATATATATCTCTTTTATACTTTTATATATATTAAACAATAAGTTTTTCCTTTGTTTGTTTATATAAAAATCTGTTGTAAGAAGATTGCTGGAGTTAATCTACTTCCTGGATTCCAGAGACTCAGGAATGAAACCTGAGCAAGAAGAAGGAGGAATCAACAGAAGACTAAGGCTGCCTTCAGACTTGCAGATGCCTCCGCAGCGTTTTGCGGAGGCATTTGAAAGCATCTGCATGCAGACGGCAGCCCCTATGTTTATATTGGAGCGCACGGCGGTCTGCAGATGCTTGCAGACCGCCGTGCGTACCCATTCACTCCTATATGTGATCTGTGCGCAGGCGGATGCCTGCGTACAGATCACACACTCTTGTCCGCACCAGGGTAATTAGACATGCCCATACTACATGGTAATTAGACATGGTAATGGTAATTAGACATGCCCATATACTGCTTCCTTATCTCCGTATTGAGCTCGGTTTTACTTCCTTATCTCCATAGTAAGCTCGGTTCTGCTCCTTTATCTCTGTAGTAAGCTCGGTTCTGTTCCCTTTTCTCTGTAGTAAGCTCAGTTCTGTTCTCTTATCTCTGTAGTAAGTCCGGTTCTGCTCTCTTATCTCTGTAGTAAGCTCGGTTCTGCTCCCATATCTCTGTAGTAAGCTTGGTTCTGCTCCCTTATCTCTGTAGTAAGCTCGGTTCTGTTCCTTTATCTCTGTAGTAAGCTCGGTTCTGTTCTCTTATCTCTGTAGTAAGCTCGGTTCTGCTCCCTTATCTCTGTAGTAAGCTTGGTTCTGCTCCCTTATCTCTGTAGTAAGCTCGGTTCTGCTCCTTTATCTCTGTAGTAGGCTCGGTTCTGTTCTCTTATCTCTGTAGTAAGCTCGGTTCTGCTCTCTTATCTCTGTAGTAAGCTTGGTTCTGCTCTCTTATCTCTGTAGTAAGCTCGGTTCTGCTCCCTTATCTCTGTAGTAAGCTCGGTTCTGCTCTCTTATCTCTGTAGTAAGCTCGGTTCTGTTTCTCTTATCACTGTAGTAAGCTCGGTTCTGTTCCAATGTTTGTAGTAGGCTTGGTTCTGCTCCCTTATCTCTGTAGTAAGCTCGGTTCTGCTCCCTTATCTCTGTAGTAAGCTCGGTTCTGTTCTCTTATCTCTGTAGTAAGCTCAGTTCTGTTCTCTTATCTCTGTAGTAAGTTCGGTTCTGCTCTCTTATCACTGTAGTAAGCTCGGTTCTGCTCTCTTATCTCTGTAGTAAGCTCGGTTCTGTTCCAATGTTTGTAGTAGGCTTGGTTCTGCTCCCTTATCTCTGTAATAAGCTCGGTTCTGCTCCCTTATCTCTGTAGTAAGCTTGGTTCTGCTCTCTTATCTCTGTAGTAAGCTCGGTTCTGTTCCAATGTTTGTAGTAGGCTTGGTTCTGCTCTCGTATCTCTGTAGTAAGCTTGGTTCTGCTCCTTATCTCTGTAGTAAGCTCGGTTCTGCTCCCTTATCTCTGTAGTAAGCTCGGTTCTGCTCTCTTATCTCTGTAGTAAGCTCGGTTCTGTTCTCTTATCTCTGTAGTAAGCTCGGTTCTGCTCCCTTATCTCTGTAGTAAGCTCGGTTCTGCTCTCTTATCTCTGTAGTAAGCTCGGTTCTGTTCCAATGTTTGTAGTAGGCTTGGTTCTGCCCCTTATCTCTGTAGTAAGCTCGGTTCTGTTCCAACGTTTGCAGTAGGCTTGGTTCTGCTCCCTTATCTCTGTAGTAAGCTCGGTTCTGCTCCCTTTTCTCTGTAGTAAGCTCGGTTTCTGTTCTCTTATCTCTGTAGTAAGCTCGATTCTGTTCTCTTATCACTGTAGTAAGCTCGGTTCTGCTCTCTTATCTCTGTCGTAAGCTCGGTTCTGTTCCAATGTTTGTAGTAGGCTTGGTTCTGCTCCCATATCTCTGTAGTAAGCTCGGTTCTGTTCCAATGTTTGTAGTAGGCTTGGTTCTGCTCCCTTATCTCTGTAGTAAGCTCAGTTCTGTTTTCTTATCTCTGTAGTAAGCTCGGTTCTGCTCCTTATCTCTGTAGTAAGCTCGGTTCTGCTCCCTTATCTCTGTAGTAAGCTCGGTTCTGTTTTCTTATCTCTGTAGTAAGCTCAGTTCTGTTCTCTTATCTCTGTAGTAAGCTTGGTTCTGCTCTCCTATGTCTGTAGTAAGCTCGGTTTCTATTCCTTATCTCTGCAGTAAGCTTAGTTCTGCCTCTTATCTCTGTAGTAAGCTCGGTTCTGTTCCCATATCTCTATAGTAAGCTCGGTTCTGCTCCCTTATCTCTGCAGTAAGCTTAGTTCTGCTCTCTTATCTCTGTAGTAAGCTCGGTTCTGTTCCCATATCTCTATAGTAAGCTCGGTTCTGCTCCCTTATCTCTGCAGTAAGCTTAGTTCTGCTCTCTTATCTCTGTAGGAAGCTCGGTTATGCTCCCTTATCTCTGTAGTAAGCTTGGTTCTGTTCTCTTATCTCTATAGTAAGCTCGGTTCTGTTCCCATATCTCTGTAGTAAGCTCGGTTCTGCTCCCTTATCTCTATAGTAAGCTCGGTTTTTGCTCCATTATCTCTGCAGTAAGCTCAGTTCTGTTCTCTTATCTCTGTAGTAAGCTCAGTTCTGTTCTCTTATCTCTGTAGTAAGCTCGTTTCTGCTCTCTTATCTCTGTACCATGCTCAGTTCTGCTCTCTTATCTCTGTAGTAAGCTCGGTTCTGCTCTCTTATCTCTGTAGTAAGCTCGGTTCTGTTCCAATGTTTGTAGTAGGCTTGGTTCTGCTCCCTTATCTCTGTAGTAAGCTCGGTTCTGCTCTCTTATCTCTGTAGTAAGCTCGGTTCTTTTCCAATGTTTGTAGTAGGCTTGTTCTGCTCCCTTATCTCTGTAGTAAGCTCGGTTCTGTTCCAATGTTTGTAGTAGCTTGGTTCTGCTCCCTTATCTCTGTAGTAAGCTCGGTTCTGCTCCCTTTTCTCTGTAGTAAGCTCGGTTTGTTCTCTTATCTCTGTAGTAAGCTCAGTTCTGTTCTCTTATCTCTGTAGTAAGTTCGGTTCTGCTCTCTTATCACTGTAGTAAGCTCGGTTCTGCTCTCTTATCTCTGTAGTAAGCTCGGTTCTGTTCCAATGTTTGTAGTAGGCTTGGTTCTGCTCCCTTATCTCTGTAGTAAGCTCGGTTCTGTTCAAATGTTTGTAGTAGGCTTGGTTCTGCTCCCTTATCTCTGTAGTAAGCTCGGTTCTGCTCCCTTATCTCTGTAGTAAGCTCGGTTCTGTTCTCTTATCTCTGTAGTAAGCTCAGTTCTGTTCTCTTATCTCTGTAGTAAGCTTGGTTCTGCTCTCCTATGTCTGTAGTAAGCTCAGTTCTATTCCTTATCTCTGCAGTAAGCTCGGTTCTGTTCTCTTATCTCTGTAGTAAGCTCGGTTCTGCTCTCTTATCTCTGTAGTAAGCTTGGTTCTGCTCTCTTATCTCTGTAGTAAGCTCGGTTCTGCTCCTTATCTCTGTAGTAAGCTCGGTTCTGCTCTTTATCTCTGTAGTAAGCTCGTTCTGTTCCCTTTTCTCTGTAGTAAGCTCAGTTCTGTTCTCTTATCTCTGTAGTAAGTCGGTTCTGCTCTGTTATCTCTGTAGTAAGCTCGGTTCTGCTCCTTATCTCTGTAGTAAGCTCAGTTCTGCTCTCTTATCTCTGTAGTAAGTCGTTCTGTCCTTATCTCTGAGAGTAAGCTCGGTTCTGCTCCTTATCTCTGTAGTAAGCTCAGTTCTGTTCTCTTATCTCTGTAGTAAGTCCGTTCTGTCTCTTATCTCTGTAGTAAGCTCGTTCTGCTCTCTTATCTCTGTAGTAAGCTCGGTTCTGTTCTCTTATCACTGTAGTAGCTCGGTTCTTTCCAATTTTGTAGTAGCTTGTTCTGCTCCTTATCTCTGTAGTAAGCTCGGTTTGCTCCCTTATCTCTGTAGTAAGCTCGGTCTGTTCTCTTATCTCTGTAGTAAGCTCAGTTCTTTCTCTTATCTCTGTAGTAAGTCGGTTCTGCTCCTTATCACTGTAGTAAGCTCGGTTCTGCTCTCTTATCTCTGTAGTAAGCTCGGTTCTGTTCAATTTTGTAGTAGCTTGGTTCTGCTCCTTATCTCTGTAGTAAGCTCGGTTCTGCTCCTTATCTCTGTAGTAAGCTTGGTTCTGCTCTCTTATCTCTGTATAAGCTCGGTTCTGTCCTTTTGTAGTAGCTTGGTTCTGCTCTCTATCTCTGTAGTAAGCTTGGTTCTGCTCCCTTATCTCTGTAGTAAGCTCGGTTCTGCTCCCTTATCTCTGTAGTAGCTGGGTTCGCTCTCTTATCTCTGTAGTAAGCTCGTTCTGTTCTCTTATCTCTGTAGTAAGCTCGGTTCTGCTCCCTTATCTCTGTAGTAAGCTCATTCTGCTCTTATCTCTGTAGTAAGCTCAGTTCTGTTCTCTTATCTCTGTAGTAAGTTCGGTTCTGCTCTCTTATCACTGTAGTAAGCTCGGTTCTGCTCTCTTATCTCTGTAGTAAGCTCGGTTCTGTTCCAATTTTGTAGAAAGGCTTGGTTCTGCTCCCTTATCTCTGTAGTAAGCTCGGTTCTGTTCCAACGTTGCAGTAGGCTATGGTTCTGCTCCCTTATCTCTGTAGTAAGCTCGGTTCTGCTCCTTTTCTCTGTAGTAAGCTCGGTTCTGTCTCTTATCTCTGTAGTAAGCTCGATTCTGTTCTCTTATCACTGTAGTAAGCTCGGTTCTGCTCTCTTATCTCTGTGTAAGCTCGTTCTGTTCCAATGTTTTAGTAGGCTTGGTTCTGCTCCCATATCTCTGTAGTAAGCTGGGTTCTGTTCCAATGTTTGTAGTAGCTTGGTTTCTGCTCCCTTATCTCTGTAGTAAGCTCAGTTCTGTTTTCTATCTCTGTAGTAAGCTCGGTTCTGCTCCCTTATCTCTGTAGTAAGCTCGGTTCTGCTCCCTTATCTCTGTAGTAAGCTCGGTTCTGTTCTCTTATCTCTGTAGTAAGCTCAGTTCTGTTCTCTTATCTCTGTAGTAAGCTTGGTTCTGCTCTCCTATGTCTGTAGTAAGCTCGTTCTATTCCTTATCTCTGCAGTAAGCTTAGTTCTGCTCTCTTATCTCTGTAGTAAGCTCGGTTCTATTCCCTTATATCTGTAGTAAGCTCGGTTCTGTTCCCTTATCTCTGTAGGAAGCTCGGTTATGCTCCCTTATCTCTGTAGTAAGCTCGGTTCTGCTCCCTTATCTCTGTAGTAAGCTCAGTTCTGCTCCCTTATCTCTGTAGTAAGCTCAGTTCTGTTCTCTTATCTCTGTAGTAAGCTCGGTTCTGCTCCCTTATATCTGTAGTAAGCTTAGTTCTGCTCCCTTGTCTATGTAGTAAGCTTGGTTCTGCTCCATTATGTCTGTAGTAAGCTCGGTTCTGCTCCCTTATAACTGCAGTAAGCTTGGTTCTGCTCCCTTATCTCTGTAGTAAGCTCGGTTCTGTTCTCTTATCTCTGTAGTAAGCTTGGTTCTGTCTCCTTATCTCTGTAGTAAGCACAGTTCTGTTCTCTTATCTCTGTAGTAAGCTTGGTTCTGTTCCCTTATCTCTGTGGTAAGCTCGGTTCTGCTCTCTTATCTCTGTAGTAAGCTCAGTTCTGTTCCATATCTATGTAGTAAGCTCGGTTCTGCTCTCTTATCTCTGTAGTAAGCTCGGTTCTGCTCCCTTATCTCTGTAGTAAGCTCAGTTCTGCTCCCATATCTTTGTAGTAAGCTCGGTTCTGCTCCCTTATCTCTGCAGTAAGCTCGGTTCTGTTCCCTTATCTCTGTAGTAAGCTCGGTTCTACTCCCTTATCTCTGTAGTAAGCTTGGTTCTGCTCCCTTATCTCTGTAGTAAGCTTGGTTTTGCTCCCTTATCTCTGTAGTAGTCTTGGTTCTGCTCCCGTTTCTCTGTAGTAAGCTCGGTTCTGTTCTCTTATCTCTGTAGTAAGCTTGGTTCTGCTCCCTTATCTCTGTAGTAAGCTCGGTTCTGTTCTCTTATCTCTGTAGTAAGCTTGGTTCTGCTCCCTTATCTCTGTAGTAAGCTCAGTTCTGTTCTCTTATCTCTGTAGTAAGCTTGGTTCTGTTCCCTTATCTCTGTGGTAAGCTCGGTTCTGCTCTCTTATCTCTGTAGTAAGCTCAGTTCTGTTCCATATCTAGGTAGTAAGCTCGGTTCTGCTCTCTTATCTCTGTAGTAAGCTCGGTTCTGCTCCCTTATCTCTGTGGTAAGCTCAGTTCTGCTCCCATATCTTTGTAGTAAGCTCGGTTCTGCTCCCTTATCTCTGCAGTAAGCTCGGTTCTGTTCCCTTATCTCTGTAGTAAGCTCGGTTCTACTCCCTTATCTCTGTAGTAAGCTCGGTTCTGCTCCCTTATCTCTGTAATAAGCTTGGTTCTGCTCCCTTATCTCTGTAGTAAGCTCGGTTCTGCTCCTTTATCTCTGTAGTAAGCTCAGTTCTGTTCTCTTATCTATTTAGTAAGCTCAGTTCTGTTCCTGTATCATTGCTGTAAGCTTGGTTTTGCTCCCTTATCTCTGTAGTAGTCTTGGTTCTGCTCCCGTTTCTCTGTAGTAAGCTCGGTTCTGCTCCCTTATCTCTGTACTAAGTTTGGTTTTACTCCCTTATCTCTGTAATAAGCTCAGTTCTACTCCATTATCTCTGTAGTAAGCTCAGTTCTACTTTCATATCACTGTAGGGCGCTTGGATCTGCTCCCTTATCTCTGTAGTAAGCTCGGTTCTGATCCCATATCTACTATATGTTCCAGGCTGTGTTTAAAGCATTTTACCTCTGTTGCTTTAATGCAGCAGCCAGAGATAAACAGGCCAAAGGTGGTCCACCACAACTAGAGGGCCACTGCCTTGTGATTGCCCCCCATGCTGAAATATGCTAACCAGCCCCTGTCAACACCCATACCTAGGACATTACATCCAAAGGTACCAAATTCGCATTGGGACTTTATTTCCCCTCTTTCATTTGATCATTTATATCTCTGTTTTACAGTTGTTGTAATACCAGAGGTCCACCACTTATCCCTCCATGATCATTATCACAGAGTTCATACACCACAGGTATTGATTCACCTACATTTTTCACTCCAACCCCATTAATTTTGTTTGCTCATCCATAATATGCGATAGGGTGGTTGACTCCTCCTTTTGGCTACCACACTGTTACTTCATCATATTTACTTACTTTAACTTTCCTTTTATATAGAATAGTCAGTCTTATTTAAAGGGAACCTGTCTGCTACTATATGCCCCTAAACCTATCAATACCTGTTCCTGCAGCTTCCTAGTACATCCCGAAGCATCCCTGTCTTACCTAATACTGTACTCTAATCATTGAGAAAATTCATTTTATAACTTACATGTTCGTATGGTCATAAGGATGGTGTTTTCGGACTGTAGTCACTATAGGAGTTTGCTAAGGCTCCATGTCCCCCTTCGTTGCGTGGTTGTCACGCCACAGTAGGCGCAATAACTTAATTTCCAAGCGCGATCTGAAATCTATGGGCTAATTCCTGGTATGACACAACGGCTATGTCATTTCCGGTCCTGTGCATTGTGGGGGTGTATTGGACATACTGGTCGGTTGAAGAGAGGTCATAAAGGAATGTGGAGGCCACACATTACTAAGCCTCATTTCCTTGTCTTGAAACATTTCCACTGAAGTTGGATCAGTCTGTATTTTAAGTTTTCCACTTTGATTTTGAGTATCATTCCAAATCCAGACCTCCATGGGATATATACCGTATTTGAATTTACATTGATCATTTTTGTGTTTTCTTATTCTCCACACATTCTACTATGTAATGAATAAAGATTTCCAACTGGTATATTTCATTCATGAAGATCTAGGATGTGGTATTTTAGTGTTTCCTTTATTTTTTTTGAGAAGTGTACAATTCAGGTGTCAGAACACCCATTTAGGGATAGAAAATCCCAGCTCCACAAGTTTTGAAGTGAATCCGGCCTAACAGTTGGAAAATATAAAATTCTCATAAGATAGCTTTTCCTTGCTTTAGCTGGCTCCATGGGAAAAAAAATGTAAGTAGACATGGTGCTGGTCAATGTTTATGGACTGGAATATATTAAGAAGAGGATCTATTAATAGAGATGGGTTTGTCGAGCCCACTGGGACGAGGGTACTCGGTACCGGACCACGTTGCTGCGGGGGATGTCACGGGTGGTCCTGGTCCGGACTGTGTCCCGGGCCCTGGCAAATAAAAGGGTGTATTTACAGGGGAGAATAGTTTATCGTGACGCTACCCACTGTATGCGGCCAGTAGTGGGGCCACCGCTGCTGCAGAACCTCCGGGGATGATGTGATGGCAGCAGGGATGGAATAGTTCCCGTGGGCAGAACTGTATTCCCCGGGGCAGTGATGGTAAAGTCTATGATGGATGTAGTAGTGGGGGAATAGTGGAGACGGGTTAAGGAACACACACTCACGTTTTGTAGTTTCCAAAGCTTTACTGCAGTTCTTGTAGCAGATTGTCCACGGAGTCTGTACAGGGGCCGGGTTTTCCTCCCACCCTGTCTGGGTCATCAGCTTCCTCGTGCTGCGCTATGTGTGTGTGTCCTGGCTGCTGCGTCTAGCTGAGCTGCTGGGACTGTCTCACTCTCTCTCTGTTCTGCTGCTGGTACCACTTGGCTAGGCAACTTGAGTCCTTTGTGCTGTGCTGACCCCGCCGTGTTGCTTTGCTCTGGTACTGTGGGTGTCTGGAGCCTCCACTACTCCTGGATTCACTGTGCTGCGTGTGTCAGACACAGTGTCCGTTCTGTGCACTTCTCTGGGGCGAGTGATGGTTGCACTCAAGCTCCCAGACATGTTCCTCTGTCTTAGTTCTCCTTCCTCAGACCCTAGCTAGGCCTGGAATCTAAGAGCAGACTGTAGAGAAGCCTCAGGCAGCTTCTCTGGCACTACAGTCCCTCTCTCAGTTCTCCCAGGAACTGAACTCTGCACTAAACTGTGCTCTTCACATCACTGCTCCGTGCTGCACTGAGCTACTTCCTGTGGACCTGGAGTATTTAAGAGAGCAGGTTGTGCTCCCCCTCCTGGCCCAGAGGTGCTAGTGTTTGTCAGTGTTTTGTGGGGAGAGAACCCGTGTGATGTTACTGTGGCACATTAACCCATGGGGTGCCACAGATGATTCTGTGGTCACACTACTTTTGAGTCCGCTCATTAAGCCTCTTGAATATTCACTAATTCCCCGCCCACCGTCTGTGACAGCATCTGTGGCTGGTTGCTGCAGTCAGACTGCGTCCCCAACCTCTGTGCATCTGTGATTGGTTCCATACAAATTAGTGTAAAAATAAAAATATGATTGAAATAAATAGCATGAGGTCCCCTGTATATTGATACACAGTGCAGATAAAGCATAGAGCTGCAAGCTGCAGCTCACCTCTGTGTGCGTTATGGTGGCTGGTTATAAAAATATGTGGGATCCCATGCAGGTTTTTTTTAATTATCTAAATAATTTTAAAAAAAATTGTGGCCTCCCCCCAAATTTGATACTCAGCCAAGATAAAGCATATGGCTGGGGGTTGGTATTTCACCCAGGGAAGGCCCATGTTTATTGCCCCCCCCCCAGGCTAAGAATAGCAGAATGCCTTATATGTGCCATTGCTGGCGCTTTACTTGAGTCTTCCCAATTGCCCTGGTGCAATGGAGATCTCCCAGGCTACAGAATTGCAGCTCGCAGCCACTGAAGAAATTGGTGTACTCATTAGAATTGCCAAATCCTGACGCCTTACCCAGCTCTTCCCAATGCCCTGGTGCGGTTGAATTAGGGTGACAGAAGGGGATAATGACAGCTGTGAGTTGACAGCTGACATCAAGCCCTGGATTGATGATGTACAGGTCTCTACGAGACCCACACCTTACCAAGCCTGCAAGTACAGTTGTGGCCAAAAGTATTGACACCCCTGCAATTCTGCCAGATATTATTCCGTTTCTTCCTGAAAATGATTGCAATCACAAATTCTTTGGTATTATTATCTTCATTTAGTTTGTCTTCAATGAAAAAACACAAGAGAGAATGAAGCAAAAAGCAAAATATTGATTATTTCACACAAAACTCCAAAAATGGGCCAGACAAAAGTATTGGCACCCTCAGCCTAATACTTGGTTGAACAACCTTTAGCCAAAGTAACTGCGATCAACCGTTTCCGGTAACCATCAATGGGCATGTCCACACACCTGCGCTCTAAGTATTTAGCGCTTCTACGCTAAATACTTAGGTTTCTATAGAGAAGCTCAGGTGCGTGTGTGCGGGCGCTTTCTGAGGATGCGGCCCCTGGTTACCCGATGTGTATCGTGGTAACCAGTTCACAGACAAGGCTGCCTAGTGTCCGCTTTTCCAGAGCGCACAGGGAAACGCTGCTAGCAGCGTTTTTCTGTGCGCTCGCCTTAAGCGGGCACTATGCAGCCTGCTGTGTGAAGTGGTTACCACGATACACATCGGGTAACCAGGGGCTGCATCCTCAGAAAGTGCCCGCACACACGCACCTGCGCTTCTCTGTCAAAATCTAAGTATTTAGCGGAGAAGCGCTAAATACTTCGAGCACAGGTGTGTGGACATGGCCAATGAGTTTCTTACAATGCTCTGCTGGAATTTTAGAACATTCTTCTTTGGTAAACTGCTCCAGGTCCCTGATATTTGAAGGGTGCCTTCTCCAAACTGCCATTTTTAGATCTCTCCACAGGTGTTCTATGGGATTCAGGTCTGGACTCATGGCTGGCCACCTTAGAAGTCTCCAGTGCTTTCTCTCAAACCATTTTGTACTGATTTTTGAAGTGTGTTTTGGGTCATTGTCCTGCTGGAAGACCCATGACCTCTGAGGTATGTTTTGGCAAACTCCAGCCTGGCTTTTTATTTCTCAGGGTAAGAAGTGGGATCTTCCTGGGTATCCTACCATACAGTCCCTTTTCATTCAGACGCCGATGGATAGTACGGGTTGACACTGTTGTACCCTTGGACTGCAGGGCAGCTTGAACTTGTTTGGATGTTAGTCAAGGTTCTTTATCCACCATCCTCACAATCTTGCGTTGAAATCTCTCGTCAATTTTTCTTTTCCGTCCACATCTAGGGAGGTTAGCCACAGTGCCATGGGCTTTAAACTTCTTGATTCAGGTCTTTGGAGATGGACTTGTAGCCTTGAGATTGCTCATGCTTCCTCACAATTTGGTTTCTCAAGTCCTCAGACAGTTCTTTGGTCTTCTTTCTTTTCTCCATGCTCAATGTGGTACACACAAGGACACAGGACAGAGGTTGAGTCAACTTTAATCCATGTCAACTGGCTGCAAGTGTGATTTAGTTATTGCCAACACCTGTTAGGTGCCACAAGTAAGTTACAGGTGCTGTTAATTACACAAATTAGAGAAGCATCACATGATTTTTCTAACAGTACCAATACTTTTGTCCACCACCTTTTTTATGTTTGGTGTTGAATTATATCCAATTTGGCTTTAGGAGAATTCTTTTTGTGTTTTTTCATTGAAATCCAATTAAATGAAGATAATAATACTAAAGAATTTGTGATTGCAATCATTTTCAGGAAGAAACTGAGTATTATCTGACAGAATTGCTGGGGTGTCAATACTTTTGGCCACAACTGTAAATATACTGCTGAAACAAATAATGGGAACACTGTAACTCCAAGTCAATAACAATTCTGTGAAATCAACCTGTCCAGTTATGAAGCAACATCGATTGTAAATCAATTTCTCCTGCTGTTGTATAAATTAAACAGACAACAGAAACAATTAGCAAAACACTCCCTATAAAGGAGTGGTTCTGCAGGTGGTGACCAATGACCATTTCTTTGTTCTTATCCTTTTGGCTGTTGTTTTGGTCACTTTTAAATTATGTCATTGCTTTCACCTCTAAAGGTAGCATGAGGTGGTGTTCACAATCAACAGGTGTTGCTCAGGTAGTGAAGCTCATCCAGGATGGCACATCAAAGCGAGCTGTGCCAAAAAGGGTATCTGTGTCTGACAGCACAGTTTCTAGTGCATGGAGCAGATACCAAGAGACAGGACAGTGCACCAGGAGACATGGAGGGGCTGAAGGAGGGCAACAACCCAGCAGCAGATCATTACCTCCTCCTTTGTGCAGGTCAAGGGGGAACAGGAGGAGCATCCTAAGGATGTGCATCCATGTTCATGATCAAATGATCATGTGCATGCTCTCAAAGAGTTGTAGTGACAGCTAATCTATCAGTATAAATTGTGCTTTATGACTGTATTAAGATGTCTAGCATAACCAAGAGAACACAGTCATCATTATGTAATATTTTCTCCCTATGGCTTGCTTCACACCACGGTGTGATCTGGTCCGGGGCAGTCCGGGATGACCCTGACAGCCACGGACCAGATCAGCACACAGAACCGGAGGGCCAAATGTGCCCTCCGTTCCTGTGTACAGCCGGATGGCTGTAATTGCAGCCGCAGCTGCTGATTTTTCAAGACCGCGGCTAGCATGGAGCTAGCCGTGGTCCTGAAACAACAGCGGCATGCAGCCGCCAGTGTCCGATTACCGGATCCCCCCATTCCTGGGCAATCCAGCCCCATAGGCTCCCATATTAGGGAGTGCCGGATTGCCCCGGCTCCGGGAGAATCCGGCCGAATCCGGGATCCGGCAAATTGGGGAGATTTTTCTCCCCGGACAAAAAAATGATGCAAGCATCATTTTTGTGTCCGGAGAGAATAATCCATATTCTCCCGGATTGTCCCGGAATGATGAAACCGGATGGCAGAGAGATGCCATCCGGCTCCATCCGGCCCCATGGGCTACTATGGGGCCAAAAGCCGGTCCGGGGCTGTCTGGTTTACACCGGACAGCCCCAGACCGGATCACACCGTGGTGTGAAGCCAGCCTTACTATAAGGGATGACTGGTCCTGTTCTTTAGGACTTTATTTCTTCGACCTTGACTACTAGACCCCTCATGAACCCCTGTGTTTAGAGAAGAAACATGTCCGGTTACGAAATTACTGGGTCACTTGAGGAATATCCCTGATCGGGGGTCCCTATACATCAGGAAAACTTTCTAGTTCTTAAAAACCATGTATGTGGTTGTTAGTATGGATATTTTGTTTGACAGACTATGACTGTCGTTATACTACTTGACAGACCATGACTAACTTAAGACGTTTTGAGCTTGATTGGACAGAATTTGTCTTCCTGATCGTGGAACTATATATGCTATTTTCCTGTTTTCCTTTTATACCAACAGAATCATGATACCAGGTGTGTAACTACAATAGGTGCAGGGGTTGCAATCGAACCGGCGTCCAGGAGCCTAGGGGGCCCCAAAAGTTCCTTTGGCCTATATAAAAAGACTATTGCTATTAAAAATTTTGCGAATATTGGGGGCCCCATTGAAGCTTTCGCATGGCGGCCCATGAGCTTCAAGTTACGTCACTGGGTGATACTTTTGAATGTGTTAATAATCATATTGGAAATACACTTTGGGGAATATTAATGGCTGGTTCTATTTTACTATTTATGTTGGGGATATTACAGGAGGGATTCTGCTTTGACTATAATTGAGATACATACATAGCTATATATGATTCTATGTGAGCTCCAATGGGGACAGTGTTGCAAATGTATGTAAAGTGCTATGGAATTAATAGCACCATATGAATGAATAAATATTATATTATTATTATTATTATTATTATGTGATAAATGTCTTGTCCGCTTGTCCGTTCATGTATTTGTTATATACTCCCTATTAATTTGGACTATTTTATTTGTACATATAATAAGGTTTTAGGAGATTAATTCTTTATCTCTGAGCTATTTTAGTTGTGCACTACTCTGATTTATCTTATTCGGTAACTTTCACTATGAAGATACACCCACCTACCCAGGAACCCCATTTTCATATAGTGATTAGTAAGGCTTAAGAGATGAATACCTCACCGACAGCTACCGATTCTAGCCACTTTACATTCGGTTACCAATAATGTGTATGCATCACTTGGTGGAGCGTTATGCCACCTTCAAACTTCTAATCAGCACTAATATGTTCCTATGAATGCTAGTGGCACTCACATGTATATAAATGAGTAATTAAAGATAGCAGTTGCTGTGAGTGTAAACTGTAACGCCAGTGCTGATGATCCTGCAGCAGGGCCGCCAGCACACTAACTCCTCCTGCTGTTTCCGGTGTCTCTTGTGTCCCTTGCTCCTGCTTCTGGGTCCTGGGACCTCCTCATGCCACACAGGTCCCCTGAGAGTGCACTTAGGGAGCAGGCATGCACACTCCCCGATTCTTAAAGGGGCAGTGTGCACACTCTGCATATGTCCCAAGCCAAAGTCTGGAGTAAACTAGGTAGTTGAGGCACCCTCCCTTTTAAGGTCCCGGGTAACATGGTTTATCAGTTAGAGACTCACTTGCTAGTTCCATTCCTTGTACCCTGTATTCACTGTCTGTTCCAGCAAACCAGTGCCTGTGTTCCAGGACCCATGGACATGCCAGTACCTGCTACACCTGTTTGAACTAGCTGTGCCTGCTATACCAGTCTGTACCAGCCACACCTGCTAGTACCTGCTACATCTCAAAGCAAATATTCAAAAGCATAAGACACCAACTACCAATGCTCACTCTCATGGTTATAAATTTTATACCATTTTGGTGTGTATTTTTGTGACCAGTAAGTAACACCCCAGTGAACTATTTAAACAAGTGGGACACCACTACGGAGTTTAAGTTACATAAAATATTACCTTTATTAATTATATATATAAAAATAGACACATAAACGTTTTAATTGAAGTACAAACATGAGACACCAACAGAGGCTACATGCAGGTAGTCACTCCGTGGGTTTTACACATTAAACAATAGTGACAACACCACAACATTGATTAAGTTTGCGCATATAATGAGCTCCATAAAACCTGGTAAAATGCACATAGATTCACTCACCCATATCATGCACCCGTGAGTTGACCTTATTGTGCCCCCACAGAGTCCTGCCTTGTAGTGCTCCCCTAACGTACCAAGCAGTGGCGAAACGGACGTTAGGGGCGCACTACAAGGCAGGACTCTGTGGGGCACAATAAGGTCAACTCACGGGTGCATGATATGGGTGAATGAATCTATGTGAATTTTACCAGGTTTTATGGAGTCCTTTATATGCGCATACTTAATCAATGTTGTGGTGTTGTACCTATTGTTCAATGTGTAAAACCTACGGAGTGACTACCTGCATGTAGCCTCTGTTGGTGTCTCCTGTTTGTGCTTCAATCAAAACGTTTATGTGTCTACTCTTATATATATACCGTATATACTCGTGTATAAGCCGAGTTTTTCAGCCCAAAATTTGGGCTGAAAAGTCCCCCCTCGGCTTATACATGGGTCATATACGGTGGGGGCTGTGGAGGCTGGAGGAGGCGGGGGAGGCTGTTGTATGAGCGGCCCCGTCACGTGGGGCTGCTCATTATATATGCACTGTTTCCCCTGTCAATCAGCGGCAGGGGGAAGCAGTGCATATGGCCCCCCAAAAGCTGGCACTGTCCCCCCCCTTGTAAGGGCCCCCCCCCCCCGCTGCTTATACATTACCATCCCGGTGTTCTGATCGGCGCCGCTCCTCGGTGCTGTGTCTTCATCCTCCCGTCCGCACTGGCTGCATCCGGGATCTTCGGCTGTCGCAGCGATATGACGTCATCGCGCGACGGCCGGAGATCCCGGATGCAGCCAGCGCGGAGGGAGGGTGAAGACGCAGCACCGTGGAGCGGCGCCGATTAGAACACCGGGATGGTAATGTATAAGCAGTGGGGGGGGCCCTTACAAGGGGGGACAGTGCCAGCTTTTGGGGGCTGTTGGTACCCCCAGGGGGCTGCTGGGTACCCCCTGTGGGCTGTTGGTACCCCCAGGGGCTGTTGGTACCCTCTGGGGGCTGTTGGTACCCCAGGGGGCTGCTGGTACCGCCAGGGGGCTGCTGGGTACCCCCTGGGGGCTGCTGGGTACCCCCTGGGGGCTGTTGGTACCCCCAGGGGGCTGTTGGTACCCCCAGGGGGCTGTTGGTACCCTAGGGGGCTGCTGGGTACCCCCTGGGGGCTGCTATATGTACCCTGGGGGCCTGCTGTATACCACTGGGGCTGCTGTAACTACCACTGGGGCTGCTGGGGCTCCTGTATACTACCACTGGGGCTGCTGGGGAATCTGTATACTACCACTGGGGTTGCTGGGGAATCTGTATACTACCACTGGGGCTGCTGGGGAATCTGTATACTACCACTGGGGCTGCTGTATACTACCACTGGGGAGGCCTGTATACCACACTGCTGGGGCTGTATACCTGTGCTGGGGTCCACCCTCGGCTTATACACGAGTCAATATGTTTTTCCAGATTTTTGGGGCAAAAGTAGGGGGTCGGCTTATACACGGGTCGGCTTATACACGAGTATATACGGTAATTAATAAAGGTAATATTTTGTGTAACTTAAACTCCGTAGTGGTGTCCCACTTGTTTAAATACCTGCTACACCTGGCTGAACCCGGTATGCCTGCTATACCAGTCTGTATCCACCAGTACCTTGCCTTAATCAGCCATACCTTCCATATCTGCCAGTACCACCCATCCTGCCTGTTTCAGCCATCTTCCTTGCACTTCCAACCCATGGGGTCAGCTGCTACAGTGCACAGAGTTCCAATTGAGTGGTACCTGCTGGCTACTTTCCAGCAGAAGCCTAACCTCACCATCAGCTTTAGTGAAGACAAGGTAATCGCATAATTAAGCCCCTCGAGGGTAAGCCTGGTTCCTGTGGAACAGTGGGTTCACGTCCACTAGTTAAATACAAACTAAAAATATTAAAGGCTGACTTTTTGTTGTAATTTATGTTTTTTTAAGAAAGGAAAGCGAATACTAAAACTTCATCTTCTTTTCTACCCAACATCTATAACATTTCTCCATTAAAAAAACAAGTGAAAAATGCCCTTAAAATATAGTTTATAGATATGGAATGATTACTCCAAATCTCACGTCTTGCGTTAGTATTCTGCAAACTTTTAATTAATGATTTGCTTGTGAATTATGCATTATGTATACAGACCAGGACTTTGCGCACGGCTGCAATAGTGCATATCATTAGCTGAGTACAACCGTATTTTAACCGTCTTTCTTATCTTCGCTTTGTGCTTATCACCTGTTGAACAGGACATTGTGAAATCAGATAAGCAGCACATACTGTATCATTTGGGGAAAATGATATTCAGATAAATATTTCTCCTTTGCTACGCAGAAGATAAACCCTCCGGAGGTTTACTCTTCCTAGACATCTCATGGCAGTCCTTTGACACCCTGTCTGGGAGTGCCTTTTTTACGAGTCAGTTCTCTCAACTACAGGTCTCTGGAGGAAGCTGTAAGATAGTCAGATATGTCGGGAATACATCAGTTGTTACACACACACACACCGCATGCATTTGACCTGAAGAAAAATCTTAACCTCAGAAGAGTAACACCAAAGACATAAGCAGAAGCAGACAATATTCTTCCAGGAATCGATAGCATTTCAGATAGAATAGGATGACATTTCAGAAACTACTTGTCTCAAATTTTATATCTGATAACATTTTGTATTTAATCCTTTATTTGCCATTCATTCATCAGGCAAGGATCCTAGACATTTCAATACACAAAAATGTCCCTCGTCGAGATGAGCTGATCTTTTGAAATTCAAATTCACCAACTTAAAAAAGAAAAAAAAATTGTGATAAATAAATTTACATGAAACTCAATGCTAAAAAGCCTGTAATTACTCAGAAAATACATGTGGGATAAAGGAGAGAGAAAACCCCGCTGATTGTAATTGTTTACACTCTACAGATGAGAGGACTCCATTGACCATAAAAGTTTACGGTCTACAAGAGAGGGAACGAGAGGACCCCGCTTATGCTATAAAGGAGGAAATGAAGAACCCACTGATCAAAAGAGCTTACACTGTACACGAGAAAGAGAGGACCCCGTTAAGCATAACAGCTTACAGAAGACAGAGAGATAGAGCGAGAGGATTCATTTACTATAAGAGCTTACACTCTATAGAAAAGACCCAGTGACTCTGGAAATAGCCTCTGATGGCCCAGCTACTGACCACCACTGTACAAGATATGATAATCTGTAAGATGTCATAACGGCAATATGGAGAGGCCTGTGCAGCAATGAAAGTTGACATTAGCCCAGTCTCTGATGCAATGTGTGAAATGGTGCTGAGCAAGATTTTGGTTTTATTTCAAAGTATTTGAATTCACATGAAACCTCAATTTTTGGAGTTTCAATTTGAACCCCATCCTTCGCAGGTCAATCAGCTCATCTCTAGTCCCTATTGATGAAGCTATACAATTGTGGCCAAAAGTATTGACACCCCTGCAATTCTGTCACATAATACTCAGTTTCTTCCTGAAAATGATTGCAATCACAAATTCTTTGGTATTATTCTCTTCATTTAATTTGTCTTCAATGAAAAAACTCAAAAGAGAATGAAGCAAAAAGCAAAACATTGATCATTTCACACAAAACTCCAAAAATGGGCCGGACAAAAGTATTGGCACCCTCAGCCTAATACTTGGTTGCACAACCTTTAGCCAAAATAACTGCGATCAACCACTTCCGGTAACCGTCAATGAGTTTCTTACAATGCTTTGCTGGAATTTTACACCATTCTTCTTTGGCAAACTGCTCCAGGTCCCTGATATTTGAAGGGTGCCTTCTCCAAACTGTCATTTTTAGATCTCTCCACAGGTGTTCTATGGGATTCAGGTGTGGACTCATTGCTGACCACCTTAGAAGTCTCCAGTGCTTTCTCTCATACCATTTTCTAGTGCTTTTTGAAGTGTGTTTTGGGTCATTGTCCTGCTGGAAGACCCATGACCTCTGAGGGAGACCCAGCTTTCTCACACTGGGCCCTACATTATGCTGTAAAATTTGTTGGTAGTATTCAGACTTCATAATACCATGCACATGGTCAAGCAGTCCAGTGCCAGAGGCAGCCAAGCAACCCCAAAACATCAGGGAACCTCCGCCATGTTTGACTGTAGGGACCGTGTTCTTTTCTTTGAATGTCTCTTTTTTTCTCCTGTAAACGCTATGTTGATGCCTTTGCCCAAAAAGAGAGAACATTCTTCCAAAACGTTTTAGGCTTTCTCAGGTAAGTTTTGGCAAACTCCAGCCTGGCTTTTTTATGTCTCGGGGTAAGAAGTGGGGTCTTCCTGAGTCTCCTACCATACAGTCCCTTTTCATTCAGACGCCGACGGATAGTACGGGTTGACACTGTTGTACCCTCGGACTGCAGGGCAGCTTGAACTTGTTTGGATGTTAGTCGAGGTTTTTTATCCACCATCTGCACAATCTTGCGTTGAAATCTCTCATCAATTTTTCTTTTCTGTCCACATCTAGGGAGGTTAGCCACAATGCCATGGGCTTTAAACTTCTTGATGACACTGCGCACGGTAGACACAAACATTCAGGTCTTTTTAGATGGACTTTGTAGCCTTGAGATTGCTCATGCTTCCTCACAATTGGTTTCTCAAGTCCTCAGACAGTTCTTTGGTCTTCTTTCTTTTCTCCATGCTCAATGTGGCACACACAAGGACACAGAACAGAGGTTGAGTCAACTTTAATCCAAGTCAACTGGCTGCAAGTGTGAATTAGTTGTTGCCAACACCTGTTAGGTGCCACAGGTAAGTTACAGGTGCTGTTAATTACATAAATTAGAGAAGCTTCACATGCTTTTTCTAATAGTGCCAATACTTTTGTCCACCCCCTTTTTTATGTTTGGTGTGGAATTATATCCAATTTGGCTTTAGGACAATTCTTTTTGTGTTTTTTCATTGAAGACAAATTAAATGAAGATAATAATACCAAAGAATTTGTGATTGCAATCATTTTCAGGAAGAAACTGAGTATTATCTGACAGAATTGCAGGGGTGTCAATACTTTTGGCCACAACTGTAGGTTAGAAGTCTAAGTTAGCTTTAAGATATTCTTGGACTGCTATCTGATTGTCAGTTACATTTCAGGAGATTGGATCCATTAATTAACCTTATTCTATAGCCTCCAATGTTAAAAAAAAACATCAATTATCTAAAAATGAACAAAAAAGTTTTGTTTGCACAACTTTTTTTGCCAACAGATTACTAATGAATGTTTCAAAACCCCAGTGGCGATGCAGTACAATGGGAGCCTATGGCTCCCATCGCCTGTCAGGTCGCCGTCGGCCGTTTACATAGGACGATGTGTAAACATCGCCCCAGATCGGCTGCCTGGTTTCACAGCGCTGCTGTGAAACCAGGCGACCAGTCAAATGTGTCGCCCTCGCCTAGTTACATAGGGCGATGCATTGGCGACGTCGGCGGCGATAGGCCACGCCCCAGCGTCACCTAAAATATCGCCGCCGACGTCACCAGGTGTGACGTGGCCCTTATAGCTTAGGATCTTAGCAACCTGTGAGCTTTCAAAAGTAAAAGTATATCTGTGCTGCATCAGCTACAGACACTGTGAGAGAACAGGAACTTCCTGCTTTTTTTATCAATGTTTTACAATAATGCTTTACTGGCATTATAAAGTCATGTGCACATGCTGCGTTTTTTATCTGTTTTTTCTGCTGCGTTTTTGTTGAATTTTCAGCAGCAAAACTGGATCTGTTTTTGGGAAAAAAAAATGTATCACATTTTTTACATATTTTTGCACATTTCTGTTGCATTTTATGTGCTGCTTATCCATATTTGATGTTTTTTTATTTTTTTACAATGAGGTCTATGGAAAAATGCTGGAGAAAATGGATCAATAATTGACATGCTCATTCTTTTTCTGGGAGTGTTTTATGCCCCAAAAACGGACCAGTAATAAACGCAGCATCAGAACAGCATTTCTGTAAATTCACTGACTTTGCTGTCCATAACAGGAAGTGATCTGTTTTCATGCAAAAACAGATCACAAAAAAAAGGAGGAAAAACGCACTTTGTGAACATACCCTAACACTACCTCACAAGATAAAAACTCATGCACTTTTAAACAGTAGTAAATATTAGTTGGTGCAATACATACAATAATAAGCATTATTCCAACATCCCCACTCAACAACTAATTATCCTGTTAGTTCTGTAGTGGTTCTCAATTTGGTATTCCAATCGTTTTGGTGCTTTTTTTCACATATCTGCAGATAATTCTAATTGTTGGTGCAATATCCAGATGGATCATAGTTGCTATGTAGAGAAGTGCCTCCACTGCCTGTCTACAAGGTGGGCCATATGCACCTAAATAAAATGGGAATGGTTGGTGATATCATCTTACTGTTTGTGGCACATTAGTATATGGGAGGGGGAAAACTTTGTAGCAATTTCAGATGTCCCGTGGCATTGAGGTCTCCATTGATGAAGAATGGCCACACTATCTTTGTACCCCATATACCACACCATACCATTAATTTTTGTGTTACAACAGTCTTGGAGGGATTTATCCACTGTGGGTTAGTGTCAGACCAATAGCGATGGTTTTGTTTGTTAACTTCATCTATTATATAATTGCGAATGGGTTTTTTGCCCTTCTGAGTCCACTCGCGCTGCGAGTCAGTGTCATCATGTGGATACGCCCGAAGCATTGGCCGCGCAGCGGCCATTGCGAGCAGTTCTAAGGCGACTCGCTATGCCGCGCAGCGGCATGGCGAGTCGCCTTAGCAGCGCGAAGCATTGGCCGCGAAGCGGCCATTGCGAGTCAGAGACTCGCTCTTCTAGAATCCCGATGCATGTGCATCGGGCACCCAGCTAGTCATTCATAAAAAAGTTTGCCTCATCACTCATCTGAAGGCAATTGTCTATGCTGTGAAGATACGAGATGTGCATCATCTGAATCAACGGATACTGGAAGACTGTGCTAGCATTTCTTCTGCGGTGTTGCTATCAGTGTGTCAAGAGTGGGAGAAGAGAGTTGCACTGACAATCCAACACAATGGGCAGGACTTTGAACACATTTTATAAGTGGTCATAAACTTGTAAATACCGTATATACTCGTGTATAAGCCGACCCGTGTATAAGCCGACACCCCTACTTTTGCCCGCAAAACCTGGGAAAACCTATTGACTCATGTATAAGCCGAGGGTGGACCCCAGCACAGGTATACCGGCCTCCCCATTGGTAGTATACAGCAGCCTCCGCAGTGGTAGTATACAGCAGTCTCCCCAGTGGTAGTATACAGCAGTCTCCCATTGGTAGTATACAGCAGCCTCTGCAGTGGTAGTATACAGCAGTATCCCCAGTGATAGTATACAGCAGTCTCCCCTGTGGTAGTATACAGCAGTCTCCCCCTGTGGTAGTATACAGCAGTCCCCCCCCCTGTGGTATATACAGGCCCCCCTGTGGTAGTATACAGCAGCCCTCCCCCCTGTGGTATATACAGGCCCCCTGTGGTAGTATACAGGAGCCCTCCCCCCTGTGGTATATACAGGCCCCCTGTGGTAGTATACAGCAGCCCTCCCCCCTGTGCTATATACAGGCCCCCCTGTGGTAGTATACAGCAGCCCTCCCCCTGTGGTATATACAGACCCCCTGTGGTAGTATACAGCAGCCCTCCCCCCTGTGGTATATACAGGCCCCCTGTGGTAGTATACAGCAGCCCTCCCCCCTGTGGTATATATAGGTCCCCCTGTGGTATATACAGCAGCCCCCCCCGTGTGCTATATACAGGCCCGCCGTTGCTGCCGCCGCACACCTGTAAAAGAAGAGCTTTCATACTTACTCTCCTGTGACCGCGCGCGCATCCCCCGCTCTCCTTCCTGCTTCTACCTGGCGTCCATCCATATGACCGCGCACAAATAATGACGTCATTATAGGCGCGCGGTCACGTGGATGGACGCCGGGTAGAAGCAGGAAGGAGAGTGGAGGATGCGCGAGCGGTCACAGGAGGGTAAGTATGAAAGCTCTTCTTTTACAGGTGTGTGGCGGCAGCAACGGGGGGCCTGTATATAGCAGGGGGGGGGGCTGCTGTATATACCACTGGGGGGGGAAAGCCGTCACTGACTCGTGTATAAGCCGAGGGGGGCACTTTGCAGCACAATTTTTGTGCTGAAAAACTCGGCTTATACACTAGTATATACGGTAACTCATGAAGGAATAAGGTTACGTTAAAACCAAGCACACCATTGTTTTTCTTATGAAATTCTTAATATGTTTGATGTGTCACATGAGCCTCTTCCCATTGAAAAAAATAAAGTTGGATCCAAAATGGTCGACTCCAAAGTGGCCACCATGGTCACCACCCATCTGGAAAAGTTTTCCCACTCCCATATACTAATGTGCCACAAACAGGAAATTGTTACAAGGATGAAAAGCGGTCTTTGTGGGAGCGCTCAAATGACAGGCATCTAACTGCCTGAGGAAGACTTTCAGAGCACAGTTGAAACATGTTGTGGAGCTAAGGGGAAATAAAGTTGCCTATTAATGAAATCCGTTTAGATGCCTGTCATTTGAGCGCTCCCACAAAGACCGCTTTTCATCCTTGTAACATATATCTATCCCCTTTTCTGGGGGTGAGCGGCAGGAGCAGCACCATAGAGGCACAGAGCAAAAAGCAAAAAGAACCTGTCGTTACTAGAAAGAGGAAGGAGGAAGGAATGAACAGTCGTTGCATCGAAGGGGACACCTAACGGAGGCTTATAAACCGGGTTGTGCAGGCAGCACAACCCTGTCAGGTGAGTGGCCACTGCCCCACGCCACTAATAAGAGTCTGGAAGATCCTACCCATTGCGCCCCATTTTTCTTTTGTTTTACAAACAGGAAATTGATATCACCAACCATTCTGATATTACTTAGGTGCATTCATATAAATCACCCACCCTGTATACACTGTGTGCAGAATTATTAGGCAAAGGAGTATTTTGATCACATGATACTTTTTATACATGATGTCCTACTCCAAGCTGTATAGGCTTGAGAGCCAACTACCAATTAAGTAAATCAGGTGATGTGCACCTCTGTAATGAGGAGGGGTGTGGTCTAATTACATCAACACCCTATATAAGGTGTGCTTAATTATTAGGCAAATGCCTTTCCTTAGGCAAAATGGGTCAGAAGAGAGATTTGATGGGCTCTGAAAAGTCCAAAATTGTGAGATGTCTTGCAGAGGGATGCAGCAGTCTTGAAATTGCCAAACCTTTGAAGCGTGATCACCGAACTATCAAGCGTTTCCTGGCAAATAGCTAACAGGGTCGCAAGAAGCGTGTTGGGCAAAAAACGTGCAAAATAACTGCCCATTAATTGAGGAAAATCAAGCGTGAAGCTGCCAATATGCCATTTGCCACCAGTTTTGCCATATTTAGAGCTGCAACATTACTGCAGTATCAAAAAGCACAAGGTGTGCCATACTCAGGGACATGGCCAAGATAAGGAAGGCTGAAAAACTACCACCTTTGAACAAGAAACATAACATAAAATGTCAAGTCTGGGCCAAGAAATACTGTATCTTAAGACTGATTTTCCAAAGGTTTTATGGACTGATGAAATGAGAGTGACTCTTGATGGGCAAGATGGATGGGACAGAGGCTGGATCAGTAAAGGGCAGAGAGCTCCACTCCGACTCAGATGCCAGCAAGGTGGAGGTGGAGTACTGGTATGGGCTGGTATCATCAAAGATGAACTTGTGGGACCTATTCGGGTTGAGGATGGATGGAGTGAAGCTCAACTCCCAGACCTGCTGCCAGTTTCTGGAAGACAACTTCTTCAAGCAGTGGTACAGGAAGAAGTCGGTATCGTTCAAGAAAAACATGATTTTCATGCAGGACAGTGCTCCATCACATGCATTCAACTACTCCACAGCGCGGCTGGCCAGTAAGGTCTAAAAGAAGAAAAAATAATGATATGGCCCTCTTGTACGCCTGATCTGAACCCCATAGAGAACCTGTGGTCCCTCATAAAATGTGAGATCTACAGTGAGGGAAAACAGTACACCTCTCGGAACAGTGTCTGGGAGGCTGTGGTGGCTGCTGCACGCAATGTTGATTGTAAACAGATCAAGCAACTGACAGAATCTATGGATGGAAGGCTGAGTGTCATCATAAGGAAAGGTGGCTATATTGGGCACTAATTTTTTTTGTGTTTTGTTTTTGCATGTCAGAAATGTTTTTTTCTAAATTTTGTACAGTTATATTAGTTTACCTGGTGAAAATAAACAAGTGAGATGGGAATATATTTGGTTTTTATTAAGTTACCTAACAATTCTGCACAGTAATAGTTACCTGCAGGGTGGCAACGAAGGTGAGAGTAAACCCCCACAAATATTAATTGAGCCCCCCACTAGACCACCAGGTACTTCTCATAGCCTGCTCCTTCTCCAAACTCTTTTGTTTTACATAGTACACGGAGATGACATTCTAACACTGGGTGCCATATAGACCACACTGAGGTGCTGTGCTACACAGAGGTGTCATATAGGCCACACTGAGGTGCTGTGCTGCAATGAGGTACCATATATACCATATTGAGGTGGTATGCTACACCGAGGTGCCATATAGACCACACTGATGTGCTATGCTACACTTGGGTACCTTATATACTGCATTTAGGTGGTATGCTACAATGAGGTGCCTATATACCACATTGAGGTGCTATATATACTACACTGAGGTGCCATACTATACTGAGATGACCTAGTACACCGAGGTGCCATATATACCACACGGAGATGACTAGTACAATGAGATGCTATAATAGTACACTGAGGTGTTGTACTACAATGAGATGCAATAATACTACTAGACAGAGGTGCCACATTGCACTGAGGTGCCATAGTACTACAGTGATGTGTCCTACTACAGTGAGGTGCCATAATACAGAGGTCCCCAACTCCAGTCCTCATATATATGACTTGTAAGACGGACGCTGGGATTATAAGACGGACCCCATTTAACATTAAAAAATATATTTTTTTTTCTTTTCCTTCACCAAATGTGGGGGTGCGTTCTTATAATCAGGTGTGTCTTATAAAGCGAAAAATACGGTATGCAGTACCTTGTGAAAGTATTCGGCCCCTTGAACTCTTTAACCTTTTGCCTCATTTCAGGCTTCAAACATAAAGATATAAATTCTATTTTTTTTGTAAAGAATCAACAACAAGTGGGACACAATCGTGAAGTGGAATGAAATTTATTGGATATTTTAAACATTTTAACAAATAAAAAACTGAAAAATGGGGCGTGCAATATTCATCTGCCTCTTTACTTTCAGTACAGCAAACTCACTCCAGAAGTTCAGTGAGGATCTCTGAATGATCCAATGTTGCCCTAAATGACTGGTAATGATAAATAGAATCCACCTGTGTGTAAACAAGAATAGAATCCACCTGTGTATAAATGCACATGCTCTGTGATAGTCTCAGGATTCTGTTTCAAGTGTGACTCACCATCAGCCCGTGGACTCCGGTTTAGACAGGCTGTAGCTCCTTCCTCCTTGTCACGGGTGGGCCGCGGGAAAGTTCTTTTAGGGACGAACAAAGTCCAAATTGTAGACATTAAAGTCATTTTTAAGCACATTATACCCGTTAGGGAACGGGCCTGCTCGTATCCTGTTCGTGACGCCATTTTCTGACTCACCGTCAGCCCGTGGACTCCGGTTTAGTCAGGCTGTAGCTCCTTCCTCCTTGTCACGGGTGGGCCGCGCCTGCCGGTAGTGGGGCCCGGTTGAGTGCAGATCAAAAGTTGAAGACGTCTTGTAGGAACAGATTAAAGGGGTTAATTTATTCGTGACTCCACCTATGAGTAGTTTCGGTAATCGTTACCAACGCTGCGGAACCTCCGGGGGATGACAGCAGCAAGATGGAACGCTCCCCAGAGGCTGAGCGGTGATCCCCGGAGGCTGGAGCTGCTTAAGATGTTGTGCGGCAGCTGCGGTTACATTGTAGTGCGGACGGACAGTTCATAAGGAAGCACGGACACAGAAAGTCTCTGCAACGGGTCTTTACTGTAACCAGCAGGCATTACATGGTATACAGTTCACGGGTAGTGGACCGGGTGGACTCAGCAGTGATGGTGTCCCTTAGAGATCCGCAAGTGTTCCTCCATTCTAGCTAAGTGTTTTGCATTGTCGCCCAGGAATACCAGATCGGGTACGGGGAGGCTGCTTCAATGCCCTATCCAAGATGTACGTTGTGGATGTTTTGGGGAGCCTTGGATCCCTCAGTGGGTACACCGCTGGTTAGACGACTGGAAGTTGGCTGGTGGTGGGGTGCTCCTGTGAAGCTGCTCCTCCACGCTTCTGGTTCGCGTAGCAGAGGTGAACTGCTGCCAGCTTTGGTACCAGTGAACTGGCTGTGAGTTGGGCACGGGGGTATTTTGGAACCCGTGGTTAGTGATGCCCGATCCCGATTGTTGAGGCCTCAGGTGCTGACACCCGACCGGTGACGGCCCGGGGGCTGCACGAGGTGCAGAGCCCCACTCCTACTCCAAGTTCAAGTTCTCTCGACTCTCTGTTCTAGACTACTACTGACTAAGTGTCTGTACTTCCTACACACTTCCCTAGCACTCCGCCCACTAGGACCCTGGGTTGGCCCTCTGTTCTAGGTGATGCATGCAGGGTTGGATCTCAAAGTTAACCAGATCACTGCTGTGTCAGAGAATATTGCGGCTGCATTTATGGCTGCAATACCCTCCTGTGACGCACTCGTTGCGGGGCGCCACAAGTGCAGAGAGCATCATGAAGACCAAGGAACACACCAAGCAGGTTCAAGATACTGTTGGGGCAAAGTTTAAACCAGATTTGGATACAAAAAGATTTCCCAAGTTTTAAACATCTCAAGGAGCACGGTGCAAGTGATCATATTGAAATGGAAGGAGTATCAGACCACTGCAAATCTACCAAGACCCAGGCGTCCCTCTAAACTTTCGTCTCGAACAAGGAGAAGACTGATCAGAGATGCAGCCAAAAGGCCCATGATCACTCTGGATGAACTGCAGAGATCTACAGCTGAGGTGGAGAGTCTGTACATAGGACAACAATCAGTCGTACACTGCACAAATCTGGCCTTTATGGAAGAGTGGCAAGAAGAAAGCCATTTCTCAAAGATATCCATAAAAAATCTTGTTTGAAGTTTGCCACAAGCCACCTGGGACACACACCAACCATGTGGAATAAGGTGCTGTGGTCACATGAAACCAAAATCGAACTTTTTGGCGACAATGCAAAACGATATGTTTGGCCTAAAAGCAACACAGCTCATCACCCTCAAAACACCATCCCCACTGTCAAACATGGTGGTGGCAGCATCATGGTTTGGCCCTGCTTTTCTTCAGCAGGGACAGGGAAGATTGTTAAAATTGATGGGAAGATGCACGGAGCCAAATACAGGACCATTCTGTTAAGGCTGCAAAATACCCGTGACTGGGAAGGAGATTTATTTTCCAACAAGACAATGATCCCAAACATAAAGCAAAATCTACAATGGAATGGTTCAAAAATAAACAAATCAAGGTGTTAGAATGGCCAAGTCAAAGTCCAGACCTAAATCCAAACGAGAATCTGTTGTAAGGTAGCGGTTAGGATCGGCACGACGAAAGACAGTGACCCAGGCACTTGTTCACACAGCACACAGTTTAATGGCACAGTTCAGGTATTTACAGACCTCCAGGTTTCGGAGCGCAGCTGGGTACAACCTCATACAATCCCAACAGCTGATATAGAAGCTCTGTACCTTCTCACAGGTTCTCTCTTGGCCGGGTTCCACGCAAGTGCCAAAACCTCAAGGCTAGGCTGTGTTAGGTCAGCACACAACCTTTCTCTCTTCACCGTCCGCTCATTATCTTCATGAACATCCACTCTGAGAGCTCACAGGCTGTTAGCTTCACACAGCCCTTCCATCACCCAGCAGCTCATGCTGTTCTGACACACCTCTCTCCCCCCTCAGCCAGGGCAGCTCAATCATCTCCTATTCACCTGCACACCTGGGCATCAGTGCTTTCAATCAGCACTCAGCTCCAGTAGCAGCTCACCCTGTGTGTGCTGCTACCGAGCAGAAGATATAATCTCCCATATGCTGTGTCCTGGTCAGGGGACACATTGGGGTCGCGTCACCACACTGTGGAAAGAGCTGAAAACTAGCTGTTCACAAACGCTCTCCATCCAACCTCACTGAGCTCAAGCTGTTTTGCAAGGAAGAACAGGCAAGAATTTTGATGTGCAAAACTGGTAGAGACATACCCCAAGCGACTTGCAGCTGTAATTGCAGTAAAAGGTGGCGCTACAAAGTATTAACTCAAGGGGGCCAAATAATATTGCACACCCCACTTTTTCAGTTTTTTTTCTTAGTAAAAAAAGTTTAAAATATCCATTAAATTTCTTTCCAATTCACGATTGTGTCCCACTTGTTGTTGATTCTTCACAAAAATATTAGAATTTATATCTTTATGTTTAAAGCCTGAAATGTGGCAAAAGGTTGAAAGGTTGAAGGGGGCCGAATACTTTCACAAGGTACTGTATACCAGGATAAGAGCCATGTTCCAGGAGGTGGACCAGATATAGGCTGGAGACCATATATAGCAGGATTGGGGACATATATACAATATCTAATGAAGGGGGAGATGGGTCAAATCATAAGTCTTTATAGGATTTAGACTTCTGCATGAGGCCCATACATCTGATGAACATGTGTGCTGGAAGGGTATCAACATGCGCACAGGGGCAAATCCAAATTTCACACCTTGGCCCATCAGACTCTAGTTACGCCACTGTTTACTGGCAATATAAAATTATCCTTAGATACAGAAACTCACTCATTATTAAACAGTGATAAAATAGTAGTTGTTACAATACATGCGATAATAAGAATTATTCCAACTAAATTAAACTGCACTTTGCATTCAGAAGTTATTTGGGAGGAAAGAAGTGAAATAAACACATGTAATAATCAGAAATGCTCCAGCATGTGAGCCATTTAGTTCTAATCTACAAAATAATTCTGCAAACTTCAGGTGCATCTCAATGAATTAGAATATCATCAAAAAGATCATTTATTTCAGTAATTCAGTACATAAAAGTAAAATGCATATATTACATAGAGTCATTACAGAGTGATCTATTTCAAGTGTTTATTTCTGTACATACTGATGATTATGGCTTACAGCCAATGAAAACCCAAAAGTGATACCTCAGAAAATTAGAATATTATATAAGACCAACTGAAATAATTATTTTAAGTTATAAATGTTGGCCTGCTGAAAAGTATGTACAGTAAGTGCACTCAATATTTGGTTATATTACTGCATAAATGTCGCGTGGAATGGAGGCGAACAGCCTGTTGCACTGAGGAAGGTGTTATGGAAGCCCAGGTTGCTTTGATAGCAGCCTTCAGATCGTCTGCATTGTTGCATCTGGTGTCTCTTCTTCCTCTTGCCAATACCCCATAGACTCTCTATGGGGTTTAGGTCAGGCGATTTTGCTGGCCAATCAAGCACATTGATAATGTGGTTATATTAAACCAGTATTAGTACTTTTGCCATTGTGAACAGGTGTCAAGTACTGCTGGAAAATGAAATATCCATCTCCAAAAACTTTGTTGGCACTGGGAAGCATGAAATGCTCTAAAATTTCCTGGTAGACGGCAACGCTGACTTTGGTCTTAATAACACAGTGGACCTACACCTGGAGATGACATGGCTCCCCAAACCATCAATGATTGTGGAAACCTCACACTAGATCTTAAGCAGATGGATTGTGCGGCTCTCCACTCTTCTCTCTGGGACCTAGATTTCCAATGACCTTTTGAGGTTCACCCTCCTTGTGGAGTGTCAATCACTGCTTTCTGGACATCTGTCAAGTTGGCAAACTTCCTGTGATTGTGTATCCTACTGAACCAGACTAAAAGACCGTTTTAAAGGCTTAGTAAGCCTTTGTGGGTGTTTTGTGTAAATTATTCAAATTTTCGGAGATAATGACTTTTGACTTTTCATTGAATATAAGACATAATCATCAACATTAATGGAAAACCTTAAATCAAGGTAAGTGAGCATAAGCAAAGTTAAAACATAACCTTTAATAAGCTATTGATAAAGACTAGTGATATCTAAAATAACCACCTCCAGTGGTCAGAGAATACACAGGATATACAACAATATGTCACCTAAAAGGGAAAATAAAAGTCATGCATCACCCAGTATGGGTAAAAGAAAATCGAAAGTGGTTTGACCAAAAATAATTCACTATATGAGAGTGATTCCTTAGATTAGATGGATGGATAGTATGACAGTGGTGAAAAAGAATTTATGATTCTATAGTTCTATCTTCTCAAAAAGTTCCTCAAGTTTTAAATAAGGAAAACTCTCAATTATTCTGAAGATGGATGCATAACAAGATAGCTCCTAGTGCCACATCAGTCAAGGAAAAAAAATCTAATGGCCCCTTAATCTCTTTGGCCCTGGTAGGCTCCACTGACTCCTGCTGTGCCAAGGGCAGCCCACAACTGACCCTCCAGTACTGAGTGCCCTGGACTGCCCTTAATACGGTAGTGCCTCTTGATGCATTTCTTCAATTAGTGATTCATCAGAGAAGAGTGCACATGTCAGCACATAAACGTTACATCTCTATAATGAGATGTTTAAGGCAGAAAAGCAGCAAACATTGAATGGCTTTATAACAGTTAAAGGTAAATTGATCACAGCTTCTATAATCTTGAACTTACCCCCAAATTGTGGATACTGTTGCTAGGTGCAAGCACAACCTATTCAAGAAACCATTACACCCCAAGTGATAAAATAGATCGCATGATGCATACCATTACTTACGGAGTAAATCACCAGTGTGCAGGCTCGGCCTTACTCCCAACACTTGCACATCGAGTGGCTACCTGGTGCCAAGGAACGTCACATCCAGTCTGTGACATGCATCTGAGTGATAACATCTGGCTTCAACTGAGCACACAAAACCATAGGCATATTGGTAGTTGTTTAGTAACGGCGATGTCATATCCGACGTGTGATATGCACTAAATGTATTAAACACTGTCCAATGGACCGCATAAGGTAAGTAGATGCCCACTCCTTAAAGAAGCATACCATCAAACTACCACTGACATATATACTTTAACCCTGACCTCACTACACTAAGTAAAGACAATGAAACAACCAATATCAATGCATACCTATGGGTATAAAGTCGCTAAATCTACCCACAGTTGCTAGAACCTCAGCAGAACTGGCCAGAGGTACTTTAGAGTTCCCCAGTGATCTAGTAGAGATGGGCAACTCACAGATTCCAACATGGAACTGGCACAGCAATACAGCAGAGCAACCAGTAATAAGCAGAACCAGGTTTGCAAGGAGGTTAAGGTTAGTAACAGTCCACAGGTAAGGTGTTGACACCAACTATCTGAACACTCAAGCGACATCTCTCTACGAGAACATGCCCAAAAGCCTGAGATAGTGAGGTCAGAATAAATACAAAAACAAGGGAACACAGTCAGCGAAAGGACTAGGATGTAGTGTTAAGTGCTGGAGTCAGGATAAGTCCTGTGTATTCACCCTGTCTTGCAGCCTACAGGAATCTGTTACCATGCAGGGAAATCATCATTTGCGTCAGGCTCCTTACTGTGCACCACAGAAGAGATGAATATTGTTTTTATTCTGGGGCACAAAATTGCATTTTTATTGTGTGTTGGCCACTCAGGTGGCATTATTACTTAAGGAAGACTTGGGGCAGTATTACTTTTCAAGAGGGCACTGAGAGGGCATTATTTTTTTTATAGCAGTGCTGATTTAATTGTTTTCAAATTGAGGAAATATAGACACATTTCAACATCTATATTTTGGCCACAGCTCTCAAACTACTGAAATCTTATATAGTTCCATGGTAATATAAATTTGGATGAGATTACCTGCCATGAAATGCATCCAATATGCCAGTCTGAAAGCTAAATTATTGACCCTGTTGGTCAGATAAACTGACGTAGGTGAATTGTGATGTGTACACACAGGTCATACACATTATTCAGTTCAAAAGGTTCCTTTTGGATATGAAACATCATATGTCAACTAAGGCTGCTTTCACATCTGCGGTAAAGTGTAATTCCCAGCAGATTCGGCAGATGTCACTGGATCTGCCGCGTAATGGACAACTTGCGGCAGCGATCTGGCAAGCCCCATTCATTCTCTATGGGGCTTGCGATCGGGTGTGACAAGAGTGATAATTGCCGAATCCGGCAGATCCGGCACTTGCGGCCATGCAAAAAAAACACTGCTAGCAGTGTTTTTTTGCGGTGCTGCAAGCGCCACAAGTGCTGGATTCGGCAATACCGCACTTGCTGCACCCGACCACAAGCCCATAGAGAATGAATGGGGTTTGCCGGATTGGTGCCGCAAGTCGTCCGTTATGCGGTAGATATGGCAGATGGGGGCGACATCTGCCAGGAATTACACTTTACCGCAGACGTGAAAGGGACCTAAGTCATATATGTTTTTATAGGTGTCTTCAAATTTCCTAATTTTTATTCAGTATTACTGCCCATTAATGTGAGTAAGCATTTAAAGACTTTATGATATCTTACAAAGAAAGTATGTGTGACAGCATCATAAAGAAGCCAAGTACTGTATCATTATATTTTATAACAGCAATGAATTGGGTTAATTGACAGTAGAATTTTTTCATAGCAGAGGCTAGTGGAAGGTGAAATAATAAAGGAGCAAGTAGTATATTCACTGCTATTCTAACCGTGTATCTTTCAATAATTTGGATAAACTATATACATAGGATGCACATGGCATTTTGTTCTACAATTGTGTTCCAAATACAAAGAAAGCATCATACATTATTAAGACACAATTTATAAAATAATAATAATTAATATTTTATTTATATAGCACCAACATATTCTGCAGCACTTTACAATTCGGAGGGGACATGTACAGACAATATGAGACAATACAAGGTAACAAAAGTTCAAAAACCGTGAGGAGTGAGGTCCCTGCTTGCAAGCTTACAATCTATGAGGAAGTAGGGGAGGCACAAAAGGTAAATGGTAGAAAGGGCCGTCATATATGGTCCAGCCATCAATATAATAAATATGGAATTCATATAACGCTGCAAGAACCAGTCACCGGTCGGGATCTGTGCAAGTACAGATATAGTGCTATATTAAGCATGGGGGACAGACAGACAAATTGTGATGGAAACACCGATGCAAACCATCATCTTCAATTCCTTTTATTTAGCAAAATTTGGAAAATAAAAATATCTCAGTGCCCTCGCAGGGGCAGCTAGATGCGTTTCAAGAAAAGTCTTAATCGTTAGCACATTCATATAAATATAAGAACACCACCAGACCCACAGCTGAATCAAATAAACACACATAATTCCAGATAAAGAAGTTAACTCTTGCAGGTTGCTGTGTTTTAACTATATCTTGTGGGGTAAAAGCATAAATGTTGTTTATATATATATATATATATATATATATATATATATATATATACAGTATATATATATATATATATATATATATATATAAAAGTCCATGTATGGTTCATCTCGTAGTGTAGAAAAAGGAAATTACTTAGAATGAAAATGAAGATTGCTAGAATTACATCTTTGACTATACACATTGTTCGAAATCATAACTATATAACCAGATGTTAAAATTACTTCACCTGTATAAATAGTTTTTGTGATGTAATATACCAATATATGTGAAGGTTAAGGCATATATGCTATAGCACACATGTCAATCAAAATTAATTAGTGTGGATCTTATGTTAACATGACATAATTTTATGAAAAGGAGAATTTTGTATACTTACCGTAAATTCCTTTTCTCTTAGCCTCTAATTGGGGGACACAGGACCGTGGGTGTTATGCTGCTGTCCACTAGGAGGCGACACTAAGCAATCTGCAAAAGAGTAACAGTGGCTCCTCCTCCTCAGCATACACCCCTGGGGCAGGCACTGCCTCCTCAGTTTTGTGCTAAAGCAGTAGGAGAAGTAACAAGGTTAACCAATACCAACAAAGCCTGGCAAGGCCATAACGTAACAATATAAGAGTAACAAAAACCACTAGAAACAAGGCCGTATGGCCAACAGGGTGGGTGCTGTGTCCCCCAATTAGAGGCTAAGAGAAAAGGAATTTACGGTAAGTATACAAAATTCTCCTTTTCTCCTTCGCCTCATTGGGGGACACAGGACCGTGGGACGTCCCAAAGCAGTCCCTGGGTGGGAAAGACAATGGAACTAATGATACTGAACAAGTCAGTAAACCGATAAATACCTACAGGTGAGCAACTGCCGCCTGAAGGATGCACCTACCCAGGCTAGCGTCCGCCGAGGACTGGGTATGAACACGGTAGTGCTTGGTAAAAGTGTGTAAACTCGACCAGGTGGCCGCCTTACACACTTGGAGAGCCGAGGCTTGGTGCCGAACGGCCCAAGAGGCCCCCACGGCTCGGGTAGAATGTGCCTTGATCCCCGCTGGAAGAGGAGTAGTTTTCATCTTGTAGGCGTCTTGGATAGCTGATCTAATCCACCTAGCCAGTGTAGCCCTGGAAGCTGGCATACCCTTACGAGGGCCTTCCGTCAGAATGAACAGAGTATCTGACTTACGGAAATGCGCAGTTCTAGACACATAAATGCGAAGCGCCCTGACGAGATCCAGAGTATGCAAAGCTCGTTCGAACCTGTGAATCGGAGCCGGACAAAAGGAGGGCAATGAAATATCCTCATTCAAATGAAATGAGGAGACAACCTTAGGCAGGAATGACGGCACCGGACGGAGTACAACCTTGTCCTGATGGAAAACCAGGAAGGGTGGCTTACAAGAAAGCGCAGAGAGTTCCGACACTCGGCGAAGGGAAGTGATGGCCACTAGAAAAACCACCTTCAGAGTCAGAAGGAGGAGAGAGGTGTCCCGAAGAGGTTCAAAGGGAGGTTCCTGCAGAGCCGTAAGTACCAGGTTAAGGTCCCACGCGTCTAAAGGGCGTTTGTACGGAGGGACAATGTGATTGACTCCTTGGAGAAAAGTTTTAACCTGTGGCTTTACAGCAAGGCGGCATTGAAAAAGTACTGAAAGAGCTGAAATCTGACCCTTAAGGGAACCTAGGGAGAGACCAGATTCTAACCCCGACTGAAGGAACCCTAGAACTAACGGCAAGGAATAGGGAAGAGGGGGTTGATCCCGAGAAGAGCACCACGCGAAAAAGGCTTTCCAGGTGCGATGATAAATTTTTGCCGATGCCGACTTCCGTGCTCTGATCATGGTCTGAATAACGGCAGAGGAGAAACCTGCTTGGGTTAGTACCCAGGTCTCAAGGGCCACGCCATCAAATTCAGGGCGTCTGAATTCTGGTGGTAAAACGGGCCCTGAGACAGGAGGTCGGGGCGACAAGGGAGGCGCCAGGGAACGTCCGCCGTGAGCTGCACGAGATCGGCGTACCATGCCCGTCTGGGCCAGTCTGGGGCAATGAGAATGACTGGAATGCCCTCTTGCTTGATTTTCCGCACCACTCTGGGAATGAGAGGCAGAGGAGGGAAGATGTAAGGCAGCTGGAACTGAGACCAATTCTGAACTAGGGCATCCGCCCCTAGAGCTCGCGGGTCGTGAGATCTGGCTATAAACATGGGAACCTTCGTGTTGAACCGAGATGCCATCAGATCTACGTCCGGAGTCCCCCAGCGACGGCATATTTGCTGGAACACGTCGGGATGTAGAGACCACTCTCCCGAGTCCATGCCCTGGCGACTGAGGAAATCCGCTTCCCAGTTTTCCACTCTCGGGATATGAACTGCTGACAGCGTTGAGTTCGTCGATTCTGCCCAGTGTAGAATGCGTTGCACTTCGTGCATGGCCTGGAGACTGCGGGTTCCGCCTTGATGGTTGATGTATGCCACAGCCGTGGCATTGTCTGACTGAATCCGGACTTGTGTTCCTGCCAGCATGGAATGAAAAGCCTTCAGAGCTAGAAATATGGCTCGGATTTCCAGGAGATTGATGGGCTCGGCCGACTCCGCTGGGGACCATGTTCCCTGTGCCGTGTGATGACGATGTACCGCTCCCCATCCGCTGAGACTTGCGTCGGTGGTGACGATCTTCCAGCAAACCGGTAGAAAGGACCTTCCCCTTGTGAGGGAACGAGGTTTGAGCCACCAATGGAGGGAGCTCCTCGCTGCAGGAGACAACCGGAATAATCTGTCCAGGGCAGAAGGATTCCTGTTCCACGAAGTCAGAATCTCCCGTTGGAGAGGCCTGAGGTGAAGTTGAGCGAACGGCACCGCCTCCATAGAGGCAACCATCCTGCCCAAGACTCGCATGGCGAACCGAATCGATTGAGGAAACGGCCGTAGGAGGGTGTGGACTCCCTGTCGAAGGGCCTTCGCCTTTTCCTGAGGGAGAAGGACCAGACCCCTGGGGGTGTGGAAGCGCATCCCGAGGAATGTTAGACATTGTGACGGGACTGGAGACGACTTCCGCAGATTCACCAACCAGCCTAGACGACGCAGGGTGTCCACCGTGATGTAAACACTCTGCTGACACTCCCTGAAGGAGGGAGCTTTGATGAGCAAATCGTCTAGGTATGGGAGGACTACCAGTCCTCTTGTGTGCAGTATGGTCATGACAGCCGCCATGACTTTGGTGAACACCCTGGGAGCCGTCGCTAGGCCGAACGGGAGGGCCACAAACTGATAATGGTCCTGGTTGATGGCGAAGCGGAGAAACTGCTGGTGAATTGCCGCGATTGGGATATGAAGGTAAGCGTCCTGTATGTCGATGGACGCGAGAAATTCGTCCTTCTCCATGGACGCTATGATGGAGCGCAGTGACTCCATGCGGAAATGCCGAACCTTCACGAAGGAGTTTAACTGTTTTAGATCTAGAATGGGGCAAACCGCTCCTCCTTTTTTGGGTACCACAAAAAGGTTTGAGTAGAACCCTTGGAAGCGTTCGGCTGGCGGTACCGGTATGATGACACCGGCCGTCAGAAGGGAATGTACCGCTTGAAAGAAGGTGCGAGCTTTGGGCGGATGAGCAGGTGGGATTGACAGAAAAAAACGATTTGGAGGAAGGGCCGTAAATTCTATGGTGTATCCGGAAGACACCAAGGTGTTTACCCACTTGTCGTCGGTAGAAGCGAGCCAGACCTGACGAAAGCGAGAAAGTCGGCCGCCAACCTGAATAGTGTCTCCCGAATGGGGAGAGTCAGGAAGAAGAGAATCTGCTAGGCTTTGAGCCCTTAGATCTGGGCTGGCGAGAATGGGACTGCCAGTTTGCGCCAGTCTTCCGTGTCGTCTGGGTGCGTTCCCTACGGGGGGACCTATTGGCCGCCGTTGGGGGCTTCGAGACTGACCAACCAAAGGAGTTCCGAAAGGATCGGAAACGGGTTTGTTGGCGACGAGTGAAGGGTCGCTTAATCTGACGTTGTGGAAGAGAGGTACTCTTACCCCCAGTGGCGTCTGAAATCAATTGATCCAGCTTTTCGCCAAATAAACGGCCACCATTGTACGGAAGACATGTGAGCGACTTTTTTTGACGCTGCGTCTGCCTTCCACTCTCTTAACCAGAGGGCTCGCCTAATAGTTATGGCGTTGGAAGCCGCAGCCGCGGCACAGTTAGCCGAATCGAAGGCAGCATGCATAGAATATTCGGCGGTAACCGCAATTTGAGTAACCTGGTCTAACAAGGCTGGGTCGACCTGCAAGGACCGAAGAGCCGAGTGTACCGAATGAGCTCTAGTCATAATAGCCTTAGAGGCCCAGACTGAAGCAAAGGCTGGGCCTAGAGAAGAGCCTGAGGCCTCAAAAACGGACTTCGCCATCTGCTCCACCTGACGGTCAGTGGCGTCCTTTATGGATGAACTGTCCGGTAAGGACAGGAGGGTCTTGGTAGCTAGACGGGATACGGGCGGGTCCACCTGTGGCGGATCTGTCCAATCCTGGGTAACCTTAGGCAGAAAAGGATAACGCGTTTCCAGAGCCTTACGGTTACCAAACCGTTTGTCAGGATGTAACCTATGCTTTTTAAGAATTTCCTGGAACTCTGGATGGTCCGAGAAATGCTTGTGTGGTCTCCTGGCTCTTTTAAAGGACACCTTGTGCTCCGGCACATCAGCCGGAGGGTCTGACACCTCCAGGACCTGGTTGATGTCAGTAATCAAATCCTCCACCAGTGCCACCGTATCGGTCGCATCTAAGTCTAGGGACTCATCTAAGTTACCCTCTGAGTCCGTAGAACAGAGACCTTCGGACTCCTGCGCGTCATCTTGACGCCTGCGGGATGCAGATCCCGCAGGGGACTCTGGAGATGGAGGAGGTCTCTTACGGCCAGAGTCGGAGACTGACTGGGCAGAGTCGGCAGTATGTCTCGGTTCCAAGACTTCTGGCTGAGGCGCAGAAGCCTGAACGGCGGGTTCAGGAGGCGAACGGGCTTGCATAAACTGCAGCAGTGTGGCAGACAATCTGTCAATGGACTGTGTCATATTCTGAGACATAACTGCGGCCCATGCAGGGGTAGGGTCAGGGGCACCGGTAGCCGTCCGGGCAGTGGGGGTCTCAGTATCTGCAGCCTGCGTGCAGCTCTCACAGTGTGGCGAGGTGCATCCTGCAGGGAGGTCAGCCTGACAAATAGTGCAGGTACCATAGTAAGTGCTGGCTGCCTTGGAGCCTTTCTTACTCTTACTGCCAGACATTGTGGTATGGGCTATAGCACAGAAATAGAGATAACCAGGAGACCCCTGAGTAAACAGGCACTCTCTAGCTATCCAGCTAGGTGCCTGGACCCTTAGTGGTGGGGCTGAATAGGGTCGCTGTGGAGACTTTCCCCCTGTAACAGTGCCTGCTGCAGGAGGGGATGTGGAGTAGAGAGAGAGAGAGAGAGAGAGAGAGAGAGGGGACAGAGAACCTCTGCAGAGGAGATCCCTGCAGAGGTCTTACCAGTCCCAGCGCCGCTGTCCAACAGGCCGCCCGGATCCTGTGTCCCCCCTGGATGGCTGGACGCTCCACGTGCTGTAATGGCGACCGTGGAGGAGAAGGAGGAAGGGGCGGAGCTAAACGGGCGGGATCCGGCCTGGAAAACGCGCCCGTTCTCGGCTCCGCCCCCGCTATGACGCGCGGTCAGCGTCATCCAGCGGGGCGGGACGGGGGCGGCACAGGGGCGGCGACCTCCGCGCTAGGCCCAAGCCGGGGCCTCAATTAGTTGAGGTCCCCGGAAATAGTGAGGGGCCGGCGCGGAGGCGCGAAAAAAAACGCTGGGGGGCCCAGAAAAACGGGGGAAATGTGATGTCCCCCTTGGCATTGGCGGAGAACCGCCAGAATAGCAGAGGATCTGTGCGGAGCTGAGAAGCTGCACTTGGATGCAGCTTGCAAGTGTCCAGCTCTGTGCCCCTGTCAGCCTTGTGCCTGAGGCCTGGCTGCAGTAAGTGCCCTCTCATCCAGCCCAGCACTTGTGTAGGCTCCTGCATAGCCTGCGCTGCTGCAGGCAGTCATGCAGTCTCCAGCCCATGCAGCCTGTGCTGCTGATACCTGGTGTTGCCACTGCCTAAAACACCCAGGGGTGATTAGGGGGACGTCATCTGGCAGGTAGTCCAGCTCTGGCTTCAACTCAGGACCCCGAGGGAGTGAGGAAGGTGGATGTTATGCTGGGCTGTCTCAACTTTAACCCAGCAACCCAACAGTGGGAGGCCGAGAAAGGAGTACGGCATATGTAACGATTCTCAACTTCAACCCAGCGCCCCAACAGTGGGTGGCCGAGGAAGGAGCATGCCGGGGGCCACGCCGGACCCACTTTTCTTCTTTATGATGAAAATTCACCAAGAGGAAAATGGACGTGTGCCTCCTTCGACACTAAGCAAAAAACTGAGGAGGCAGTGCCTGCCCCAGGGGTGTATGCTGAGGAGGAGGAGCCACTGTTACTCTTTTGCAGATTGCTTAGTGTCGCCTCCTAGTGGACAGCAGCATAACACCCACGGTCCTGTGTCCCCCAATGAGGCGAAGGAGAAAAAGGGCATTATATACAGTATTATTGGAGTCATGTTTCAATGACACATATTAAATCATTATAGCGGTATAACAGACACTGTTCCAAAATGAACAGACTAAGCAGCAAGGGGAAATGCATATATACATATAATATACTAGCTGGGTGCCCGATGCAGATGCATCGGGATTCTAGAAGAGCGAGTCTCTGACTCGCAATGGCCGCTTCGCGGCCAATGCTTCGGGCGTATCCACATGACCACGCCGACTCGCAGTGCGAGTGGACTCAGAAGGGGCAAAAAACCCATTCGCAATTAGATAATAGATTATTATTTTATTTTCCCAAAGAGAGAAAAATTAACCAGTCAACTGTTGAAATATTTCATAAGTGTTATATTATATTACATGTAACAAAACAAGAATTAAACTCGCTCATCCTGACCAATCAGATGTTATACATGTGTTTGAAACAAATGCAAAGACAAATAGACTGGTTATGTCGCAAATACCAGTAGGTATTTGAATGAGGAATTCATTCCATTATACAAACCCGTAATTCAAAACAAATTCTCAAAAGATGTTATATTAAATTATGTATGACAAAGGATGGAAAAATAGCACTTACTCATCCTAACCCATACAGGTCGATTATGATACAGGGGAGCATGTTAAAATAGATAGAAAAGGATGAATGAGTGTGTTGTATATACCAGTAAGTATTTGAAAGAAGAATTTGTTACATTCTACAAAACCGTTATTCAAAAACAAAGTACCGAAAACGTTACATTAAATTACGTGTGAGAAGAAATGGAAAGTAGCATTTGCTTATTCTAACCCGTACAAACGGATTATCATACAGGGGGGCATGTTGATAATATAGAAATACCGGTATGTATGGGAATGGAGAATTCGATACATTCCGCATCCTGTTATTTAAACATATTCTCAAAGATGTTATGTTAAATCGACATGTGACAAAAATAGGAAAGTGACACATGTTCATCCTAACTAGTACAGATGGATTATAGGGGATCATGTTAATGATCTACTATATAATCTCCTAATCGTGTCTGTCTGATGCCGAAATCGCGCGCCAGGAGGAATATGTAAAACAGCCGTGCACATTCAAAATTCGCGGCATGCTGAAACCCGGTGACAGCGGCGCATTGGCGCTGCTGTCATCGAGATACACGCGTCCGGCCGCGGCCATCGTCGGGAGATCAGCGGGATCCCCCGACGGTGGCCGCAGCATGCGCGAGCCAGCCGGTCATCTCGCGGCTGGCGAGCCGCTGACCTCTGTGCAGCAGTAGCTCAGCTGCGGCCACCTCACAGCCTCCTCCATCCCCTCAGCCTCCTTCATCCCCTCAGCCTCGTCCATCCTCCATCCTCACAGCCTCCTCCAACCCCTCAGCCTCATCATCCTCATAGCTTCCCCATCCTCACAGCCTTCTCCATCCTCACAGCCTCCCCATCCTTACAGGATCCCCATCCCCTCAGCCTCCCCATCCCCTCAGCCTCCTCCATCCCCTCAGCCTCCTCCATCCTCACAGCCTCCTCCAACCCCTCAGCCTCCCCATCCTTGCAGCCTCCTCCATTCTATCAGCCTCCTCAGTCCTCACAGCCTCCTCCATCCCCTCAGCTTACACCATCCTCACAGCTACCTCCATCCCCTCAGCCTCCTCCATCCTCACAGCCTCCTTCATCCTCACAGCTTCCTCCATCCTCACAGCCACCCCATCCTCACAGCCTCCCCATCCCCTCAGCCTCCTCCATCCTCACAGCCTCCTCCAACCCCTCAGCCTCCCCATCCTTGCAGCCTCCTCCATCCTCACAGCCTCCTCCATCCCCTCAGCTTCCTCATCCTCACAGCTTCCTCCATCCCCTCAGCTTCCCCATCCTTGCAGCCTCCTCCATCCTCACAGCCTCCTCCATCCCCTCAGCTTCCCCATCCTCACAGCTTCCTCCATCCTCTCAGTTTCCCCATCCTCACAGCCCCCTCCATCCTCAAAGCCTACTCCATCCCCTCAGCCTCCTTCAGCCCCTCCAGGAAGACAGCAGAATGGAGCGGAGGTGAGTGTCCCCACAGCATGCGGGCTCCTAACAGCCTCCTCCATCCTCACAGCCTCCCCATCCTCACAGCCTCCCCTATCCTCACAGCCTCCCCTATCTTGACAGCCTTCCCTATCCTCACAGCCTCCACATCCCCTCAGCCTCCCCATCTCCTCAGCCTCCTCCATCCTCACAGCCTCCTCTATCCCCTCAGCCTCCCCAACCTCACAGCCTCCCCATCCTCACAGCCTCCTCCATCCCCTCAGCCTCCTCCATCCCCTCAGCCTCCTCCATCCTCACAGCCTCCCCATCCTCACAGCCTCCTCCATCCCATGAGCCTCCTCCATCCCCTGAGCCTCCTCCATCCTTGCAGCCTCTCCCATCCTCACATCCTCTCCCATCTTCACAGCATCCTCACAGTCTCCTCCATCCTCACAGCCTCCTCTATCCTCATAGCCTCCTCCGTCCTCACTCCTTACTTCTGTCTATAAGGTCTGTCAGTCAGTGTGACACAGTTTACTCCTGTCTATAAGGTCTGTCAGTCAGTGTGATGCAGTTCACTCCTGTCTACTAGGTCTGTCAGTCAGTGTGACGTCCTTCACTCCTGTCTACAAGGCTGTCAGTCAGTGTGACGCACTTCACCCTGTCTACAAGCCTGTCAGTCAGTGTGACGAACTTCAATCCTGTCTATAAGGCTGTCAGTTAGTGTGACGCAGTTCACTCCTGTTTACAAGGTATTCTAGAATACCCGATGCGTTAGAATCGGACCACCATCTAGTATAACGATAATCTGTTAGAGAGGAGTGCTGTTGGTGACAATTACTGATCCACCATTTTATAGTATATGCCTTATATAGTTATAATACTTCATAGATATGTATATATTCAATACTTAGCATCTTCAATTTTCTCTTCAATACGAATTTCGATTGTTAAACACCCCAGGGGATATAGCATGACAAAATTAATGAAAGTACAGTAAATTGTTCCGGGAATTCAGTCCCGTGGGACTGCGTGCATCTAATTTTAAAATCCAGAACAATTCCCTATTATTACATACATGTTCCCAATTTCCTCCTCAATAAGGTCGGTGGACCCATTCAATGTCCATTACTCATAGGGAGGAGAGATTGCCCTTTTACAGATCCCTGAAATGTCGGGACAAACCCTGACATTCCAACCCGTATGGAACTCGCATTTGGTTTGGTTGCTGTAATATATTCGGCCAAGCGTTTCTTAAGAGTGCGGGTAGTACAACCCACATAACTAAGATTGCAGGCTGTGCAAGTAGCACTTAGATCTCTTTGCTACCAACCTCCATCCTCCGGCCAGGATTACACGTAGGGAGTTGTCCTGAAACAAAATTGGCATATTCCATTTCAGAATTCTCTTAATGTCATTAACCCCTTCCCGACCTTTGACGTTGTACAACGTCATGAAAGTCGGTGCCTTGCCGACCTTTGACGTTGTACAATGTCATGGTGGTTACCGCGGCTCCTTTGCCGCGGTAACCGCCATCGGGCCCTGGTGTTCAGTGATTCTTATCACTGAACACTGGGGCTTGAGGTCAGGGGGGGTGGATTACCCATCCCGCCCCCAGGATGACGGTGATTGGCTGTTTGAACAGTCAATCACCGTGATCCACTGCCTCCTATGGAAGGGGCTGTGGAGCGGCTCTAATGGGAGTGATCCTCCCATCAAATCGCTTCTATCAGAGCTGGAGGGGGGTGACCCCTCCACCACAAATGGAAGTGATCTGATGGATCACCCCCATCAGAGTCGCTCCATAGCAGCCCTGCACCCGCTGCACACTGCTCCTGATCTCCCCCCTGTTCCTGCGCCCTGCTCCTTCCTCCCATTCCTGATCTCCTCCCCGCCCCCTTCCTCCTAATTTCTTCCCTGTGTCATCTTCTTGCTCCCGCTCCGGTCCCCTGATTGCCCCTGTCCCCTTCCTGCTCCGGTCCCCTGCTTGCCCCTGTCCCCTTCTTGCTCCCGCTCCGGTCTCCTGCTTGCCCCTGTCCCTGATCGCCCCCTGTCCCCTTCCTGCTCCGGTCCCTCTTCCTCCTCCCCTCCACCATCCTTTCCCCGTGCTGCCCCCATACCTCCGTTCCCCGCCGGCCACGTCCTCCACCTCCGGGATCCTGCACTGTGCAGCTCCTCCTGTGTGCAGGCTGATCTGTTACAGGAGGAGCTGCCAGACACCGGGCTGCTGCAGGGGATCTGTCAGTGAGGTGAGTATGGATGGCTGATGGAAGGAGGATGGATGAGTGATGGATGGATGATGGATGGATGGGTGATGGATGGATGGATGGATGGAGACATGGGCGATGGATAGATGGATGGGTGATAGATGGATGGATGATGGATTGATGGATGGATTGATGATGGATGGATGGGGTCAGAGTCATGGTGCACGGTACAGCAGATCATTGCCATACAGTGCACCATGACTGACCCCAGTGACTGCAACAAGTGGACACTTGATCCCTTATTGTAGTCTCTGAGGTCAGAGTCATGGTGCACGGTACGGCAGATCATTGCCATACAGTGCACCATGACTCCGACCCCAGAGACTACAATAAGGGATCAAGTGTCCACTTGTTGCAGTCACTAGGGTCAGTAATGGTGCACTGTGTGGCAATAATTTGTTGTACCATGCACCATGACTCTGACCCCAGAGACTACAAGTGGACACTTGATCCCTTGCTGTAGTCTTGTTTTGTACAACGTCGGAGGCGATAGAGCATTGTGGGACCTTCGTTGTGGACTATGTTGGATCTATATAATAAAGATGGAGTCCGAATTTTGTTTGTGTTTTTTTTTTCAAATAAAAAGATTTTCTCTGTGTGGTGTACTTTTTTTTTTTTACTATTTACTAGAGATTCCTAATGGCCGGGTCTAACATTGGCCCGACATTATGAATCTCGGGCTTAGTGCCAGCTGCCAATAAAAAAGCTGCCATTAACCTCTTTATTACCCAGTTTGCCACTGGCACCAGGGCAACTGGAAGAGCCTGGGTACAGCGCCAGAAAATGGCGCTTCAATTAATGCGCCATTTTCTGGGGCGGCTGTGGGCTGCAATTCGCAGCATGGGGGGCCCAGAACGCCAACTTTTCCAGTTGCCCTTGTGCTAGTGGCATACAGGGGCTCTCCATATACGACATGGTGTCCGCTAACAAGTTGAATGGAAAATTAGCTCTAATTGTTAGCGGACACCATGTCGTGCCCCTGTGTGCCTAAACATTAGAGCTCCCACACAAGTGACCCCATTTTGGAAACTAGACCCCCCAAGGAACTTATCTAAATGCATAGTGAGCACTTTGAACCCCAGGTGCTTCACAAATTGATCCGTAAAAATGAAAAAGTACTTTTTTCCACAAAGATTGGAATTGTTAGCAGACACCATGTTGCGTATGGAGAGTCACTGTGTACCTAAACACTAGAGCTCCTCCACAAGTGAACCCATTTTGGAAACTAAACCCTTCAAGGAACGTATCTAGATGCATATTAAGCACCTTGTACCCCCAGGTGCTTCACAAATTGATCAGTAAAAATTAAAAAAGAACATTTTGTGAAAAAAAGGACTTTCATTTTTACAGATTAATTTGTGAAGCACCTGGGGGTTCAAAGTGCTCACTACTCATCTAGATAAGTTCCTTGGGAGTCTAGTTTCCAAAATGGGGTTACTTGTGGGGAAGCTCCAATGTTTAGGCACATAGGGGCTCTCCAAACGCGACATGGTGTCCGCTAACAATTTGAATGGAAAATCGGCTGAATTGTTAGCGGACACCATGTCGCGTTTGGAGAGCCACTGTGTGACCTAAACATTAAAGCTCCCCACAAGTGACCCCATTTTGGAAACTAGACCCTCCAAGGAACTTATCTAGATGGGTGGTGAGCACTTTTAACCCCCAGGTGCTTCACAAATGAATCCATAATAATGAAAAAAGAATTTTTTGTGGAAAGAAAAGTACTTTTTAATTTTTACGGATCAATTTGAAGTATCTGGAGATTTAAAGTGCTCACTATGCATCTAAATAAGTTCCTTGGGGGGTCTAATTTCCAAAATTGGGTCACTTGTGGGGGAGCTCCAATGTTTAGGCACACAGGGGCTCTCCTAACGCGACATGGTGTCCGCTAACAATTTGAATGGAAAATCGGCTCAAATTGTTAACGGACACCATGTCGCATTTGGAAAGCCTCTGTGTGCCTAAACATTAAAGCTCCCCCACAAGTGACCCCATTTTGGAAACTAGACCCCACAAGGAACTTATCTAGATGGGTGGTGAGCACTTTTATCCCCCAGGTGCTTCACAAATTATTCCTTAATAATGAAAAAGTCCTTTTTTTTCACAAAAATGTTCTTTTAGCCTCACTTTTTTCATTTTCACATGGGCAACAGGATAAAATGCATCCGTAAATTTGTTGGGCAATTTCTCCTGAGTACACTGATACCTCATATCTGGTCATAAATAACAGTTTGAGCGCACGGCAGGGCTCAGAAGGGAAGGAGCGCCATTTGACTTTTTGAATCCAAAATTAGCTCCAAAAGTCAAATTGCGCTCCTTCCCTTCTGAGCCCTGCCGAGCGCACAAACAGTGGTTTATGACCACATATGAGGTATCGGTGTACTCAGGAGAAATTGCCCAACAAATTTTGGGATCCATTATAGCCTGTTGCCATGTGAAAATGAAAGAGTTGAGGCTAAAAGAACATTTTTGTTGGGAAAATTAAAATGTCCATTTTTTCCTTCCACTTTGCTTTAGTTCCTGTGAAGGACCTGAAGGATTAAAAGTCTTCTTGAATGTAGTTTTGAGTAGCTTGAGGGGTGCAGTTTTTGAAATAGTCTTACTTTTGGGTGTTTTCTGTCATGTAGACCCCTCAAAAAGACTTCAAATGTGATGTGGTCACTGAAAAAATGATTTTGTAAATTGTGCCGGAAAAATTAGAAATTGCTGATGAACTTTGAACCCTTATAACTTCCTACCCAAAAAAATGTTTTTTTTCAAAATTGTGCTGATGTGAAGTACACATGTGGGCAATGTTATTTATTAACTATTTTGTGCCACATAACTCTGTGGTTTAACAGAATAAAAATTCAAAATTTGAAAATTGCACAATTTTCAAAGTGTTTGCCAAATTTTTTATTTTTTCAGAAATAAACACAAAAATTATTGACCTAAATTTACCACTAACACGAAGCCCAATATGTCATGAAAAAACAATCTCAGAATCGCTAGAATCCGTTAAAGCGTTCCAGAGTTATTACCTCATAAAGGGACACTGGTCAGAATTGACCAAAATGTCAAGGTCTTTAGTGTCAAAATAGGCTGGGTCATGAAGGGGTTAAAATCAGGGATGAATGGAGTTGCCAAATCTGAAGCCTTCCAGTTAGGAAATGTTACACCAAGTGGCAAAGCACTTAGTAAGTTAGCATCTGCCAAGTCACTAGTACTAGAGACATTGCTAGAACTGTATATTGTTTCCTGATTTGGAGACGTTTCTCCAGAAGCTCAATTTGCCTATCTTGTACTGGTCCTTGTCGTTTTTGAGGATTGACCAGAATGGCATCTTCATATATGAGCTATCAATGTCACTGCCACTAAAGCCCTCAAAATCATCATCGCCATTTGACGTTATACCTGATTCACTGTCAGAACATAAAAGGACATACGCTTCTTCATCAGTATATAAATGACATGCCATTTTATTACTATTTTATATACCATACACTCTACAGTATTGCCTATATTTTAGTTACTAATTGATTGGCACCAATTGATCCATATTAACACTACTGATTGATTGACACTACTAATTATTATTATTTATTTATAGAGGACCATTGATTCCATGGTGCTGTACATGAGAAAGTGTTTCATACAAAACAAGTGAAAAATACAATGAACAAACTAATAGTGACAGACTGGTGCAGAAGGAAGAGGACCCTACACTTGTGGCTTAAATTCTGCAGAGTAAAAGGGTGGGGGAGGTTGGGTCAGCTCTAATGAAGGTGGAGCGCCGGCTCTGATGGTGACCTGCCAGCTCCGCTGGTAGTAGGGTCGTGGCAGGCTGTATGCTGTTCTGAAGACAAGGGTTTTAAAGTTCCGCTTGAAGGTTCCTAATTGTAGGGGATAATCAGAGATATTGAGGTGCTGAATTCCAGAGGATGGGGGAAGCTCAGGAGAGGTTTGCATGCGGATGGATGAGAAACATACATGTGTGGAGGAGAGGAGGTCTTAAGTGTGGGAAGATCGAAGATTACCAGTTGAATGATATAGGGAGATTATTCCAGAACTATATGGTGGAGACAGATTGTAGACAGCTTTGTAAGTCAATGTTAGCAGTTTGAATCAGATACGTTGGGGAATTGGGAGCCAGTGAAGAGATTTGCAGAGAGAAGTGGAAAAGCAAGGAGAGAGGTTGATTACTCAGGCAGCAGGGTAAATGACAGACTCAAGAGGTGTGAGTGTGTTAGCAGGGAGGCCACAGAGGAAGATGTTGCAGTAGTCAAGGCAGGAAATGCTGAGGGCATGCACTAGTGTTTTAGTAGATTGAGGGTTTAGAAAAGGACGGATTCTGGAAATATTTTTCAGTTGGAGTGTGGAGAGTTTGGATGTGCAGTTTGAAGGACGAGGCAGAGTCGAGGGTTACTTCAAGGCAACGGATGTCACATACAGGGGAAAGCGTGATGTCATTTATTGTGATAGACAGATTAGGTAAGGAAGAAAGGTGACGTCTGGGCTAGAGTGGTAGATCTAAATAACATTAGCAAAATTACGGTACTGGAAGCCTTGGGGTTTTATGAGTTTTTCCAGGCCAAAAGCATAGATGGAGAAGAGTACGGGTCCCAGGACACAGCCTTGAGGGACCCCGACAGGGAGAGGAAGGGGTGAGGAGGTAGTGTGGGAGAGACACTAAAGGTGGATTGATGCTAATTGACTCTACTAATTGATTGACGTTACTAATTTATTTTTTATAGTTTATATATTTATTGCTAAATTTAGATAGATTCGGTTGCTTTCAGATCAACATTTTCTGCCGATCGCGTTTGCTTTGCCTCATCTGCCATGTAACGGCTCACTTGCGGCAAGCCCCATTCATTCCCTATGGGACTTGCAGTAGATTTTGCCGAATCCGGCACTTGCAGCAATGCAAAAAAAAAGCTGCTAGCTGCGTTTTTTGACTTGCCGCAAGTGCCTGATCCACCAAAACCTCAACTCCCGCAAGTCAGCCGTTATGCTGCAGATGCGGCAAAATCTGCCGAATCTGCCACGATTCAGCAAAAACGCTGATGCGAAAGGTGGGTGGGGGGTATACCGGACCGGCCGGCTACTTACCGCTGCCTCCGCCGGCTGCAGACTCGCTCCCCGAGTCTCTGCTACTTTTTCCGGAGATTCCCGAACACTGACAGAAGCAGTGAATAAATTAACTTCCGTCACTGCTCGGGAATCTCCGGAGCAGAGCGAGTCTGGCTGACAGCATAGTTCAGCTCAGGTCATAATGACCTGAACTGAACCCTGAGGCCATGCGCACACGGTGAGTATTTCATGAGTTTTTTACCTCAGGATTTGTAGACAAAACCAGGAGTGGAGCAATCAGAGAAAAAGTCTAATAGAAACACCTGCACCACTTCTGTATTTAATCATCCACTCCTGGTTTTGGCTACAAATCCTGAGGTAAAAAACTCATCAAATAATCAACGTGTGCACGTGGCCTAACTGTTTAGTCAGTTCTCAGCTCTGCTACATCCCTGTCTGTCTAAGCACAGACAGGGATGTAGTAGAGCTGAGATTGCGTTTTGGACTACGTCGGATGGAAGAGGATTTTTTTAATTAAAGATGGAGTCCCTAATGTCTTTTTTTTTTATTTCTAATAAAAAAAATGTTTTCTCTGTGTTGTGCTTTTTTTAAAACAATAGAAATTCATGGCGGTCATGTCTAATATTGGCGTGACCGCCATAAATTTCGAGCTTAGGGCCAGCTGATAATACAAAGCTGGCCCTAACCTCTTTATTACCCAGTGAGCCACCGCACCAGGGCCACTGGAAGAGCGGGGTTCAGCGCCAGAGGATGGCGCTTCAATGAACGCGGGATCTTCTGGGGCGGCTGCGGGCTGCAATTTGCAGCGGAGGGTGCCCAGAAAGCTTGGGCCTCCCTGCGCTGCGGATTCCAGCCCCCAGCTGCTTAGCTGTACCTGGCTAGACATAGAAATTGCGCGGAGCCCCACGCATTTTTTTTAATTATTTCATGAAATTCATGAAATAATAAAAAAAAAAGGGGCTCCCCTATATTCTTGTGTTTGGCCAGGTACAAATAGACACCTGGGGGTTGGGGGCAGCCCGTCGCTGCCTGCTGGATCCGGCTGGTTACAGAAATATGGCGAAGCCCACGTCAAATTTTTTTTTTGACAAATCCATAAAACAATATAAATAAAAGGGACTGCATCTTTATTAACCCCTGGACCATGGGCGAGGGGTTAATAAAGATGCAGTCCCTTTTTTAGGATTGCGTATGGAGTGCTCCTGTGTGCCACCAGCACAAGGGCAACTGGAAGAGTTGGGGTACAGCACCAGAAAATGGCGCCTCTTATGTGCTATTTTCTGGGGTGGCTGTGGGTTGCAATTTGCAGCATGGGGGGGCCACAACATTTGGGTCTCTCCACGATGAGGATTGCAACCAAAAATAAGGCAAAGCTCCTTGTCATTTTATTGGTAGAAGTAATGAAAAAAAATTATGTAGAGCTTCGCCATATTTTTGGTCCAGCCAGGTACAACTTGGCAGCTACTGACTGCCAGCAACCCCCAGCTGCCTCGTCGTAAATGGCTGGCAACCACAAATACAGCGAAGCCCATTTTTTTTTTCTAGGACTAATTCTAGAAAAAAAAATGGCGTGGGGCTCTGCCATATTTTTGGTCCAGCCAGGTGCAACTAGACAGCTGGGGGCTCGAATCTGACTCTTCCGTGGATCACATGACATTGTTACGTCACACAATCCATGTGGCCAATCATCGGTCATGTCACTATCTCCTTCTTCAGACAACCGGATGAAGTGTGAGCTGAGGGGGATTCCATATTTCCTCCAGATGTCTGACTTGTGCAAAAGTGTGAAGAATCAAGCCAGCACTGATCAGCCATAAGAAGAAAATTATTTATATCTTCAGTATATCTATTCACGTAAGCGATCAGGGAGGAGCATGGATTTAATAGTCGCCGCTCACTAAACAAAGAGTGTAATCACTACTCCTGTACATTGAAAGGCAGCTTTGCAGTGTTTTTTTTAAAGCTGATATTAGTTCTGGAATCGCAAATTTCCAAGCCAAAATCCGCTCAAAAACAACTGAGCATCGCTGATTTTACAGGGAGAACCTCTTTTTCAAAATGTTTGATAGGAGGGGAAAATTCATGTCACATCTAACACCAAATGCACACGTTGAGTATTTGGTGAGTTATTCCCTCAGTATTTGTAAGGGGTACTGCACACACAGCAATAATGCTAGTAATATCGCTGCAACGTCACAGGTTCTGTGACGTTGCGGCGACCGCACCAGTGATCGTCGCCCCGCTGGGAGATCGCTGATCGTTAACGAATGGCCTGGACCATTTTATGATCGGCGATCTCCTGTTGGCCAGGCTACATTGCTGTGTGTGACAGGCAGACTTACCAGCGATCCCCATTCTGCGCCCGAGACCCTGAACGATCCCAATGACCGTCGGGTGTCGGCGCATCGCTGGGTGATCGCTGGTAAGTCGGCCATCTCACCAGCGCCCACACAGCGATGTTCCAGCGATTCTGGCCAGGTCAGATCGTTGGTGGGATTGCTGGAACATCGCTACGTGTAACGGGTCCCTAAGACAAAACCAGGAGTGAGCAAAAAAAATAAATTCAGAAGTGGTGACGTGTTTCTGGCAAGCTTGCAGTTTGAGCGTCCGGACGTTGCAGAGCACGAGTGGCTTAGGGGGTAGGTGTCGTGGGGGTGGCTTGGCATTTCACTGAGAAAATAAACATTTTTTCAGTTCACGCAGTCTTAAGAGCAGATTATACTAGAAATGGGGGTCTAAGGGGTAAGACCCCCAGGCAGGGTTGGGTGGGGAGGTCTTCCTTGCATAATACATCATAATGGACGGACAGTCGCCTTGCTCACCACCTAAACTGGTCATGCCCACTAGTAAGCTTTAAGTATGCAAGAGGTTGCTTTACCCCTCCCCCCCCATCCCTTCCTTCCCACGGGTCTAAAGGCCACTTTACACGCACCAACTTATCTGTCCAACTTCTGACCAACTTGCTGGTTGCAGTGACATCATGGACACATTGTTCCATTATACACAGTCACAAAATAGAGCAATGTGTCCATGATTTCACTGCAACCAGCAAGTTGGTCAGAAGTTGGACAGATAAGTTGGTGTGTGTAAAGTGGCCATAAGCCCTAGACCCTTGCTTCAATTATAATCAGCTGCATAACTGTGTGGTCTGAAAAGTGAACACTTGTTCAGTTCACGGAAGAAACCGCCGAGTAACATCCAGCGGCCCAAAACACGCCTACCAGTCCAGCTACCAACTTCCGGCCGATCAAACTACAATTATGCCTGTATTTCTATTATAGTTTTCGTTTGATTCTTCCACTCCTGGATTTGGTTTACAAATACTGAGGTAAATTGACAACTAAGGCTGCGTGCACATGCTTAGGTTTTGCAGCGTTGTGCAGCCCAAGCACAGTAGATGGGTTTTCTGGAAATCCATTTTCACTGTGCTCCTGACCGCAGCTTATTTCAGCTGCAGTGGGGGTTGACGCGTTTCCACATCTCCGCAGTATGTCAATTGATGTGAAGTCAGCAGTGAGCCCCAGCGGGAGAATGCAGGGAGATGCCGACCTGCACCGAACACAGATCGTGGGCACAGAGCTGCTGCATTCACCCGCGGAGATCAGTTTCCCGCAGGAGAGGACACACGTCCAGGATGCATTGTCTCCAGATCGTCTGCACACACCCTAATAAGGCCCAGTTACACACACAGATATTTGTGCAGAGATTCTTGGCAGATCTCTGGTTGCAGTGAAATCATGGACACATTGTTACTTTTGTACATGGCAACAAAATGGAACAATGTGTCCATGATTTCACTGCACCCAGAGATCTGCGAACAATCTCTGCACAGATATCTGTGTGTGTGACATGGCCTCTGTGCCAACGCTAAGCATTTGTTGGAGAAATATTGTGCAGCAAAATCACTGCTAACCTGCTCTCTGTGCTAGGAAAACGTACTGAATACGCACTGCGTTTTTGGTGCATATTTTGGCCTTGTCTCTTTTCTCCCTTGTCAATGGCAGGGAGGGCTAAAAAACACACCAAAAATTGACATGCTCATTTTGTTCTCTAGACCAAAAAACACTGCAAATCTGCAATGAAAAAAAAAAAAAGCCTCATTGGCACAGCACCTCAGAATCCTCATAGATTTTGCTGCGGGAAGGTGATACAAGTGTTTTTGTGACAAAAAAACAAAAAACTGCAGCTAAAACGCATCGAAAACACACAGTGGGCACAGGGCCTAGGCAACCAGTTAAGAGAATTGACCCGTCTGTTCTTCAGGTGATGCTCAGCACTGGGAAAGCCATAACCACAAAATTCAAGTAAGGCCACGTGCACACGTTGAGTATTTGATGAATTTTTTACCTCAGGATTTGTAGCCAAAACCAGGAGTGGATAATTAAATACAGAAGTGGTGCAGGTGTTTCTATTATGGTGGGTTTACACGCCGCGATATCGGCGTCCAACTCCGATAAAAAGCCACGTGGTTCGGAGTTGGACCCGATATCGTTCGCGCGTTGTACAGTTTGAACGTACAATGCAATGCTGGAACGATGCCAAAACGATATCGGGGTTGAATGAGCGTGCTCTTCAACCGCCCGATATCGTATGGCCGTTGTAGCCGCATCGTCCAGTGTGACAGCCCAACTCCGATGTGTACGCCGACGCTACCCATTAACTCCCATGTTAAATGATCGTTACTGGGTTGGTGGGTGTAGACATCGGAGGGACGCTGTTTCCCGATATCGCAACGTGTAAACCGCCGATGCAATATCGGGAAAAGCGCACTAAAAATGCGCGCTCCCGCGCCGTTGGATAGCGATATCGTCCCGATATCGGGACGTGTAAACCCACCATTAGACTTTTCCTCTGATTGCTCCACTCCTGGTTTTGTCTACAAATCCTGAGGTAAAAAACTCATCAAATACTCAACGTTTGCACGTGGTCTTAAAAAAACAAAAAAGGAAGCTACATAAATGCAGAAAAACCGCAAAAGGAAGAAAAACATAAAAAAAAGTGCTCTAGGAGCAACCAAAGAACACAAAAATATTACGTCTCATGAAAAATTGCTAGCTTCCTAAAGCGTCTTCTGCATGAAAATCTTGGCATTATCACCTCACAACACAAGACGCTTCAAAACCACTTCAGGAATACCAAGCCCCCACTAATACAAAGAAAGGCCATTTCCTACAGCAGCTCCACCTGAAAACCTCAAAATATTTTCTTAAAAAAACTGTGTATACATTGTCTAGGTTCTTCCCATGTTTCCTCCTAGGACAGGAGCAGATGACAGACCCTCCTGTATAGTTTCTTATCTCCCCTTTATTGTGTCTTCCCCTCCCCTCACACATGGCGGCTCAGGCTGCGCTTGTTCTTCTCCTTTGCGCCACTTCTAGTCTATCTTCCTTAGCGTCTTCTCCATTCCCCCGGCCTGTCTGTCTGTCTCTCCCTTTCTTCCTTCCTCTGTGTGCAGTCATACACACAGACGCAGACTCAGTAGCTCCCGGCTCCCGCTAGAGCTGGCGTCCCCTCCTCCATTATTCGGCCTCCCCTCCCTTCACAGTCCCCTCCTCTTCCCCAGGCCCAGTCTTTCTCCGCCATGTTAGTTTCTCCAGGTCCCGGCCTACTCATCAGGCCAATTCCTGCTATGATCGTCTGGTTACGGACAGGGCTCCGTCCCCTGGGTCTGTGATCGGAGGACACAGGACAGGGGTAAGTGTGCGGTGGGGCCTGTGCGGAGGATGAGCCTGATGTGCCCGGGCACAGGCACTGGTGTCATGTACACACTGGTACCGGAGTGTACCCAGCAGTGTGTGCCAGGTTCAGGCAGTAGATGTGAGCAGGGCCCTGTGTAAGGAGTGTGCACCCATGGCTGTGTGTGTTGTGCGGTGTGATGAGGAGGGCTGTGCTGGGTGTCTATCACATGTAGACTGCTGGCACTAACATCACTTCTGGGCACTGACAGTAATTGTCACAGGACAGTGACGACCTGGCATGCAGGGGTAGTGTCACTGTGGGGGACCTGGCATACAGGGGTAGTGTCACGGTGGGGGACCTGGCATACAGGGGTAGTGTCACGGTGGGGGACCTGGCATACAGGGGTAGTGTCACGGTGGGGGACCTGGCATACAGGGGTAGTGTCACGGTGGGGGACCTGGCATACAGGGGTAGTGTCACGGTGGGGGACCTGGCATACAGGGGGTAATGTCATGGTGGGGGGCCTGGCATGCAGAGGTAATGCCACAGGGGAGACCTGGCATACAGGGGTAGTGTCATAGTGGGGGACCTGGCATACAGGAGTAGGATCGCAGTGGTTGCCTGGCATACAGGGGTAGTGTCACAGCACAGTGGGGACCTGTTATTTAGGGGTAGAGTCATAGTGGGAGACCTGGCATACAGGGATAGTGTCACAGTGGGGACCTGGAATACAGGGATAGTGTCATAGTGGGGACCTGGCATACAATGGTAGGATCGCAGTGGGGACCTGTCCTACAGGGGTAGTGTCACAGTGGGGACCTGGCATACAGGGATAGTGTCACAGTGGGGACCTGGAATACAGGGATAGTGTCATAGTGGGGACCTGGCATACAAGGGTAGGATCGCAGTGGAGGCCTGTCCTACAGGGGTAGTGTCGTAGTGAGGACTTGGCATACAGAGGTAGTTTCACAGTGGAGACCTGGCATATAGGGGTAGGGTCACAGCACAGTGGGGACCCGTCTTTATCGGAGAATGGTCATAGTGGGAGACCTGGCATACAAGGCTAGTGTCATAGCACAGTGAGGACCTGGCATACAAGGCTAGTTGTCATAGCACAGTGAGGACCTGGCATACAGGGCTATTGTCATAGCACAGTGTGGACCTGCATACAGGGTAGTGTCACAGTGGGAACCCGGCATACAGGGGTAGGGTCACATAGGGGGCCTGCCTTACAGGTGTAGTGTCATATGGGGAGCTGACATACAAGGGTATTGTCACAATGAGGGACCTGGCATGCAGGGGTAGTGTCACAATGAGGGACCTGGCATGCAGGGGTAGTGTCACAGTGGGGGACCTGGCATGCAGGGGTAGTGTCACAGTGGGGGACCTGGCATGCAGGGGTAGTGTCACAGTGGGGGACCTGGCATGCAGGGGTAGTGTCACAGTGGGGGACCTGGCATGCAGGGGTAGTGTCACAGTGGGGGACCTGGCATGCAGGGTAGTGTCACAGTGGGGGACTTGGCAAATAGGGGTAGTGTCACGGTGGGGGGCCTGGCATACAGGGGTAGTGTCACGGTGGGGGGCCTGGCATACAGGGTAGTGTCACGGTGGGGGGCCTGGCATACAGGGGTAGTGTCACGGTGGGGGGCCTGGCATACAGGGGTGGTGTCACAGGACAGTGGGGACCTGGCATACAGGGGTAGTGTCACAGTGGGGACCTGGCATATAGGGATAGGGTCACAGTGCAGGGCCTGGCATGCAGAGGTAATGTCACAGGGGGGACTTGGCAAATAGGGGTAATGTCATGGTGGGGGGCCTGGAATACAGGGGTAGTGTCACAGTGGGGACCTGGCATTCAGAGTTAGTGTCACGGTGGGGACCTGGCATACAGGGGTGGTGTCACATTGGGGACCTGGCATACAGGGGTAAGGTCACAGCATAGTGGGGACCTGGCATAGGGTGGTAGGGTCACAGTGGGGACCTGGCATACGGGGGTGGTGTCGCTGTGGGGACCTGGCATGCAGGGGTAGTGTCACAGTGGGGGATCTGGCCTACGGGGTAATGTCACTATAGGGACCTGGCATATAGGGCTAATGTCACGGTGGGGACCTGGCATACAGGGGTGGTGTCACTGAGGGGACCAGGCATACAGGGGTGGTGTTATAGTGGGGACCTGGCATGCAGGTGTGGAGCCCACTGGGACAGGGTACTCGGTACTGGATTGGGGTATCACGGGGATTAATACAGAGGTCTTGGTCTGGACCGTGTCCCAAACCCACAAGTAAAGGGGGGTATTTACAGGGAATAGAGTTGTGACGCCACCCATGGTATGTGGTCAGGGTGACCACCGCTGCTGCAGAACCACCGGGGATGATGGATGGCAGCCTGTGATATGACGGCTCTCCATGGGCAGAGCCTGGTCCCCGGGGCAGTGGTGATGATAACAGTTTGTGAGGGAAAAAAGGGTTCGCAAGGATTACACAGACTCACGGTTGTGTAGTTTTCCAAGTCTTTACTGTAGATGATATTCAGCAGAGTACTGTCCACGGAGTCTGTATCGGGGCCGGGTTGCTTCCCACCCTGTTCGGGTCCTTGGCTTCCTACTCCTGCGCTGTGTGTGTGTGGCCCTGCTGCCGCTTTAGCTAGGCTGCCGGCCCTGTCTCCCCTTACGGGTACCAACTTGCTAGGCAATTTGAGTCTTATCTTTATGTTCCTGACCCCGCCGTGTTGCTTCGCTGTGGTACAGTGAAGATGTGGGATCTTCACTCATCTGGTGTTCACTGTGCTGTTTGTGTCAGGCACAGCATCAGATCTGGTATCCGTTCTGTGCTCTCTTCCGGGGTGAGTTTAGGGTAACTCCGTGTCCCGGGGGTGTTCCTCTGCTTCTCCTTTTCCTCAGACCCTGGCTCGGCCTGGAACTGGACAGTGGACCGTGGGGTGAGCCTAACACAGCTCTTTTACACCCAGGTCTTTTCTACCCTCAGTGCTGCTCCGCACTGAACTAACTGCCACTTCCTCTCCACACCAGAATATGTAGGGAAGCAGCTTTAACTCCCCCTTCTGGCCTGGAGGCGCTAGTGTAGTGTTGTGGGTTGTGTGGGGAGTTAACCCTTTGTGGTGTTACTGTGGCACATGAACCCTGGGGTGCCACACAGGGGTAGTGTCAAAGTGGGGTACCTGGCATGCAGGGGTATTGTCACAGTGGGGGACCTGGCATGCAGGGGTATTATCACAGTGGGGGACCTGGCATGCAGGGGTAGTGTCACAGTGAGGAACCTGCCATACAGGGGTAGTGATACGGGGGGACCTGGTATACAGGGGTAGTGTCATGGTGGGGGGGCCCGGAATAATAGGGGTAGTGTCATAGTGGGGGACCTGTTATATGAGGGTAGTGTCATGGTGGGGTACCTGGCATATGGGGCTACTGTCATGGTGGGGGACCTGCCATTCTGGGGTATTGTCATGGTGGGGCCTTGGCATATAGGGGTAGTGTCACAGTTGTTATGCCTCTCCTGGTGTTTGTACTACCTCTATTATGTGTGAATCCTGAATAATATATGCTTATTTCTGGTCATGAGAAAACTGAGTGACAAAGAATGTCGCCACTATGACAGGTCTGATTTCACCCGACTTTCTCTGACTTCTGAAGGACAATCCTCCTAGTTGTGAAACATTATGAAAGGCCAGGCAAATTGACTAGGAGTTTGTTTTAAAGCTGGGTGATATCCATCGTGGTTGTCCTGCTTCTCCAGAGAGAGATGTGACTAGGAAATGGACAAACAGAAATCAACCTTTTAAAGAGGTTATCTGGGATTAATAAAAAATAATAATAATGTGCTTAAGCACCAACAGGCTGGTAGCTACCACCTACCTGCCTGTTGTTGCCATCACCAGTCACCACCCCTATCACAGAACGGTCAAAGACCCACTGGACGCTTGTGCCTCAAATGAAAAGTAATAAGAACCTAAAATGTACCGTATATACTCGTGTATAAGCCGACCCGTGTATAAGCCGACCCCCCTACTTTTGCCCCCAAAATCTGGGAAAACCTATTGACTCGTGTATAAGCCGAGGGTGGACCCCAGCACAGGTATACAGCCCCCAGCAGTGTGGTATACAGGCCTCCCCAGTGGTAGTATACAGCCCCCAGAAGTGTGGTATACAGCAGCCTCCCCAGTGGTACATACAGGCCCCAGCAGTGTTACAGCAGCCTCCCCAGTGGTATATACAGCAGCAGCCCCAGTGGTAGTATATAGCAGCCCCAGAGATATATACAGCTGCCCCAGTGGTAGTATACAGCAGCCCCAGAGGTATATACAGCATCCTCCCCAGTGGTATATACAGCAGCAGCCCCAGTGGTAGTATACAGCAGCCCCAGAGATATATACAGCAGCCCCAGTGGTAGTATACAGCAGCCCCAGTGGTAGTATACAGCAGCCCCAGTGGTAGTATACAGAAGCCCAGTGGTAGTATACAGAAGCCCCAGAGGTAGTATACAGAAGCCCCAGAGGTAGTATACAGAAGCCCCAGTAGTAGTATACAGCAGCCTCAGTGGTATATACAGCAGCAGCCCCAGTAGTAGTATACAGAAGCCCCAGTAGTAGTAGACAGCAGCCCCAGTAGTAGTATACAGCAGCAGCCCCAGTGGTAGTATACAGCAGCAGCCCCAGGGGGTATATACAGCAGCAGCCCCACGGGGTATATACAGCAGCAGCCCCAGTGGTAGTATACAGAAGCCCCAGTAGTAGTATACAGCAGCAGCCCCAGTGGTAGTATACAGCAGCAGCCCCAGTGGTAGTATACAGCAGCAGCCCCACGGGGTATATACAGCAGCAGCCCCAGTGGTAGTATACAGCAGCAGCCCCAGTGGTAGTATACAGCAGCAGCCCCAGGGGGTATATACAGCAGCAGCCCCACGGGGTATATACAGCAGCAGCCTCAGTGGTAGTATACAGCAGCAGCCCCAGGGGGTATATACAGCAGCAGCCCCAGGGGGTATATACAGCAGCAGCCCCAGGGGGTATATACAGCAGCAGCCCCAGGGGGTATACAGACCCCCCCCCCCCCCCCCCCCATTAGTATACAGGGCCCCAGCTGTATACAGCCCCCCTGTGGTATCCAGGGCCCCCCTTGCTGCACCTGTAAAGGAAGATGTCAGTATACTTATCGCTGCCGCCGCCGCCGCTCCGCTTCTCGGTCACCGCGCTGCTCCGGGTCTTCATGTTTCCTGTTCCTTCTCCGACGCTCGAACAATGACGTCATTTCCTGAGCGCCGGAGAAGGAACAGGAAGCATGAAGACCCGGAGCATCCCGGTGACCGAGAAGCGGAGCGGCGGCAGCAGCGATAAGTATACTGATATCTTCCTTTACAGGTGCAGCAAGGGGGGCCCTGGATACCACGGGGGGCTGTATATACGGAGGGGGGGAATACCACGGGGGGGCGCTGTATCATATTACCGTATATACCCGTGTATAAGCCGAGGGGGGACTTTTCAGCACATTTTATGTGCTGAAAAACTCGGCTTATACACGAGTATATACGGTAAGTCTGATCTGGGGACAGCAAGGTGTAGACAAGAAGTTGAAAAGAGTGATACAAATCACACTGAATCTTTTCCAACAAACCTATGTATAATATTAGGTGAAATCCCCAGTGTTTATATATGTTTGAGTCCAGTGGGCGGTTCTACTCAATGATTGACGACAGCTTTTTTTTTTTTTTTTTTTGCATGCACAGGGATGACTGTCAACAACTGAATAGGACCATCCACAGGACTTGTATGTATAGAAGCACCAGGCATTTCAATGAATAAATTGCAAGTTTTACTGAACTTTTTCCCATAGAAATTTATATTAATCTGATAGGTTCCTCCTGCTTTATAATATCCTGCCTGCAGATCAGATACCATTATCAACATGGCAGGTTTTCTTTAAAGAAATAATGCCATATTGTTTTTAAACAACCATACTTTTCCAGAGATATGGGCCTTTTAATTTGATTTGAAGTTTTTATGGTCTGTAGGAATAGGAGTGGCTCACATGACACATGGGCGTGTTTTTAGGTTGCTCTGTATTATCACCCTATGAGCCATGCCCCCTTTGAAAAGACCATAAGACTTTGCACCAAATAAAAAGGCCCATATCTCTGGAACCAAATAGCTAATTTAAACAAGAATAGAAGCAGAATACTCTAAGGCCCTTTTCACATCAGCTTTTTACGCTGATTGCGGCAGATGCGGCGGATTTACCGCATCTGCCGCCTAGCATCTGCCGCTTAACTGTCACACTTGCGGTACACCTGCGGCAATCCCCATGCAATGTCTATGGGGCTTGCGGCTAGTGTGGTATAGTTGTGGTTTTGGCAGATGCGCCCGTGAACAAAAAAAATGCCGTCAGCCGCAGTTTTTTTGCGGCCGCATCTGCGGCAAGTGTTGAAACCGCACTTGCCGCAAACTTACCTCAAGCCCCATAGACAATGCATGGGGCTTGCCGCAAGTGCGGCCGTTATGCGGCAGATGCGTTTTTTTCACCGCAACTGCCGCATTTTTCTAATAACATTGATGTGAAAGGGGCCTTAGTTACTAAATGATTATTTCTGGGGAGTATTTTCCCACAAACCTAACTATCAATCACTTTACCACCTCTTGATTGCCTGCAGACAGGACTTCATGAACAAGTATGGGAGAATGAAATGAATATACGATACATCCATTCCTGCTCCAGGCACATACCGAGTTTGGTAAATAAGCTGTTGGATACCGGCACATCCTGTTCTTCACCGGCTTTATACTCCTCATTGCACAGGCATCTTTTATTTCTTGCAGACCTGTCCTGTAAAGGTCTGCAATAAATCAGTTGTTTTTTTATACAGTGTTCTATACGTTTGATCTTTCCCTACATTTCAAAATACCTTTCTGCTAGTGGGGGGTTCAGCATCCGGTTACCCTGGGTTGCATCAACATGAACCTGAACATCTAACCGATTGGCCAAACATGTAAGGATGTATGTTATTAGGCATGGCTCACACTTCTAGTTGCCTTTCTTTTTTTTCGGTCAAGCTGGTCACGGATGCGTCACCTTCCTCAACTATAGGGGATACAGGTCCATGCACTGGGCCTTAATAATGTCAGTAGTAGAAATACTCCTTTAACAGGATAGGCAATAAAGATAATCACGCCAGGTCACTGGGGTCACGCTGATCATGTCTCATTCTCATTGATCTTCGTTATGCACCAATTAAGCAAATAGATAAAAAGAAATTATCCACTTGTTTTTAACCCGAATTTTCATCTATTTTTACATAGTCAATACATGTCTGATTACTAGGATAGAGGACCCGATTACCTTCTAAATAAACAAACACAGTAGGTGTTTGGAGTTTGGGAGGAAACCGGAGTCCCCAGAGGAAACCCACACAAATACAGGAGAACATACAAACTCCTAGTAGATGTCCTTGGTGAGATTTCAACCCAGGACCCCAGTGCTGCAAGGCTGCAGTGGTAACCACTGAGCCACCATGCCGTATTAGACTGGAATGTCGCCTTAGTATGTGCCCTGCTGTACTACACAATGTCTGGGCTTTCTCCTCCATTCAGTTGAATAGAGAGCCACCATGCATGCTCAACCATTTCATTTACAGTTACTGTCCAGACATCCAGATTACAACTTTTACTTTTATACTGCATAGACAAGATCCTCATCATTGTCCATGTTTACATGGAGGGAACTGTTTACAGGATATGTAACAATATTAGATGTTACCCCCTGTTCATAGGACATGGACTAACTTCCCAAACGCTGATGAAGGGAAGAATGGAGCAGATGACGGGCATGTGCATCATCATTCCTTTCAAATGCCACTCAATGAGAGTGCTAGAGATAGCCAAGCGCTTAGCGTTCTTCAGCCACCCCATTGAGTGTGAATGGAATGGTCTCTGCTCAATTCAGACAAGGCCCTTCAGGGCCTGAATTGAGCCTGTGGGTTCCAGCAGTTGGACCCCCTGCAATTGAAAGTTATCCCTTATCCTATTTATAGGGGTTAATTTCTACACTTGATACATACCCTTTAACAACTGAATATCGGTATGTGGACAACATTCATTAATTTTGAGGTTGTTTGTTTGTAATGATCTGAGTTGCTTGGTACTGCAAAGCAGGGCTGTGGAGTTGGTAAGCTAAACCTCCGACTTCACAATTTCCCTGACTTCAACTCTGACTCCCTCATACATGGCTTATGTTTAAGTGATAAATTTATTGTAGTACAATGTGAACATCAGGCTTTAATCATAATTATGATACAATAATTAAGATAGAAAATAATATTCAGCACATACTGCACTGAACTACTGTACCCAATTTATAATGTATTTGAGGAGTCGGTCCATTTTATTCAGACTCCACGAAAATGGTCACAGACTCCTCCAAATTTGTCACCGACTCCTCCAAAATTGTCACTACAAAGCAACCACCCCAATCTGGGTGAGTACGGTAAATGCTTTCTGCATGGTCAACAGCTGTAATAAGTGACATCTAAGGGTATGTGCGCACGGTGGGCGGGTTTGTGGCGGCGGCGGCTGGGCGGGACCCGACAGGAAGCTCCGGAGCCGTCCACCGACTTCCTGTCGGGTATGTGCGGCGGGAGCCGGGCGGGTGACGGGCGGGTTAGCGCCGGCCGTTCTGCAGCGGCTGGAAGCAGCACATGATTCTGCTTGCAGCCGCTGCAGAACCGGCCGGATTATAGAACAAGCTCATTCTTTGCTAACCCGCTGGGAACCCAGCGGGTTAGCAACGGATGAGCATGTGTAAACCGCCGCTGTGTGCACAGCGGGTGTCGGTTTACATAGGTTTCTATGTTAATCCAAACGCCGGTTTGGATTAACATAAATTTACATGAAATTTATGTAAACCGACCGGCGGTTTACACACCTAATCCGGCCCTAACCCGACCAGTGCGCACATACCCTAAGGGTACTTTCACATCAGCGGTTTTCGCTGATTGCGGCAGTTGTGGTGAAAAAAACGCAACTGCCACAATTACCGCATAACGGCCGCACTTGCGGCAAGCCCCATACAATGTCTATGGAGCTTGCGGTAAGTGTGCGGCAAGTGCGGTTTCGGCACTTGCGGCAGGTGCGGCCGCGAAAAAAACGCGGCATACCGCATTTTTTTTTTTCGAAACCCCACCTGCCGCACACTTACCGCAAGCCCCATAGACATTGTATGGGGCTTGCCGCAAGTGAACTGCAAGTGCGGACGTTATGCGGTAATCTCGGCAACTGCCTCGATCAGCAAAAACCGCTGATGTGAAAGCAGCCTAAGGCCCCTTTCACATCAGCGTTTTTTTTTTTTTTTTTTGCGTTTTTTTTTTCGCGGCTGCATCTGCCGCAAGTGCCAAAACTGCACTTGCCGCACCTGCCGCAAGCCCGCCTTTACATTGTATGGGGCTTGCCGCAACCGTGCCGCAGGTGCAGCCGGTATGCGGTAATCGCGGCAGATGCGGGCTTGCGGCAAGTGCGGCAGGTGCGGCCGCGAAATAAAATGCTGTCAGCCGCGGTTTTTTTCGCGGCCGCACCTGCCGCAAGTGCCAAAACTGCACCTGCCGCAAGCCCGCCTATACATTGTATGGGGCTTGCTGCAACCGTGCTGCAAGTGCAGCCGGTATGCTGTAATCGCAGCAGATGCGTTTTTTTCACCACATCTGCCGCGATTTGAAAAAAACGCTGATGTGAAAGGGGCCTTAGACTGCTTTAAAACTGGCAAATTTGCAAATCCATGTCCATCCATTTTGAAACTGATGGCCGCAGATCCGTTATGGCCTCCCATGTTATCTTATGGGCACAGATTGGTTCTACATGGCCATTCGTGTGTGTCAGTTTTGTACCAAATCCATTTGTGTCACCTTATTTCATGTACCCAGAAATGGAGACTGTTTAGTTTCTGGGCTTCCTTGAAAATTGCAGACACCAACTGACAGATACGGATCTGTTGGTGTCTGTATTAAATTATAATAGAGCTGTATGGAGGACGGATCCATGAAAAAAAATGGATCCGTGAAACAGATCTGTTTTGATGTACTGAGCATGCTCAGAAGCGAGGTACAGTTCCTCCCACCCTTATCTCTGGTGACTGATGATGGATATGTTTAAAAAAAAAAAAAAAAAATTTTGTGGACATACATTGGCATCATAACATGGGAGGCCATAATGGATCAGTGGCCATCAGTTTCAAAACGGATGGACATGGATTTGCAATTATGCCAGTGTATATCAAAGCTTTTACATCAGAATTCCAGAAAATATGATACAAAGCTGTGCTAAAATTTGGTAATTTTTTTGGACATTTTGCGCATGCCTCCTAATGAATCGGGAGTGTTTGTCTACATTCACACACAGCATAATTCTGCATTTACACAGCGCTATTTTGCAGACGAGCAAATGCAGTGGAATGCAGTGAAACCATTAACTTAACTGTCCCAGCCAAATCAAGTGTATTTCACTATATTCCATTCAGATGCTGCGCTTTTTACACATCTGCTTTTGGGCTGAAAAGCGGATGCGTAAAAAGAATGAACATGTTCATTCTTTTTGTGCTTTTTCAATGCTTTTGCTTGCCTCACCACTCTCTCCCGGAGATCTCACCTTATCACCTCGGCACAGGACCTTTTGGAGGACCTTGGAGTGTACCATGTGAATGGATGTCATCCTGTCACGTGGTGCTGTGGGGTCCTAGTGCCCAACGCTTGCTGCGGCCTGGCGGGGTTGACAGGAGATCACCGGCGGTCACCGAGGGAGTGTGACAAGGTAAGTATAAAGCCAGAAAGAAAAGTGCAGTGGCGTTCACAAACAGAACGCTGCGTTCTGAGAGGATCCATTCCGCACCAAAAACGGATCCTCATAAAACGCAGCCATTATGCTGTGTGTGAACGCAGCCTAACTCCTGCATCACTGACTAAGGGCGCAACACCAGAAACGCGTTGAGAGTAAGGGTACTGGCACACACTACATATTTGCTGCGCATTTTTACGCGAGTTCTGTTGCAGTTTTTGTAGCCAAAACCAGGAGTGGAACAATCAGAGGAAAAGTCTAATCCACTTCTGGATTTAATCACCCACTCTGGTATTGGCTTAAAAAACTGCAAGAGCACTCGCGTAAAAATTCACAGCAAATATGCAGCGTGTGAACGCAGCTTAAGTTTACATTCACACAGCGCGTAATATTTGCGCTTTTTTTTTTTTTGCGCACACTTTTCCACCAAAAGTGCATCTGTGTCTGTGTCTGCCGGCAAAGTGAATGAAAATTCACTTTTGCCGTTCAGAAGCTGCATAAATATACGCTGCGCTTTTATGGGAGAACGCGTGCACGTAAAAAGAATCCACATGTCAATTGTTGCCGCTTTTTAGCCCGCGCTTTCTCCCATAGGCCCCATTATAACCACTGGAATTACACATCGCCATTCAGACAATGCGCATTTCCAGCGCGTATAATGGCAGGTGCTGGAGGAGAAGTAGGATGTGATGTCTCACGGGGAGGAAGAATCCTGTCTTCCTCCCCCATGTGACGTGTGACAGGCCTTTTGGCTTTCGCAATGTATTATACACTGCGAAAGCTAAATAAAAGTAATCAAAAGGTATTAAAAGTTAAAAAATAGAATACTTACCCGTCCGCCGGCTGTTACCGGGACCCGAGAGATACACATCTGATCTGCTGCCAGGACCTTCCAGATCTGTAATTGGCCAGTATCGATCATGTGATATGTGACATGCACACAGGGGAGGAACACAGGATTCTTTCTCCCCCCTGTGACATCACTTCCCTCCTGCGCTTTTGGGTGAGAAAGTGGCCAGACAAAAACACGGTGTGTGCATGCACCGCGTTTTATTACCTGCGCGCAAAAAAAGTGCACCCCCAAAAGCGCAGGTGATGCACAGCATGTGAACGTAGCCGAAGACTGCATCTCTGCTATCATGGGTGCCTTTATATTTTATGTTCAAGTATTTTTTATTGAAAACAAGTCAAATCAGGTAAACAGAGGTACAATAGACATTATAAAATTGCTGTGAAGGCAACATTACAATATATATAAAATACTTTCTAGCAATAAAAGTCAGGAAAGGAACATTGATGTGGAATTACATGTACCAACGAAATAGGGAATATTTCGACAAATAATACAGGATCAGTAGGAATAACAATAAATGTAACTATCAAGACAGCTATAAATATTTTATATTTTGTATATTTACCGTAACTATATTTTAATGATTTGACAACATAAACTAAAAAATATTTTAAGGAAGACTCCTTCCACATTTTCTTCGTGTAACTCATGCATAACTCCTCATCCAAAGTGGTATGAACAACATTGGTCTTTATACATCGGGACCTAAGTGCCTATTGTTTACAGTGGACTCATCGGTGATGAGGCTGCTTTATAAGAGTTTTTTTTTATGTATTTAGGAATTATGTCTGCCAGAAATAAAAAAATGCTGTATTGACTTCTATAAAATAACAACGTAATTTGCTTACCGATTTCTTAGGAACTGACCTGTGCTTAAATCGTGAATGTTTTACTATGGTGCATTGGAGTGTTTCAAAGCAAACATATTATGAAAAAATGTCCGGGGACTATATAGTTTGTATGACTGGTCCAAGACTGATCCCCATTACCTTTGCCATTTTTCTAGACAGACCTTACACTCACAGACACACACACGTATGTTCTCATCTTCTTATACACCCACATTAGGAGAGACCTGTCACTCAAGAGTAGTGGGGATAGGAGAAGCTGCTAAGGAGAACCTGCCCCAAACTGCAGCCTCGGGTGGTTTGTTAAAGTATGCCTTTTTTGAAGCACTGCGACGTTTCGTAGTAAAATATCCACAGTGGCAATAAGGCTAGGTTCACTTGTGTTTGTGCTATTCATTAAATGGATCTGTATGACAGCAGCACAAACGCAGTGTAGCAGATGCGTTAATGCATCCATAGGCCTCCATTCAACAAACGCATACTAACGCCAAAATAGGCATGCGTTTATTAAAACGCACAGGCAAATGTGGATTGCAGCGTTTTCAGTCCCTTACAACACAAACGCAATATAACGCAATGCTACAGATTTCTGCAAATCTGCAGCATTGCGTTATTCTGCATTTGCAATAGATGTATAGAATAGAAAGAGATGGGAATATAGATGGTAGAAAAGCATTACCAGTGTCCCCGCTCTCTCTGCTACTTCTGGTGCCACTCATCGTAGCTCATGAATATTCACCCATCAGCCCGGAAGCAGCAGACAGAGCGGGGAGACAGAGCAGGGACACTGGTAATGCTTTTCTACCATCTATATTCCTATATTTCCTATCTCTTTCTATCTATCCTATCATCTATCTATCTCATATAGCATATAACAGCAAAAAAACTGCAAAGCACTCGTTACACTGTGCGAAAGGTGCAATGCTGTGCTGTTGGATCAACATGCTGAGTGCAGCTGTGATTTTTTGTTTTTTATCTCATAATAGCACGTATGATTTTGAAGTTTCTAAAATGTATGCGCTATAAAATTAATCAAAATGTCACTTTTGTTTCAATGTTTTTATTGAGTATATAATAACAAACAAATTATTACATAAAATTAGAACATAAATCTTAGACCATTGTCGGTATCACAAAATATTCCCGTAAAGAGAGGCAACCATCGGTCATCGTAGTCCATCACTAAAACATATTTGTTGTAGAGAATAAGTGGTAGAGCAAACAATAGACATCACTTAACCAAGACCACAACAACATTATAAAATGAATAAGGGGAAAAGGAACAAGTGTTTAGGGGAAGAGGGAACAAGGTGAAGATTGGGGACAAGAGAGAAAAGGAAGAGAGAGAAAGAGAAGAGGGAATAGGGGAATAAGGGCGGGAGTCTTCATCGACCAGCTAAGCAAGTTGAGAGTATTGTTGATATAAGGGTGAGGAAAACCCAGCATGTCAGGGCTTATCTGTTACTGTAGGATAGTCATATAATCAGGTAGGCAATCGAACTGTATTATGTGTAGACTGAATCAATGGGTCCCACCAACCGAGCACCTTTTCACGACGGGCAGCATCGTGAGCTAACAAGAGCTCATGTTGAAGATGCAAGTTAAGTGCTATGGTGAGGTCACTAATGGTCGGCATTCTCACAGATCTCCAACATCTAGCAATACACAGCCTTGCTCCGAGCAAAGTGTTTGCCACAATAGGTCGTAATGGAGAGGGCCAGTCCTGCAAACCCAAGCCCAGGAGGGCCAGAGCTGGGCTTAAACAAAACCGGACCCCCGTCAATGAAATTAGCAGCTGAGCCACACAGAGTACCAGAACGTGCCCAAAGGTATTCAATCCCACCACATGTGAAGGGATGATCCCCTTTCGGAACATCCTCTCCAGCAAGTCTGGGCCTCCGAGGCACAACAACCCCTGAAGCGGGCCAAAGAGATCGGGGTTATGTACCACTCCAACTGGTTAACACAGCTTCTATAAGCCGAACTACGGAGCGCAGCGTCTTGCCATTGTTCCAGCGTGATGTCAATTTGTAAGACAGATTCCCATTTTACCATATACGGTAGTTTTTCAGAGCTTCTCAGCCGAGCTAATGCACCATGCATAACAGAGACGCCGTGACCACCGGAGGGAGCTGATTTAAAGTACCTCTGCACCACGCCATCAACAGTTGTTAGGTCTACCACAGGCCAAGTCACTGAATTCAAAAAATGTCGTAATTGAAGATATTGGTAAAAAGCTGTTCTGGGGATAGAGTATCTATCTGCAAGTTCTGTAAAAGATTTTATGGTGTTACCGTCCAGGACCTGATGAACAAAAAGGACTCCACCGGCTCTCCAAGATGTAAGAGAGAGGGACCCCACCAGCGCTTCCACCGCCCTAAGGGAAATGTCGCGGAAAAGGAAGGCTAACAAGGAGCGTGCATGCTGTCGCCAAACCCTCAATAGAGCTGACATAGCCCCAAGAAGGTTAGAATCTGCCGATCGTTGTAGAAGGTTCATCTCGAGTAAAAGTTTAGTGGATCCACGAGGAGCATAATACTTCTCGATTTGCATCCACAAAGGTTGGTGCGCGTCCGCCCACCAAAGACTAGCCACAGAAAGGTGAGTTGCCGCATAATAAGATGCCAGACATGGGACTCCCATACCCCCCAGTCGCAGGGGAAGAGAGAGCACCCTCATACCAACTCTATGCAGTTTGTGGTTCCAAATAAAACAAGTCAAAAGTGATTGCAAAGTTGCAATCAAACGTTTAGGGACCATCAGCGGTAAGCACCTTAGCACATATAAGATTTTTGGAAGGTACGTCATTTTGACTATATTTATTCTGGCAACCCATGATAGAAACAGCCCTTTATGGGAGGCAAGTCCCTCCCTTATGGTGCGAGTCAGAACCTCGAAGTTATGGTGTACTATCCTGCTGGTGTGTGCAATCCAGACTCCCAGGTACGGAATACCTTTAGGAGACCATTGAAAGGTGAAACGCGCTCTCAGCTCAGCCATCTGCCCCGAAAGGGACTTGGATAGGATACAGCAAAGATTTAGATGTATTTAATTTATAGTAGGAGGCTGCCGAAAACTCGTCCAGTAGAGCCATAATCCTTGGAATGGTGACCAAAATGTCACTTTTGCTGCCTGTTACAACTGAAACCGTTAAGGTTTCCGTTGTAACGGACAACAGAAGTGCAGTGTGAACCTAGCCTAATACAGCCAGTGTCTGATTTATGCGGTTTGGGCAGCAAGAATCTCATGACAAATTTACTTTAAGTATATTCTGTTTTCTAGTTGTGACACTATTAAGTGATGTTATTTCGTAGGTTTTGTGAAATAAAATGTGTTGTTTTGGCCAAGGTCACATTCTTAAAGGGGAACTCCGGGAGCTAGAAAAATGTTTGTACAGTCCCGGCCCTCCTAAATGATGCAGTAATCAAAGCAAAAGGTGGCTACTTTGAAGAACCAAGAATATAACACACATTTTCAGTTGTTTCACACTTTTTTGTTAAGTATACAATTCCACATGTGTTAGTTCATAGTTTTGATGCCTTCAATGTGAATCTATAATTTTCATAATCATGAAAATACAGAAAACTCTTTGAATGAGAAGTTGTGTCCAAACTTTTGATCTGTACTGTATATTTGACTTTAAAGTAAAGGCCCTGTTACACCTTCAGATAATCTGTCAGATCTTGTTCACAGATCTCTGGTTGCAGTGAAATCATGGATACATTGTTCTATTTGTACACAGCCACAAAATGTCCATGATTTCACTGCAACCAGAGATCTACATCTGACACATTATCTGAAGGTGTAGTTGCAGGGCCTTAAGAATAACATAAGATGGACTATACAGTGATGGCCAAAAGTATTGACACCCCTGCAATTCTGTCAGATAATACTCAGTTTCCTCCTGAAAATGAGTGCAATCACAAATTCTTTGGTATTATTATCTTCATTTAATTTGTCTTCAATGAAAAAACACAAAAGAGAATGAAGCAAAAAGCAAAACATTGATCATTTCACACAAAACTCCAAAAATGGGCCAGACAAAAGTATTGGCACCCTCAGCCTAATACTTGGTTGCACAACCTTTAGCCAAAATAACTGCGATCAACCGCTTCCGGTAACCATCAATGAGTTTCTTACAATGCTCTGCTGGAATTTTAGACCATTCTTCTTTGGCAAACTGCTCCAGGTCCCTGATATTTGAAGGGTGCCTTCTCCAAACTGCCATTTTTAGATCTCTCCACAGGTGTTCTATGGGATTCAGGTCTGGACTCATTGCTGGCCACCTTAGAAGTCTCCAGTGCTTTCTCTCAAACCATTTTCTAGTGCTTTTTGAAGTGTGTTTTGGGTCATTGTCCTCCTGGAAGACCCATGATCTCTGAGGGAGACCCAGCTTTCTCACACTGGGCCCTACATTATGCTGCAAAATTTGTTGGTAGTCTTCAGACTTCATAATGCCATGCACACGGTCAAGAAGTCCAGTGCCAGAGGCAGCCAAGCAACCCAAAACATCAGGGAACCTCCGCCATGTTTGACTGTAGGGACCGTGTTCTTTTCTTTGAATGCCTCTTTTTTTTCTCCTGTAAACTCTATGTTGATGCCTTTGCCCAAAAAGAGAGCACATTCTTCCAAAACATTTTAGGCTTTCTCAGGTAAGTTTTGGCAAACTCCAGCCTGGCTTTTTTATGTCTCGGGGTAAGAGCTGGGATCTTCCTGGGTCTCTACCATACCGTCCCTTTTCATTCAGACGCCGATGGATAGTACGGGTTGACACTGTTGTACCCTCGGACTGCAGGGCAGCTTGAACTTGTTTGGATGTTAGTCGAGGTTCTTAATCCACCATCCGCACAATCTTGCGTTGAAATCTCTTGTCAATTTTTCTTTTCCGTCCACATTTAGGGAGATTAGCCACAGTGCCATGGGCTTTAAACTTCTTGATGACACTGCGCATTGGTAGACACAGGAACATTCAGGTCTTTGGAGATGGACTCGTAGCCTTGAGATTGCTCATGCTTCCTCACAATTTGGTTTCTCAAGTCCTCAGACAGTTCTTTGGTCTTCTTTCTTTTCTCCATGCTCAATGTGGTACACACAAGGACACAGGACAGAGGTTGAGTCAACTTTAATCCATGTCAACTGGCTGCAAGTGTGATTTAGTTATTGCCAACACCTGTTCGGTGCCACAGGTAAGTTACAGGTGCTGTTAATTACACAAATTAGAGAAGCATCACATGATTTTTCTAACCGTGCCAATACTTTTGTCCACCCCCTTTTTTATGTTTGGTGTGGAACTATATCCAATTTGGCTTTAGGACAATTCTTTTTTTGTTTTTTTCATTGAAGACAAATTAAATGAAGATAATAATACCAAAGAATTTGTGATTGCAATCATTTTCAGGAAGAAACTGAGTATTCTATGACAGAATTGCAGGGGTGTCAATACTTATGGCCAACAATGTATGCAGCAACACCTAGGCCTTTAAGCAGCAACTAACTTGAATCCACACAGCTAGCTCCAGTGTACATCCCAAATCATTATCACTAGTCTCTACTTTCCCTTTATAGCAGATGACTTGGAGGTGGGGGGGTCAGGCATTCTGGTAGTCCACTTTCCCCATTTGAGAACATATGCACTCTAACTTGAGTGTGCATTTTTATGGGGGATAAACACGAATAGCAGTTTGAAAAATAAGCATTTGTCTGACGGCTATTTTAAGGTATGTGCAAACGATCAGGATTTCCAGCGATATGGACGCAGCGTGTTCGCGCTGTGGCCAGATCAGAATTCCCACACACTGCACTGATGAGGGGCGATCACCCTGAACCCCTTGGGGTTCTGATCTGGTACAAATCCCGAGTCATATTGAAAGGCTTGTTAAAGAGTCAATTATGACCTTTAGGATTGCTACCTTTATTAGATGGCATTAGAGTTTGTCTGCTTCCTCACTGAAGTGACAATTTGCATATGCGTTGTGGCCATAATGCTGCATTGTGCAGTCCACAGCGCATGGGATTTCTAGAAGTCCACGCTTACCGTGCTTCTCCCCTCTGTACTGTTATTCCAGCGGCAGCGCTTCTGCATCTCCTCAGCAAGTTACAGTAATTTATTGCTGCGGAGTCGGAAATGAGCCCCCAGTAGGTGAATGCAGTGAAAAGTCGCCCTGGGCACAGGGAGGCTGCATTTACCTGCGGCTACCCTCAGGTCCGGAGGCACTGCTTTCAGGATGCAGTGCCTCCGGATTGTCTGCATGTACCCTTAGGGCTGCTTTACACACACCAACTTGTGTGTCCAACTTCTGAACAGATCTCTGGTTGCAGTGAAATCATTGACACATTGTTCCATTTGTACACAGCAACAAAATGGAACAATGTGTCCATGATTTCACTGCAACCAGAGATATGTTCAGAAGTTGGTGTGTGTAAAGCGGCCCTTAGTTGTATGGCCTACATTGAACACTATTGTGCAATGCATGATATGATTGCTTTCCATGGTCCTCATAGTTTTTCCACGGTTTGTGTCTTCCAGGGTTTGTGTGCGGCATCTACATTAAGTGGAGCCATGCATTAGCACTACCAGGTAAGTGTTCAGTTCTTATTTACTCAATGTGAATAATGAATCACCTCTAACTTCCATGGAAGTTTTGAAGAAGAAATGACTAATTTCTTTCTTTGGAAATGGAAACTGCTGGATTAGTGTGTTAGAAATATTTCTGGTGAATTCTTGGGTGACCTGGACTAATATCTTTCTTTATGGTCTAAAGGACTTTGATGTTAGTACTTGGGTAATCGGATAATTTCCTAGGTACCGTATTCTTCAGACTATAATACGCACCAGACTATAAAATGCACCAAAGTTTTAGAGGAGGATGATGGGGGAAAAAAAGCAAAAACTGTGATGGAGGGGGGGGTTTATCTGCTGCTGACACTGTTATGGCTGTAATGTCTCTTCATATTCTGTACTAATGTTCCTCATGCTGTTGCGGGTAGATATGTCCTCAGACCTTGCGTACCCTGTAGCGTACAACGGTTTTAAATGATATAATTTCATTGTTTGAATTTGTAATGGGTGGAAACTGTAGTGCACATAGAACTTACTTCCTATGACGTTTTAAAATGCCAAGACTGTAGATCAGTGGTGGTGAACCATTTTTCTGCCAAGGGCCATTTGGAAATTTCTACCATCCTTCGGGGGCCGCACAAAATGATCACCTTGAAAATTACCCAATATATTTGGTTAAACAATCACCTCCCCTCTACTGTAGGTGGCTGGAGCGGCTTCTCTTTTGTGCGGATGTGATGTTAGGTTATATTGATCATGTTGCTTCTCAACTGCTTTTTCAGGTTTGCTAGGGCCATAGACATCAAAGGAGAGGCTGGCGGCATATACTTCACTGGGAAGGCTGAGGCCCAGCATAGAGATCACTGGAGAGCTGGATTTTAAAGGCAAGCACTCAGCAAAATGTGTCTGCCAGCCTGAGCCCTGTGGCCTCCAGGAATCTGCCCGGGGGCAGTAGAAAAGTCATCGAGGGCCGCGTATGGCCCTGGGGTCTGAGGTTCTCCACCCTGGTGTAGATAATGTTATTTAGCCTTGTTCTATTATATTTTTACATTGAACATACAATAACTCTATTAAAAGACTTCTGGGTCTGAGGAGGATATATGCACCCCATACTGGAATTCCAGCTATATTGTCCCCCCCCATCGTACCATGTGCTCCCCCACCCATTGTGCCACGTGACCTCCAATTCTGCTATGTTGCTCCCCCGGTATATGATCCTCATCCTGATATATGCCCCAAACCAGGTATTTAGCCCCCATCACGGGCTAAATAGAGCACTATTAAATGAACTTAAACAAAGGGCCCACAAGGTCACCAGCACTCCATCAGCCTCCAGTGACCCACTCCACCACCGCTGCCCCTGCGCAGCCACAGCCCCAGCTGTCCATCTGGACTATAAAACACACGCCACTTTCCCCCCAGATTGGAGAGGGGGCAGGGGGCAGGTGTGTTTTATAATCCAAAAAATATTGTGAATATGATGATTACTGCACTTTATTGGCTCACGTATACAGTTATTTGCATATACTATCCACTAAGGCACTATGGCCTGTTGTTTGCAGGGAGGGTTGGGCGATTAATCAGATTAATTTGAGATGCCATCTTAATTTTCCACTATATTGGTTTTGGTCAAAATTGAAATTCTGATTTAACCTCACCCCCTTTGGGCTAAGCTAACATTGGGGCCAACAATGACTAGAGTGGCTACAAGACGTGGGGTATGGTGTTGTCAGTGTTGGGGAGGAAGTGAAGTTGTGCAGCCGGAGGTTGTACTTGTCATGCGGTGGTCTCTGCTGCACCAGTGCACTGTGTCATTTATGCAGCAGCAGGGTTTATGCCTGCTAGTTGGTCATGTGCTGATGAACCTGGCAGTACAGCCACATGTTCCCGGGTCCCATCTAGTAAAACATGATTGTCTTTGCCAGACATGCTCAATTGTGGAACATAAGATGAAGTAAAGACTTTGTGTGCTACCTGTACGTCTGTGAGAGGAGGACACACCAGTCCAGTTACCTGTACACATACACACGGCTCTGTTTATAATCATTCATGTATACTACAGCAGATATTATACCTTATGTAAGAGGTGCAATACAATACATGATTGTTGTAGGGCTGAATGCTATATGCATCCTAGTACATCATTATTTATTATATTACCTCAAAATAGTCAGGCATAACATATCTTGCATTATTTATAGCGCACAGCCAAACAAGTCATGAATAACACACCTCACATTATATAGCACACTGCCCCACAGTTTGTACAAAATATCTCACAGCCCCACAACAGTTAGATATAACACATCATACGTTTTATATCACACGCACTCCGCCTCACACTCATGTACACTATAACACTGCTATGATATCGCACAGCCACACAACAGTCATGTATAACACAAAAGGCTCAGTTGTTAGCACTGTACGGTGACTCAGTGGTTAGCACTGCAGCGTCGCTTCCAGTCGCACACAGGCAGACTTCAGCATGCAATCTGCACATACACAAGTCTGCCTGTGAGACCTGTGACCGGAAGTGACGTGGCGATCCCGGCGTCACATGACCGCGTTGCAGCGGTGATGTTGGGAGCGCGATATTGAAATCGTACCCTAGCTCTGCATTGTATAATGATGCCCATTAGGGCGTATTAGAGCAGCAAGGTAGGGGTAGCGCGGCACAGGGGACCCGCCTACCGGTCAAAATCGCTTGGAGGAACGCCTCTGTGACAGGAATTTCGTAAGTTTGCTAACTACATTATTGTACTTGTAGATTAGTAAAAAAAAGGTGAGACAGGGATGTGTTAGAATGTATTGTAAGGCTGCAGGAACAGGTATTAATAGGTTAGAAAGGTGATTTGGGGTGACAGGTTCCCTTTACAAATAGCAAAAAGGAGGAAATGTAGTAAAGGACTTATACTTGCCCATTAGGCTGGAATCACACTGTCCGTGTGACATGCGAGGCAGTGGGATGAGTCTCGGATCAGTCACCTGGAACGGCCTCTCCCGGTCAGGATGGGAGCGTCAGCTGCTTGTATTTCTATGCAGCTTCACACTCCCCGTCCAGAGAGGGGGAGACTATTCAGAGTTAATGATCCCACACTTGTCTGAGAGGCTTGCATATCACACGGACAATGTGATTCCAGCCTTACATCTTCTTCCGCTCCAGTGGTCTCTGCTAGTGTTTAGCTTGTCTTGCACTGATGTAAGTTATGTCATTATTCCAGGACAAGAGAAACACCGGCAGACCTGTGGAGATGGAAGAGTGGACGGATTAACAGGTAATATTTATTACTGTTCTTTCTATATTACAACCTTCCTTGCTTTTTTTATTCTTATTATTACTCTAATAATAAGTATATATAAAGGAATTACAATGAAAGCAATGTCTCTTGTATGCAAAAATGTGCCTTAGGGCATTCTGTTAGGTTGTGAAGGCAAAAAACAAAAGTCAATATTAGAATTAAAAATCGTCTGTAAGTTAGAAAGAAACTCTATATTTGATTCTGTGAAAAATTCACACATCATTAGTCATAAGAAAATAAATACCCCAGAATGTACTTAAAGGTCTAGTAGTGGTTTTAAGTGTAGTTTTCTCAGTGTCCAGTAAGGGTACCTTTACACACACAGATAAACTGCTTGCAACTCACTGGTTGCAGTGAAATCATGGACACATTGTTCCATTTGTACACGGCCACAAAATGGAACAATGTGTCCATGATTTCACTGCAACCAGTGAGTTGCAAGCAGTTTATCTGTGTGTGTAAAGGTACACTAGTGTTGCATTAATGTACCATTAAGGGGTGGTTCTGGGCTTTTCATTTATCCCATCAATAGGCTTAGAGATAAAGTAAAACCTTGGAACCACCCATTTAAAGGGATTTTCCAGTTGAAAAAAATATATCTTTAGAGATTTTTGAAAATGGAAAGCTGTACAACTTAATATGTTTAGAAAGGTACCTTGATCTTCTGCAACCTTCCATGTCGGGCCTTGGGAGCTCCAGGATTGATACAGGAGAGGGTTTTCGTCTGTAGTTTGTATTAACAAGGCAGACTAATTCCTCCAGCTTCCATCTATTGTGACATAGACAGGAATGGGCTGGCTCAGGTAGCTAAATGACCTAGTCTATTTTGAAGGGAGATGGTCACATTGCTTGTTACTTTATGCCGCCCTCAGACAAAGTAAGGACAGGGACCCAAATTACCACAACGTGCCACTTACTGAGACTCTTGCTGTTTTTGTAGTCCCATTCTACGCAATTCTTGTTACTCATGAGCTTCAGTTGGCTCAAGCCCACATTTGGTAGATGTTTTTTGTCCACACTGTACATAAGCAGTAAGCTGATATTCAGTAATGGCGGAGATAGCCAGCAATCATGAATATGGAGGCCTGCATAACCAGAGATCATCATGAAGAGGCCTAGCTGTTTTAGTAAAACTACTACAGGAAGAACAATAATTCAGCATGGGGAACTATCTGAAAATAACTTTTAAAACTCCACAAACCTTTTCTATATAAAAAAAAAATATATTATAATATATATAGCGTACCATTTTGCCTTGCAGATCCTTAATTTCAGTTATTTTCCTTTAATTGCAGATACCGTTACATTTCCAGTCATGGGGGACATGAAGACTCCAGACTTTGATGATCTTCTTGCTGCTTTTGATATCCCTGATGCTACAAGTTTGGATGCCAAGGAAGCTATCCAGGCAACAAGTGATGAGCAAGAGAACCATCTCAAACCCTCAGGAATGTGTTTGGATGAGAATCTGTCTTTGGCTCAATCTGCTCCAGTCCCTGATGTTCCAGCAGTTAGCGTTATTGTGAAAAACACCAGTCGACAGGAGTCATTTGAGGCATCTGAAAAAGAAGGAAATCACATGGGTTCAACTTTACTGCAGAATGGTTTTCGTGGTCCTGAAGTAGGTTCTGATCCCCATGGTGTTGGACCAGGCTACGTAAAATTTGAACCAGGATTCATCAATGGGGACAACTCACGGGGCTACACAGACAAAATAGAGTCGCACAAGGCAGAACCATTGCCAACTTTTACCCAGTTTAGCCCTATTTCTAGCCCTGAGCCAGAAGATTCAAAAGATAATATCCTTAGCAAGCAGAAGGTAGCAGAGTCTCCATACTTTCCACAGCCTTCCATGTATGTTCCAGAAGAAGGATGTATAGTCGATTCTCTAAGTAAGCCCTCTGAACCAGAGCTGAGTATGTTTGATGAATACTGTAAAAAAGAGCAGAAATCCGACTGCATGGAAGCAGAGAAGGAAAGATCTGAGCAAACCCGAGGCACAGAAAAAAACAGCAATTTCCTTGGGGCATCTGTCCCTTTTCGGGATGGTCAGGACAGTAGCAATTCTGAGGAGAAAGTATTTTCAGGGCCAGGGGACCCTTTTGCTAACGCAGCAGGTTCCTCATCTGTGCCACCCAGGCAGCGGATTAAACCTGCTCATTCTAAATTATCATCTTGTGTAGCTGCTTTGGTGGCCTTGCAAGCTAAAAAAGTTGCAGTGGTCCCTAAGGAGGAGTCTTTGAATATATCTAAAGACGTTAGTGTCCCATTGAAAGAAAGTATTAAGGGGAGTCCAAAGATGCCAAAGTCTCCTAAAAGTCCAAGGAGTCCTCTGGAAGTAGTAAAGAAAATTATTAAAAACCCTGACAGTCCCATGAGTGTCTGCAGTGACACTAGTAGTAAAGGCTCTCCTTCGGTTTGTGCTGGTTCTCCTCCAGCAATTCCCAAAGTAAGGATTAAAACTATAAAAATGTCATCAGGTGAGATCAAAAGAACTGTAACTCGGATTTTGCCAGAGGTTGAATCAGATGATTTAGTTAAGTCTCCTGAGGATATTCTTGCGGAAAATTCATCTGGAGAAGATATCAAATCTGTACCTTTGGAAGAAGTGACTGACTCAGAGAAGGAAAAAACAAAGAATTCTGGAAAAAGTACCACCACAACTAGTGTCCAAGGACAAAATGCTGCTGGCACTCAGTTATCAAATTCTAAAGGGGATAAGAAAAAAGCAGTGCAAGGTTCAGGTCATCAGAATCCAGGCAATGGCTCTGCAAAGTCCTCCAACAACACTCAGAACAAGAAGCAGCCAGCAGCTTCCACCAAGACTTCATCTAACGCAGCAACTAACTTGCTTCCCAAGGCTGTTCACCTTGCCAACCTTAACTTGGTCCCTAATAGTGTCACATCCACTGTAGCAGTAAAGACTACAACAGTAAGACAGACACAAGGAGCAACTATGGCAGTGCCACTGGTACATCAAGTTAAAATGGCAGCTCCTGTCATTGTGGATGCTTTTAATAAACTTTTGCATAGTGCTAATCCTGTCCCAACCTATACTCCAAATTTAACTCCGCCTCCTGATTGCAATATTACACTGCCGCCTGCAGGTTACAATTGTTTGGAGTGTGGAGATTCCTTTGCCTTGGAGAAGAGCCTTGCACAGCATCATAATAGACGAAGTATACATATTGAAGTCATGTGCACTCAGTGCACGAAAATGGTCCAGTTCTACAACAAATGCAGTTTGCTAGGGCATGCCAGGGAACACAAAAGCAAAGGACTAATCATGCAGTGTTCACAGCTGATGATGAAACCCATTTCTGCAGAACAGATGCTGGCACCTCCTCCTTTAATTGCCCCTTCCCTGGCCACTCAGCCTTCATCTTCCAACCAACGAATAGTAGCTCCAACAGCCTCACTTGGAGTGTGGTCTGGTTCTTCTTCCTATGCCCCACCAGCTATGCCACTTTACGCAGATCCATATGGACTTATACGCCATGGGTTTAAATGCTTGGAGTGTACCAAGATGGTTGAGGACTACACTAGCCTGGCAGGACATTACCAGAGAGTGGCAGAAGAAAAAGACGGACTTGTAAGTGAGACATTTCTCATCATTTATGAGCTGCTCTCTAGTTCAGACATTAAATAAGTATTTCTAAAACTTAACTTACCCCAAATTGCATGTTGGGGGGTTCCTTGTCCATTTACATGAACAGATCAGTAAGAGTAAGCATTCGATGACAATACAGCAAGTCTGTATTCATTTTAATTCTTGTCAGAAGTGCATCCCTGTCTACATTGTTTACATGATTTTAACGCCATATGTGATGTACTATTACATTAATTGTTCTGACATAAGGCTGTGCGCCCACTGGATGTATTTTTTTGGGCTGCATTTGTCAGCTATACACACGCAGCTGTGTACTAACAAAAGCAGCACAAACCTATTGTATTTGTGCAGAAAAATGCAGCACATATAAGAGGACTCGCGAAGACAGACACACAGAGACAGACAAACTTTCTCACCCTCCCTGGCGAACCCACGGTGATCTCCGGTGTCTTCCTCATGGGCATCAGTAGGACCTGTGGGTGTCGTGCTTCCAAAGCCTATGCACAGCCTGAGTCACATGACCAGTCACATGGCGCAGGTCCTGGAAGCTTGATACACACAGCTGCCGCTGGTGCACGGAGGAAGAAATAGCTGGGGACAGTGAGTATTGGAGCATTTTTCCTGTGGAAATCGCAGGAAAAAAGCATCACAAACGGACTGTGGGAATACCAATCCATTTGATGCTTTTTTGGGGGGTTAGGATGGAGTCAATGGGGGAAAAGCAGCCCAAAAACAAAGACACAGCATCCACCAACACGTGGGCAGAGCTTTTTGTTAATCACATTGACTTTAATGTTAAAGCTGTGTGTGTTGCAGTTTTGCTGCAGAAAAGGGAGTAAAAAATGCAGCCCAAACGAACAGTGGGCACATAGCCTAACAATCATATTGCCAGGTCATTATTAAGGTACCGTTACATGGCACAACGTTGGAACGATGTGGACAACTATCTCGTGGGCGCGCGATAGTTTGACATCATTTTGACATCGTTGGTGAGATGTCACACATATCGATATTGCGGAAGACTCGCCAACGATGTTGTGAGGAGCTATCATTTGCACAACCCAGCGAACGATCCCTGCTCATTGCTGTGAATGGACGAAGTCGTCAACGACATCGTTATTTTCACGGTGTCAAACACAAAGATATAGCAGGTTGGCTAATCGTTGATCGTGTGGTTTGAGAACATGTTCTCAAACCTGCAATCACCTATCCAACGAATTATTTTAGTTGAATCTCGGTGTTACACGAAACAACGTCCTAACGATGTCGTTTGAACGACTCCAAACCCGTGACGTTTAACCGATATCCTTAACTATGTTGTGCCATGTAACAGGGTCTTTACTGCAAGTGGAACTCCATACAAGGAAACCCAAAATACAATAGCATTAAAAAAGAGAATGCAAAAATAAAAAAAATGGCTCTGGATGTAAAGTGCTGATGTGTCGGTACCGGGTGTGATCGAACAAGAGATTTATAAGTGATCTTGGTTATACAGATTGGTCAGAAATGAGCGTGTATCATCAACTTGTGTAAAGTTGCCTTTAGACTTGGCTAGTAACCCTTTTATATAGCTAGATTGGTGAACCTGAAGTATGCTTCTGTTAATGTGCCATATACATTTAGTAGATGTTCACAAATATAATCCCAACATATATATTGAACTACTGTAACATTTTAGGCAATACCCTAATCTCTAATTGGTTATTGCTTTATATTCCATTTCTTCCTATAGACCTGCCAGGTGTGCCAGATGATGCTCCCTAATAAATGCAGTTATGGGGCTCACCAGCGCATTCACACCCACAAGTCTCCATACTGCTGCCCAGAATGTGGCGTCCTGTGTAGATCTGCATATTTCCAAACCCATGTCAAGGAGAACTGCCTGCACTACACTCGCAAAGTGGCATTCCGGTAATGGCCATCATACCATATTAATATTCATTTTTCTTGTTGAAATAGTGAACCCATCTCCTTCAATGTAATTGTAGACCACAATGACCTACTCAAGTCTAGTGGCCAGTGTTCCTCGAGTTGTTTCATTGACTGTTGTTTGTGATTTCTTGTTAGATGATATGAATGGTATAAAAGGTTCTGTGACATGCATTATCCAACACAACCAATGAAAGGATGGTCAGATTATACCATATTGTCCTAGTTGTTATGTACAGTTAGGGCCAGAAATATTTGGACAGTGACACAAGTTTTGTTATTTTAGCTGTTTACAACAACATGTTCAGAAATACAATTATATATATAATATGGGCTGAAAGTGCACACTCCCAGCTGCAATATGAGAGTTTCCACATCCAAATCGGAGAAAGGGTTTAGGAATTATAGCTCTGTAATGCATAGCCTCCTCTTTTTCAAGGGACCAAAAGTAATTGGACAATGGACTCTAAGGGCTGCAATTAACTCTGAAGGCGTCTCCCTCGTTAACCTGTAATCAATGAAGTAGTTAAAAGGTCAGGGGTGGATTCCAGGTGTGTGGTTTTGCATTTGGAAGCTGTTGCTGTGAGCAGACAACATGCGGTCAAAGGAACTCTCAATTGAGGTGAAGCAGAACATCCTGAGGCTGAAAAAAAAGAAAAAATCCATCAGAGAGATAGCAGACATCCTTGGAGTAGCAAAATCAACAGTTGGGTACATTCTGATAAAAAAGGAATTGACTGGTGAGCTTGGGAACTGTAAAAGGCCTGGGCGTCCACGGATGACAACAGTGGTGGATGATCGCCGCATACTTTATTTGGTGAAGAAGAACCCGTTCACAACATCAACTGAAGTCCAGAACACTCTCAGTGAAGTAGGTGTATCTGTCTCTAAGTCAACAGTAAAGAGAAGACTCCATGACAGTAAATACAAAGGGTTCACATCTAGATGCAAACCATTCATCAATTCCAAAAATAGACAGGCCAGAGTTAAATTTGCTGAAAAACACCTCAAGAAGCCAGCTCAGTTCTGGAAAAGTATTCTATGGACAGATGAGACAAAGATCAACCTGTACCAGAATGATGGGAAGAAAAAAGTTTGGAGAAGAAAGGGAACAGCACATGATCCAAGGCACACCACATCCTCTGTAAAACATGGTGGAGGCAATGTGATGGCATGGGCATGCATGGCTTTCAATGGCACTGGGTCACTTGTGTTTATTGATGACATAACAGCAGACAAGAGTAGCCGGATGAATTCTGAAGTGTACCGGGATATACTTTCAGCCCAGATTCAGCCAAATGCTGCAAAGTTGATTGGACGGCGCTTCATAGTACAGATGGACAATGACCCCAAGCATACAGCCAAAGCTACCCAGGAGTTCATGAGTGCAAAAAAGTGGAACATTCTGCAATGGCCAAGTCAATCACCAGATCTTAACCCAATTGAGCATGCATTTCACTTGCTCAAATCCAGACTTAAGACGGAAAGACCCACAAACAAGCAAGACCTGAAGGCTGCGGCTGTAAAGGCCTGGCAAAGCATTAAGAAGGAGGAAACCCAGCGTTTGGTGATGTCCATGGGTTCCAGACTTAAGGCAGTGATTGCCTCCAAAGGATTCGCAACAAAATATTGAAAATAAAAATATTTTGTTTGGGTTATGTTTATTTGTCCAATTACTTTTGACCTCCTAAAATGTGGAGTGTTTGTAAAGAAATGTGTACAATTCCTACATTTTCTATCAGATATTTTTGTTCAACCCTTCAAATTAAACGTTACAATCTGCACCTGAATTCTGTTGTAGAGGTTTCATTTCAAATCCAATGTGGTGGCATGCAGAGCCCAACTCGCGAAAATTGTGTCACTGTCCAAATATTTCTGGCCCTAACTGTATATCCATTAAGCTTGGAAAAATACTGTGTTTCTAAATGGAGAGAGAACATGGGTATAGTTTATAAAGTGTTCAAAAACTTACTCATTACACAGATAAAGTGATAGAATCAGGAGTGTAAAGTTCATGGAATGAACATTTTGGCTGATGCAGCACCCCTTGCCTAAGTATGAGTGTGTGCATGAAGGGCACAGTCAGCGTTTTTCATAACCCATGACATGTACTTGGGAACCTTTTCATGTTATCCCTTAAAAATGGATAAAAAAAAAAGCTCCCAAGCTCTGTATATCTTCTAGTTTTGCTTCTAGAATGCAGTGGCATACACTGATGTATACAGATGTTGTGGTATGATTGTGCTTGGGAGATTTAAATGAATTGTGAACTTGTTTACTTTTCCCAAGATTTAGTAATTTGTAAATGGGTAATAAGCAGGACTGCTCGTAATACCTGATCCTGCTTATAATTATGGACCATTATGGCGCTAAGGCCACAGTCACATGATCAGTATTTGGTCAGTTTTTTTCCTCATTATTTGTAGCCAAAAGCAGAAGTTGGTAAAAAATACAGAAGTGGGGACTTTTTTCTATAATACTTTTCCTCTGATTATTCCACCCCTGATTTTGTCTTAAAAATACTACTGTGTTCAGTATTTAGTCAATATTTCACATGTTTGTGGCATAACTTAATGTGGCAGATTTATTTGATGAACTTTTTCTTGCAAATGAGGTAAAACAAGTCAAGCTACTATGTAATGGTATCATTGTATAACCTATGTAATGTTCTGGTTACTGCCTCTGTTGTGCAGAAACTGAAGTTTAATCATATATGCTAATTAGTATACTCTGTGCACCCTGGGTGTGACCAAGAAGCCCAATACAGAGTTCTGTCCACTGGTTTTGCATGCCTGCCCTCACTTACTGAATTCATTATCTTGCCGGTAGCACATATTGTCTGCAAAGAGGGCAACATAGTGATGTCACTTACCAGTGAGGGAGATGGGGATGTTCAAAACCATGCAAAAGCTTAGCCACACCCAAGGCGCGCTGAGCTTTAAACTTAAAGCACCACTCCAGCGTTGTTGTTTTTCAGCGTTGGAGTGGCGCTTTAAATGTAAGCCCCCTACCCCCGGTGTTACACTCACCTGCAACCGTTGTCCTTCCTTTTTGGCCCTGCTCAGGTTCCGCAGTGCCACCTTGTGCCTTAACTTCTGTATAACTGGAAGTCAAAAGTTATGCCCCGAGCTCTCAATGCAAGTCTATGAAGGCCAGAACGAGGTTCTCATAGAGTTGAATTGAGATGCCAAGTCCGGTGCGCTCCACAAAACACTGGAGCTGCGGCAAGTCACAATTTGCTGGAGACCGACAGGGAGCTCTGATGGAAAAAGATGAAGATGGCTACAGGTGAGTATAATACGGTGGGCAGGAGACTTGCATGTAAAGCACCACTCCAGCAGTGAAATTTAACAAAAAAACACTGGTGTGGGGATTTCCATTTCTGAGGAATGGAGGCAGCAATTAGAACACTAAAGGTGCGATTTGCATACAGGCTATATCCCCTAAAAAAGCTATTTGCTAAGTTTATACTGTTTGTTTCGGCCAAGAGACTTGATTTAAAACAACAGGGTTGTGATGAGGTCTGCTAACCTAGTTTGGAAGCCTCTTCCATTGTTGACATGGGATAGAAGGGAAGCCCTTAGATGGGAAGTCCAGTCCATGTTGTCCACTCAGTCCCAGATAGCTTCTCCCCAGGATCGAGTGACAGCCCAAAACAGAGTGCTATGCTGTAGACATACAGTTCTTTTCTCAGAAAACATGGTGTTGTAATGACCATATATTTTATACTATATTCAGGGTAGGATCGGCTTATCGGATATTTTTTTTCATAACTATAGCATGTTTAAGCTGAACGTTGTCATTTTTATTGTTGCTTAGCTAGTTGTGATATTGATTCTTTTCTACTATTCCTTTAGATGCATTCACTGCGGGGTAGTGTTTATGTCTCTTGGTTTGCTGAAAGCTCATATCCAGGAAAAACATTGTGAGGTGTTCCACAAGTGCTCCTTCTGCCCCATGGCCTTCAAGAGCACAGAAAGTACAGCTGCTCATATCACTGCCCAACATCCCACAGCAAGCCACAAGAATGCACAGTAAGTGGCCTTCCCAGACCTTACTCCATTATATGCTTCCAGCTGTACACCTGAAAATGGCTTTTTACACAATATGCATAAGTATCTTAGCAGTCTTAGTTAACTTGTAATAGGATGTCTTTCCATATCTAGTACGACCGGGCAGAAGGGACTTGAATATTTGTAACACGAGTTTAGTTAAGAATCTAGAATCAGATTTGCTATTTAAGAAATGTATCCAGTGTTTGTCTCCATCTTCTTTATTTCAGGATAATCTATAAATGTTCGTGTGAGACTGTCTTCAATAAGAAGAGGCTTCTGCACCAGCATTTCTACCAGAATACAAACACTCTGCTGGTCAGTGTCTTCAAGTGTACAGAATGTCAGCTTGCATACATGCAAAAACAGCTACTGGTACAACATCTTAAGGTGAGACGTGACAATGACATGACGTAAATTCATATTTGTATCGAAAGCTACTATCAAATCAATGGATGTTACAGTACCGTCTTATGGACCCCATTATAAGTCATTTGGGTTCATCAGGTCGTAGGACTAGTCCAGCACTGCTTTTCTAGTTTCTGGTTATATTTCCCATTGTACTGAGTTCTGGAAAAACATAAAAAGAGCAATAAGTGAGGAAGTGATAAAGATGCATCTGTAGGAGGCACTGTTGTACTTACTAAATGGTGGTCCATGCCACTCATTGGGCTAGTCATCCCGAACCAATGATGTGAATTACATTCATTTGCCATCTAACTAATCTTGCTTGGCCGTTTGGAGAATAATCTGTACTACAGTACCTATTATTGGCATACGTATACATGTTTATTCTCTGAAGTGTTCCAGGATGTATGGGTCTTTATTTGGGTCTCTTGTTCATCTTAGGCTATACATGCTAAAATAACTGTTGTATCACTTTTGAATATCAGAATTTGTGAGCAAGTTGCAGAAAAGTTTATTTTAATCACTAATAATTGCATAATAATATTTGTTCATTTATATAGCGCTAGTAATGCTATAGTGCTTTACATACATTTGCAGCACTGTCCACATTGGGGCTCATAATTGAAACATCCTATACATATGTCTTTAGAGCAGGAGAGGAAACCAGAGAACCAGGAGGAAAAGAAACCCGCACATAGAAAATCTGAAAAACATTGCGTATAAATGTAACTCTATTTAGTATTATGGACTCATTTTCATCATGACGGCTATCTTGCTCCAAAAAGTTTGTGTAACCTTCAAGGCCTTCACAAGTTTACAATTTATGCTATTCATTTGCTTTTTAAAGGGATTCTAGCACCAGGAATTTGACACCTAATCTGAGGGCAGCATAATGTAGAGACGGGGACCCTGATTTCCTGTCGCTTACCCAGCTCCTTACTGTACATTTTATGAAACCATCAAAATATAAGAAAAACGGCACTCACCAGGTCAGCAAGTAGCGGGATCTTTATTGCGGGAACATACAAAGTGCAGGGAAGGGGCGCCGAGGTGACAACGGGTCCGTTTCGGGCAAAGGCCCTTCTACCGGTCACGGTAGAAGGGCCTTTGCCCGAAACGGACCCGTTGTCACTTCGGCGCCCCCTCCCTGCACTTTGTATGTTCCCGCAATAAAGATCCCGCTACTTGCTGACCTGGTGAGTGCCGTTTTTCTTACATTTTGATGATGAATTGTTGTGCTACACTGGCACCACCGGTCGCACTAGTGCTTCCCGCCTCACATGCATATTCCACTGCCTGAGAAGGATTACTGGTCATAGTGGTGCCCCTTTTTCGTTTCTGTTGGATTTTATTTTATGAAACCATTGTGTTAGCAGCAGGAGATTATCATTAGAGGACTAGTAAACCTGCTGCCATGCAGTGCTCCATTTTCATGGTCTCTGTATAACCCCGCCCCCATGATTCCCAACTTTCTGCCTATACACATTGGCCTTTTTCTGTGTACAATCATTGGTGGGGTGGGGTTATTCAGAGCTCAACTTTTAGAGACCTGATCTGCAGCAGATCAAACTGATTTTATAAAAGCTACAGCAAGTGATATATCGCTGGAATCAGGGTCTCTGCCCTTACATCATGCTGCTCTCAGAAGGAGTAACAAAAATCTGGTGACAGGTTACTTTTAAATATTCCTCCTTGCGTTTTTGCCTGTGTTGACCGCTTCTTACATAAATGCCGACAGCGCATACTTTCTGGCTGCTCTCGGAGAAGGGCTGCCGTGGTTTTCTTGTTTACAAGGGGAAATCCCACAGATCAGTCAGCCCTGTGTAATCAAGGGAGAGACAAGACTACACAAGGGGTGTTTTAGAAGGAGATGGATGAAATTGTACTGTAGATATTTTGTGGCCTGTCCAAATCTTTAAAGGGGTATTTTTGTATATTTATATCATATCCGCTGTATATGTATGATAGGGGCGAGTCCTATTGATCTTAGGAATGGTTCCTTATTGTGTAACATTCAGAAAGGAACATACATTTAGTGGAGCAAAAGTGGGGTAATTTGAACTTTTGGGGGGAGTTTTGTGTGTTTAATTTTCATACAATTTTATAACTTTTTCTTCACTTTTTACTATTCCGCTTAGGAGATTGAAGCTGCGATCATTTGATCACTTGTGTTGTACAGAGCCATGCATTAGCCCCACACTGTACAGCAGAAATGATGACTTCCTATGAATGCCAGCACTCGGCCATCATCCACAGGAAGTTCATCGTGTCACACACAAGGGTCATGACCCCCCAGCTGTCATGAAAACCAATTGGCGCCACACAATCACGTGTTAGGGCTTCTTATGGGAGCAGGAAGTGACGTGCTTCCTTCTAGCATGTATTTAATCCCGCTGTCAGTGATTGATGGCGAGATTTAACTAGTTAACAGTGGCAGATAAATCTGATCCACCTGCAGCTGTGAAGAGGCACATGTCGGCTGATGAGATAAGCTAACATGCAGGGAACGATGCGGGCTCAGCGTGTGAGTCCGCATCAAAGGCAGGGACACAACCTATTACATTAAATGTACATCATGGGTCATGAAGGGGTTAAAGTACCACTCCCGCAGTTTTTTTTTTTTGTATTGCTCCCTCAGTTAGCAGTCATGTGGTTACAATGTGTGCATAAAAATACCAACCATCATTGTCTTTTGCCATTATCAGCGATGCTGCAGTTGTAACCTGCTGTATCCAAACATTGTCTTCTACATGGCCACTTTCTCATTGTAATTTCTTTAAAACATAGAACAAGGCTTATCACATTAGTCATTGCTAAGGGCAAATTCAGAGCGTTTGTGCTACGTCTTTTGTTGATCCGTTTTTGGTGCTGTTTCTTCTCCTAGCACAAAAGGAAGATGCGTTTGTTTTTTTTTTTGCAGTTTTTTTCTTCATTTTGTAGAGACACGCACGGACAGAGTCCACACAGACACACTTTCTTACCCCCCCTTTCTCACCACCATCCAAGACCATAGTGAGCCCCGGCGATGGCTTCCCTCTGGGCACTGGCAGGACATTTTTTTATTTTTTTAATAGTTTTACTTTCAATGACAAAAAAGGAGATGATTTAAACTTTTTTGTGAGTGCTTTTTTTATTTTTAAGTATTTTACTTTGCCCACTAGATGGCATTAGTGCTCCACTGTCGGATCGCTCCCCTGTGTTTGGATTGCCTACAGCACATCCGAACATATGGGAAATGATCACTCCCTGCCTTTGATGTCACTGGGACAACACTGGCAGGAAGTGATTCAGGACAGCTTCCGGGGTCAATACAGGACCCCAGGCTGTCCAGATAACAGACAGAGGTCCTGTGATTCGCTTCACGGGACCTGTGATCCCGGTGGGGGAACAGCTCAATCCCTGTCGTGGGGATTTGGTTTGCACTGTCAGCGTGAGCTCGCATCAAAGGCTGGGAGGTGGCCTATGACATACATGTACGTCATAGGTCGTGGAGGAGTTAAAGGATTGATCCAGTACTTATAGTGATCATATATCTAAGAATATGTCATCAATATCAGATCTATGGCAGGTGTCAGGTGTTGGATCCCCACCATTCTGATATTGACAATCTATTCATTTACGACTGAAGCAAAAGCATTAATGCCACATTCCACCTACCACTATACTACTAGCCAACCCAGTCCTCATTCCCAAAAATTCCAAAGCACACCCCAATGATTAGTAAGTAATACTACGTACTCTGTAACTTCTTTATGTGTATGTGTGTATGATTTTGTTTTATTTTTTGCAGGGATTTCTTGTTGGGGGTTGTTTGGTTTTTTTTTTTAAAACAATTTCTTTGTTTTTGGATGCTGGAAGGGGAATCTTATTTTAATTTGATTTATTCTACATATTTACATCTAAGTTTTATCGATGTTACATTTATGGGAAGGAATTCAATTGCTCACTATCCATTTTATTGTGACATCCTAAATGAAAATACCCCAGATCATTACATTATCTTACTATGCTAAAATAATTTGCTTTTTGTAATCTATTTGCCTTTTTTATTTTTTGACTACTTGAGCAGAGTGTCCATGGCCTTCCCAAAATCCCAGAAGACTCCCCAAACGCTCAATCAAAGTCAGATGCAAATACGGACAAAAATGAAGACCCTTCTTCAGCATCAAAGTCTGGTACTACCAACAAGAGAGACACGGAGCACAAGCAGAAACTATCTGGCTACACGTGTGGAGAGTGCTCCGAGTGGATCCTCGACAGAGAAACATTTGTCTTCCACATGAAGAAAAGTCATGGCAAGGTTAGCTTATAGGAAGTTGTTCTGCATGAGTGGCGATACACACAGCCCAGATGCCTGGCTAACAATAGGCAGATGTAATTGATAATGTGCTCAATTTGACATGTTTGACTCCAGCTCAGGCTAAATGTATTACACCACTAGGTAGGTGACCATTACTTGGCTTTTTTGTTTTTATTATTTTGTACGTTTCAGAAGCTAGCTTTTCTTTTCTCATATTTATACATGTTGATTGCAATCGGATGACCTATTGTAGTAGTTATAAAGTTGTAAAAGGCTGCCAAGTAAGAACATATGAACTTGGTTGGCATTGAATCTATTATTTTATGTTACATTGTAATAAAATCTCTGAAGTGATTGTAACCGCAGTTTAAAGTTTTATTTAATAATGTAGAGCAAGTGATTATAATAAACTTTCAAATATACTTCATAAGAGAATTCTGATAGAAAACCATTTAAAATCCTCCCAGAAGATGTCCCCCCTAGGCTGATTCTAAATCTGACATAAACTGGGTGGGTGGGGTGGTGTAAACAGTGTTCACAGCTCATCAGTGTCCCAGGTTTCATGCAGGGACAGTGTGAGCTCAAGCTGTCAGCACACAGATCCTGTGAAATCTTTTCTGACTCATGTATTCACATCTCTGCCTGTGTTATCAGCTATTTGCACTGAGGAGTAGAGCAATGTGAATGGAGAGGAGTCAGATAAGATCATACAGCCAGAAGCTGTGTACCGACAGCCTGATGAGCTCACACTAGCCCTGCATCAAGTAAACTGACAATACAGATCAGCTGTAGTTATAAAGGGATATTATGTAGGCCACCTCTCTTATGTGGTTATCTGGCCATATTCAGTCTGTGTGAGAAGTGAAGGGTGGATATCACAAAGAATGAGCTTCAGACACAGTCTAGTGGGGGACATCTGTTGGAAGGTTTATGAATGGTTTCCTTCCAGATTTGATTAATATAAGTATATTTGAAAGTTCATTATAATTAAAAATGTAAATGGCGGTTACACTTTAAGGTTAAAATGTGCAGACGTACTTGTGTGGATAAATATTGTGTTCTGTAGAACAGACATAATGCAATTAAGTTTTAGCTCCAGCAATAAATTTAAACTTTAACTCCTTCACGATCTATTACATACCTATATGTTATGATTTCTAAGGGTTTCCCAACCCATTACATATAGCTATGTCATGGCGATCGTGTGGGCACAGGAACTGTGCTTATGCAATCATCGCCCAGACTTGTGTGACAGCCGAATCTTGGCTTTCACAGCTAGGAGCGCTGACTGCACCAGCCGGGCTGTTTAACACCCTAAAATCTGTGCTAAATAGCAGCCGCAACATTCAGGGGGCTGGCTGAGAGTGAAGTGTGCTCCTCTCCCAAGCAATCAGGACCCCCACAAAGTGATCACGAGGCCCAATCACTGTCATGGCAACCCGAGGTTGTTGTCATGTCGACCTCTGGGTCACCCAAATACATCAAGCCTCATCCACCTTGTAAGAGGCTGCAGTCAGTGAAATACTTACAAGTATAATCCACTTTGCAATGCTGGAGCATTGCAATGGATTATATCAGTGATCAGACTGATAATAGGATGACCGATATAGGGAATAAGTAAAGTTAAAAAAAACAACAACCTAGAACTGTTTAAAAGACAAAAAAAATTGCTAACTAAAGAGCTAAAAAATGATACAAATAGGTATGTATATCTATGTAAAAAAATAAACAAATAAAGTACCCATATTTGGTATCGGTACGACCCGATCTATAAAACTGTTTATTTAACCCTTTCGGTGAATCGTACCACGATAAAAAGTAGAATAGAACTTGGTCAGAAAGTCACACATAAATAAAAATGGTATCCCTGAAAATGTCTAGTCCTGCTAAAAAAGAGCAATTGCACAACTCCATCATAGGAGAAATAAAAAAAGCTACAGCTCACGGAATACAGCAATGGAATATGGAGTAAAAGTGGCAAAACATAAAAAAAAACAAAAAAAAAAACACTGTGGTATTGCTGTAATCATACTGACCTGTAATCATATGACCTTAATCATACTGTAATCATTCTCTAAATATTGCAGTATCACCATTTTTACGACACGGTGAATGGCTTTTAAAAAAAGAAAAAGACTCTGAATTGCTTTTTCTTCTTGATTCTGCCTCACAAAAAGTGGAATAGAAAGCGAGCAAAAAATATTATGTTGCCCAAAATGGTACCAATAAAAACTCAGCAGAAAAATAAAAGAACTAAAGCCTTCAAAATTAGGAGATGCAAAAAAACATTTATTTTGTAAAAAAACAACTTGTGATTGTAACCAAACCTATAAAAAAAAAAAAAAAATCTGGTTTCGCTATTATTGTACTGTCCTGAGGTATAAAGCCACCTAATCAGTTATACTGGTGAACGGCATAAAAATAGTAGTAAAACCAATTATTCAACTGCTGTCGATTTGTTTTCTCTGCCCCCGAAGATCGTAGTAAGACTCGGCTCACATTTATCTTGAGTAATACACTGAGCACTTACATCGGGGATTACGGTAAGTGTAAATCTCTGAAAAATGTGATTCAAACAAAATTCTTAACGGAAAATTCACAGTAATTATAGTGAATGGATCCTTTGGGGTTTTAACCCTAATCGCGTATTTCAGAGATGTAGCTAGCTGTAAACCCGAATGTAGGTGCTCAGCAGAGAGCACAGGATAAATGTGGACTGATCCTAAATGTTCTGTACCTCAAATTGCTACCAGTAGTATTCAGCTCAAACTACAAATAAACAAGATCCCACTTTAAACTTGCACTATGACTAACTATCACTGACTAATGGCGAAACGCCAGAAAAACGTCGAGAGCAAGACTGCATCTTCGCTATCATGGGTGCTTTCATTTTTATCCAAAGCAAGATTCCCGGGCACTAGTCTTGGCCCACTATCAGACTCATTCTCATCACTGAGTTGCGCAGTGTTGCACTAGTCTCAGAAAAAAAGTCCATGCACTCATAAGAAAGTATGAGACGGCACTCCCCACTTGTGGTGTTATAATCCCGGCTTCTTAATTTCATCCGTGCAGGTTACAGGCAATGGTTACAGGCACCCCCCTCCCCTCCACCATTGCCTGTAACCTGCACGGATGAAATAAAGAAGCCGAGATTATAACACCACAAGCAGTGAGTGCCGTCTCATACTTTCTTATGCTTTCATATTTTATGATTTGATATAATAAAGAAAGGCTGCTTTCACACTGGCGTTTTCGCCAAGATGCGGCAGATTTGCCGCACCTGCCACCTAACGGTCGCACTTGCGGCACTTGCACATGCATTGTCTATGGGGCTTGCGGCAAGTGCGGTTGTGGCCACACAAAAAAAAACGCTGCTGCCCACGTTTTTTTTCCGCTGCCGCAACTGCACTTGCCGAACCTTACCGTTAGCACCATAGACAATGCATGGGATTTTTTTTCTCTGGATCCTCCGGAACCGGGCAAAAACGCCTATGTGAAAGGGGCCTAAAAGGGATTTTAAAGAAGACACTTCCCACGTTTACTTTTTGTATAATAGCATTCAACTCAACCCACAGAATAACAAGTCCCCACTCAGGTCCATCATGTGTTAACAGAAATATAGGGGGGCTTCCACATTACTTAGCACAAAGACTCTAGAAAAGCAATAAGGCTCCCCCAAAAATAGAAAGTCTGCAAAATCTGCCCTCCCAAATCCCCCCTCCCATCAGAGCACCACCATGTCTAACCACAGTTAACATCCACATGTTTGGCATAATTGTAGTGAGGAATCCCGCTTAATTTACGGTGTGTGTGTCTTCAGAAGCACAAGGTGGGCATAATGTACTGGCACTACAATATACTGGCCACTACAAGGATTTATTTGCAATTTTTAATTATGCAACATTAACCCCTTCATGACCCTGGAATTTTTTCTTTTTCTTTTTGTTTTCTGCTCCCCTGCTTCCAAGAGCCATAACTTATTTTTTTTTCCGTCAATATAGACATATGAGGGCTTGTGACAGTGCGATGCCTCGGGTCGGTACTAGTTCGTAGATACAAACATGTATACTTTTACTGGTATCTAAGTGGTGAAAAACATTTCAGAAATTTGAAAAAGAAAAAAAATTGCACTTTTTGTGCCATGTTCTGTGACCCGTAGCGCCCTCATTTTTCAGGATCTGGGGCTGGGTCATGGCTTATTTTTTGCGGTTGTAGCTGACCTTTCTAATGATACCAATTTTGGGTGGATGCGCGGTTTTGATCACCCATTATTGCATCTTATAGCAATGCTGCAGTGACCAAAAAAACTTAATTTTGGCGTTTTGAACTTTTTTTCTATTACGCCGTTTACGGCTCTCGTTAATTGTTTTTATATCTTGATAGATCGGGCGTTTCTGAACGCGGCGATACCAAACGTGGTTTTTTAAAAAAATACTTTTATTGTGAATGGGAAAAAAGGGGTTATTTGAACTATTGTGTTTTTTTTTACATGTTTATAATAACTTTATTTATTGATTCTTACTTTTCCACTGCCCCATAGAGAGGCACAGGGCTCCACCGTCCGATCGCTTCTGACAGATCCTGATGAGCTGCATGATGACCCTCATCATGGGTCTAGATTTCAAATAGGGTCACTTGTAGGGAGTCTCCATTATTTAGGTATATCAGTGGTTCTCCAAACGTGATTTAGCGTCCGCTATCAAACTATTGATTCCTGTCAATTTTGCTTTCCAAAAGACAAATGGCGCTCATTCCTGTTTTCTGTTACCCTTGATAAAATAAAAAATTAAGATTAATTAAAGAATTAAAGAATGTTTTTGTGGGAAAAAAATGTTTTGCTTTTTTTTTTTTTTTAAGTTTGCTTTTTTTCACTGCTCAATGTAATAAAATGTTGGGAAGCACCAGGGGTTTAAATTGCTCACCAAACATCTAAATAAATTCCTTGAGGAATTTGAGGAATTCCTTGAGGAATCCTGTGGAGTTGCAGTCGGACTCCTAAATGGACCGACTCCTAAAATATATATCGTAATAAATTGGGTACAGTAGTTCATCTACATAGCTTGATAATTGTATCACAATAGTGATTAAAAGCCTGTACTACAATAAATGTATCGCTTAAAAACAAGCCATGTATGAAAGAGTCGTGGAGTTGGAGTCGAAATCAGGGAAATTAAGGAGCCTGAGTCGGTTTTTTGGCTCACTGACTCCACAGCTTTGCTTGAGGGGTCTAGTTCCAAAATGGGGTCACTTGTGCCTAAATAGTGAACCCCCCCCCCCCACATCAGGGGCTCTCCAAACCAAACATGGCGTCCTCTAACGATTCCAGTTCTGTGCTCCAAAAGTCCAATGTTGCTCCTTCCATTCAGAGCCCTGCCATGTGCCCAAAAAGTAGTTTTCCACCACAAATGGGGTATCCGTGCACTCAGGAGAAATTGCACTACAAATTGTGTGGTGCATTTTCTCCTATTACACTTGTGCAAAGGTTTGTTGCTAAAATAACATTTGTGTGTAAAAAAAGTAAAATGTTAATTTCTCCTTCGCCTCATTGGGGGACACAGACCGTGGGTGTTATGCTGCTGTCCACTAGGAGGCGACACTAGGCAAAATCTGCAAAAGAGTTAAGTGGCTCCTCCTATGCAGTTATACACCCCTAGAACAGGAAGTGCTTCTCCAGTTTTTGCTTAGTGTCTAGGAGGCACACACAGATTTTTTTTAGTGCTCCTAAAAAACTTTCTTTTTGAATTTTTTTCTTCAAGAAGAAGAAAAGTGGGTCTCTGACGAGACTCCCGGCATGGTCCCTCCTCGGCCCCCCACTGTTGGGGGCGCCTGGTTGAGGTCGACTGGTCCCCCTAACATGCCGCTCCCTCCTCGGCCCCCCAATGTTGGGGACGCTGGGTTAAGGTTGAGACAACGACCCTCCCTCCCCATTTCCCCACTGTTGGGGTTACTGGGTTGAGGTCGAGGCGAAGGACAAGGCACCTGACGGTGGAGCAGCATCCCTCCCTAAATACCCCTTTGGGGTTCATTTAGGTCGAGACACCGCAGGTAGAGCCTCTGGTGCAGCAGCTCGGACCTGCTCTAGGCACCCAGGAGTCCCCAGCTTTGCTGAAGACTCCTTACCCCTCAGCGGCAGCCTGCTCGCCGCAGTACCAGGGCACACAGCTCTGCTGTGTACCTCCTGAAGGGGCCGGGGGACCAACAACGGGCAACCAGCACTAGCAGGGACACAGCTTGCCTGTGTCCCTGCAGCAGCCAGCATGGCTGCACTTTGATGATCCCAGAGGACCCAGCACGCTGGGTCCTCTGTGGGGGCCCACATCCCGCCACCGCTGTCTGCCCAGGGGGTCCGGCGGGGTCCGGTTTAGTTCCGGACCCCCCCCCCCCGCACCTCCGCGCCGCCCTGGCGACATTTGCGGCCGCAGGTCTCAAATTTAGGCCGCGGCTTCGGCCTGCACCGAAGCCGCCGCCTTCTCCACGCCCCCCGGCCTGCCCCCCCGGATGACGAGGATGACGCTGCCAGCGTCATAGCAGGGGGCGGGCCGGAGCACAGAGGGCGCGTTTTTTACAAGGACCGCGCTCTTTTTGCTCAGCGCCCCGCCCCCCTCCCTCCTCACTCACATATCTCCGGGGGGCACAGGATGAGGATGACCCCTCTCCTATAAGCAGCGGCGGCCATTAAAAGACACAGGCACTGCTCCTGTCACCGCAGCTGCCAGCCTTGAGCCACTGCACACAGCAGCCACATACAGTTAGGGCCAGAAATATTTGGACAGTGACAAAAGTTTTGTTATTTTAGCTGTTTACAAAAACATGTTCATAAATACAATTATATATATAATATGGGCTGAAAGTGCACACTCCCAGCTGCAATATGAGAGTTTCCACATCCAAATCGGAGAAAGGGTTTAGGAATCATAGCTCTGTAATGCATAGCCTCCTCTTTTTCAAGGGACCAAAAGTAATTGGACAATAGACTCTAAGGGCTGCAATTAACTCTGAAGGCGTCTCCCTCGTTAACCTGTAATCAATGAAGTAGTTAAAAGGTCAGGGGTGGATTCCAGGAGTGTGGTTTTGGATTTGGAAGCTGTTGCTGTGACCAGACAACATGCGGTCAAAGGAACTCTCAATTGAGGTGAAGCAGAACATCCTGAGGCTGAAAAAAAAGAAAAAATCCATCAGAGAGATAGCAGACATGCTTGGAGTAGCAAAATCAACAGTTCGGTACATTCTGAGAAAAAAGGAATTGACTGGTGAGCTTGGGAACTCTAAAAGGCCTGGGCGTCCACGGATGACAACAGTGGTGGATGAGCGCCACATACTTTATTTGGTGAAGAAGAACCCGTTCACAACATCAACTGAAGTCCAGAACACTCTCAGTGAAGTAGGTGTATCTGTCTCTAAGTCAACAGTAAAGAGAAGACTCCATGACAGTAAATACAAAGGGTTCACATCTAGATGCAAACCATTCATCAATTCCAAAAATAGACAGGCCAGAGTTAAATTTGCTGAAAAACACCTCAAGAAGCCAGCTCAGTTCTGGAAAAGTATTCTATGGACAGATGAGACAAAGATCAACCTGTACCAGAATGATGGGAAGAAAAAAGTTTGGAGAAGAAAGGGAACGGCACATGATCCAAGGCACACCACATCCTCTGTAAAACATGGCGGAGGCAACGTGATGGCATGGGCATGCATGGCTTTCAATGGCACTGGGTCACTTGTGTTTATTGATGACATAACAGCAGACAAGAGTAGCCGGATGAATTCTGAAGTATACCGGGATATACTTTCAGCCCAGATTCAGCCAAATGCTGCAAAGTTGATGGGACGGCGCTTCATAGTACAGATGGACAATGACCCCAAGCATACAGCCAAAGCTACCCAGGAGTTCATGAGTGCAAAAAAGTGGACATTCTGCAATGGCCAAGTCAGTCACCAGATCTTAACCCAATTGAGCATGCATTTCACTTGCTGAAATCCAGACTTAAGACGGAAAGACCCACAAACAAGCAAGACCTGAAGGCTGCGGCTGTAAAGGCCTGGCAAAGCATTAAGAAGGAGGAAACCCAGCGTTTGGTGATGTCCATGGGTTCTAGATTTAAGGCAGTGATTGCCTCCAAAGGATTCGCAACAAAATATTGAAAATAAAAATATTTTGTTTGGGTTATGTTTATTTGTCCAATTACTTTTGACCTCCTAAAATGTGGAGTGTTTGTAAAGAAATGTGTACAATTCCTACATTTTCTATCAGATATTTTTGTTCAACCCTTCAAATTAAACGTTACAATCTGCACTTGAATTCTGCTGTAGAGGTTTCATTTCAAATCCAATGTGGTGGCATGCAGAGCCCAACTCGCGAAAATTGTGTCACTGTCCAAATATTTCTGGCCCTAACTGTATACAGGCTAGCCTGTGTGCGGGCACTGTGCACACACTACACAGACAGCTGACACATGTCATGAATCACACATGTAGGTCAGCTGTCCTGTGTGCGGACAGTTACGTGCCCACACCTTGCTGGCATGGCGGCACATATGCACAGCCAGCAGGGGGTACAACGAGCACTAGGCCCCCCACAAACACTGGGAGCCCAACAGTGCTTCCTCCCTGCCGTGCCCTTCACGGCACACCAGTGCAGCCGGGGCCTTGGTTTTAGGTGTCCTACAGTGCCTGCAACAAAGGGAAGAGGGACATACGGCAGAGCCTGCCATGCCACAGAGCTACGGCCGGTCTGCAATGCCCCCCCATCATTCTCTGGCTTCTCCAAAAGCCATGGCTCAGCTTCCCCTATGCAGGGGTACAGCGAGTACAGCACGGCGGGGGGCACACTCTGGAGAGTACAATGCGCAGCTTCGCTGTGCGGCAGTTTCCAACAAAAACGGCAGGACAATCAGCAGCGATATATCCTGCTCCAGTTTGTGTCCCCCCCTCAGGACAATACTACGAGGAGCAGTGTAACTGCCTCTACAGTAGTAATCAGCGCACGGGCCAACGCATGTATTGTTTTTTTCCTAACACCGTGCCAGATGCAGGTAAATGTTGGTACACTTGTCCAACCTTATGGCTTTGCCCTGGGGGAGCTGGGTTGAAGCGAGACGAAAATGCCTATTCCTTGGTCCCTTAACGTTGGCGGAGCCCAGTTACTATTCCAACGGCTCAAAATACTCGTCCATCAGACCCCTCCCCAGGCCCCCACACAGTTGAGAGGACTAGGGTAGTGGAATTACAAAGAGTTTGACTCTCACGTTTTACTTGGCCCTCCATTGTTGGAGTGCCCAGTGGAAGTTGATGTACTCTACATTTACCTGACCATGGCAAGGGTCCCAGGACCGTTTGCCAATTCTCTCCAAATCCCACAGCTGGAGTTCTGATAGGCGGTGATGACAGTCAAGTCTCACAAGGCTCAGGCTGACACACCGTGACCCGCAACTGCACGAGTACTTTAGCTACGGGTCTCTGGACCTAAGACCCATAGCACACTCCCTCCTCAGCTCCCCACCGTTGGAGGCGCTGGGTCGTGGCCGAGATTACTATAAACCATACTCCTTCCTCGACTTCCCACTGTGGGGGACTCTGGTTGAAGCTGTGACGGCCCAAGGCCTGGCCGGCCTCCGTCCTCAAACTACAAAAACGAAACTCGGGGTCGCGGAACGTGGAATACGAGCCCTGTCGCCAATCTCCTCCCTATACCTATATTAGGTACTTGGGTTGAGATGACACGTGCGAGCACTCTGCGCAGCCCGCTTCAAAGCTGGACTTTGCAGACCCAATGGAGGGCCCTTTTGGACCCCGTATGACCGTGGCCCGAACACTCTTCCACGCAATCTGTCCCTTCTCGACTCGGGAGTCAAAAGAGGATACTTACGGTGGGATAGCGCTCGCTGTGTGCTGCGCAGGACACTGGCGACTGAACTATTGCGAGCACAGCCTCCGGTTTCGGCCAGCGCTGCTCATGACTTCCGGCTCCGCGCCGGGCCTCTGCCTTTTCCGGGTCCCGCGAATAACGCGAGGCCCTGCCTTCGGCCTAGATGTGACATCACTGGCTTGCCCACCCTCTGTCCGCCCGCCACGCCCACCCTCCTCCTGACGTCGGAGCCTCCGAAGCGCCAGCACAAGGAGTGGGCCAAGGCCAAAAAGGACTGAAGCGCAAAGACTACAAGGCTTTTTTCCCAGCCTGAAGTTGGCAATGTCTATTCTACATTTCAGCAGTCTCCCATATCTGGATGACCCTTTATCAATGCATGACTTTCAAGGTCTGCGAACAGTGGCATCTACACCGTGCTCGTTGAGAAGACTTGGAAGGATCGACCTCCACAGGTCTACCGCAATTCCAAGGCACATGCTGCAGCACAGCACACGCATTCCAGGAGCCCCAGCCCTACTGCATACTCCTGACGGCCACATGCTACAGCATCACGTATGGAGTCTCAGCCGTATTGGATGCACAGCATCGCATGAACACGGCGGCCTTTGGTTGCACATCCACAGCTATTGTCAAATTTCCCCAGACAGGACACGTATTCTTCGTCTGGGAACCCACAGCCTCAGTCAGAGGTCTCTCCAATCCTTCACAACTGCTATAAGAGTCCTAGACCGCATAGAAGCAGCTTGGAAGTCGGTTCCATTGGTTCAGCTGAATCGCCGGTCTTTCCAATTATCCATGCTTAGGTGTTCACGAGAACAGGATGGGGTGCGATGTACCCCCATCACAATGCACATGGCAGTAGCCTTGCCCTGTCTCGAAGATACCCCTCAATCTACGAACATTCGTGCAGTATCTCTAGTACTGAAATCATTCTCCTTCTGGCATTCGAACATGTCCGGATACAGTCGGACAATGCCACAACTGTGGCATATGTCAACCACCAGGGTGGAACCTGTAGTCTCTAAGCGATGACAAGTTCACCACATCCTTTACTAGGTGGAAACCTTGGAACACTGTACTGCCAGTTGTTCTCATACCAGGTGTACACGTCTGGGAGGCTGATTCTCTAATCCACCAAGGGATGGACCCAGGGGATTGGCCCCTTTCTCTAGAAGTCCTCTGTTAAAACGCCAACGCCAGGACACCACAGATATGGACCTGATGGAGTCACGCCTCAATGCCAGGATCTCAGGATCCACAGTCAGTGGGACAGACGCACTAGTCCAAGGCTGGACCGGTGTCTGTCTCTCCTGTATTCTTTCCCCACTAACAGTCTGGAATATCAAACGGGAATGTCGCGGGATCGTCTTCGTGGTCTCAGACTGCCCACACGCGCTTGCTGCGCAGACTCGTCCAATTTATAGCAGCAGTACCAGGACGTCTAACAGACAGTCCAGACCTGCTCGATCACGGCCAGTTCTCCCTCAAAATTCCTCTCATCCAAGGTTACTAGCGTAGCCTTTGAGACCTAGAATTTAACCCAAGAGGTTTTTTCACCAGGATATTGTGACAACCGTAGTCACAGAGAGGACACCAGCTTTATCAGTGATATCCGATCACACGCGTAATCGTTTTTAGTTTGTTGCCTGGGGCACCTCTAGGGGTCTTTCCCCTTGGCCCTACTTCATGCCAGGGACTCTCCGTTTCTTCCACTCAGACCTGGACTTAGGTCTGTCCTTAGGGTCTCTTACACAGCAGGTTTTCAGCTGTTTTTCACTCTTACAAACACGTCTTGCCACCAGACGTCTATGAACTCCTTCCTTCAAAGGGTCTGCTAGTTAAGATCCATGCAACAAGACTACACCGTGGGGACCATGAACTTGGTCCTCACGGCACTACAGGAACCACCTTTTTTCAGCCTCGATGGGATATTACCTTTAGCATCCTCATCCAAATAGTAGTATGGTTCGGTGGCATTTATTTGTCTCTGCTGAAGTGTCAGTACTTGCAGCGGTCTCATGTAATCTCTTTTTTTCTAGTCTTCCATCTGGACATGCTTGTCCTATGGCTGGTTCCATTATTCTTTCTAGGGTAGGCTTACTCCTTCCACCTACATGAAGACATCTCTCTGCCATCACCGTGCCCGACTCCGGTCTGTCCGGTTGCGAAGGACCTACATATGCGGGACCTTGTCAGGGCCCTACGCGTCTAGGTGCCCAACACAGCGCCCTACTAAGAAGTCAGATTCTCCTTTTATCCTTCTTCCAATGGGCCGACGTAAAGGCACGTCAGCCTCTGCGGCTCCCCTAACCAGGTGGTTTTTCTGTAACCATCCAAGACGCTTATACCTTCGAAAACTCATCCCTTCCGGCAGGTCACGGCACATTCTACTATAGCCGTGGAAGCCTCCTGGACAGTTCGGTAAGAGGTATCGGCGAAACTGGTGTTTTAGGCAGCCAAAAGGTCAGCCTACACCCATACCCAAGCCACTATAGTGCTTGCACTCAGTCCTCGACAAATGCAGGTCTGGGTACACGTGCCTCCAGGCGGCAGCAGCCCGCCTATCGGTGCATAGTTTTTCACTGTCTATGTTCAGTGTCTCTAGTTCCATTGCTATTTCCCACCCAGGGACTGCTTTGGGACGTCCCACGGTCTGTGTCCCCCAATGAGGCGAAGGAGAAAAGGAGATTTTTGTGTACTCACCGTAAAATCCTTTTCTCTTAGCCTCTAATTGGGGGACACAGCACCCACCCTATTGCCCTTGTGGGCCTTTTCTACAGTTCTTGCATAGCTTCTCAGCTGTTACATGGTTAACATGTTTACACATGTTTGCCTATTATCACTCTGTTAACTGTTGACTGTTTAAACTTGTGCCTGTTTAGTTCCAGGCCTTGTGGTACTGTGAGCCTGTTTAGTTACAGGCCTTGTTATACGATTGTTACTTCGTTAACTTCACTGTTTTCCACATGCGCCTGCTTAAGTTACAGGACTTGTGGTACTAGTATTACTCTGCTAACTCTTGACGGTTTACACACGGGCCTGTCTGGCTCAGGCCTTGTTACTGTTATTACCTTGTTAACTATATTGTTTACACAGGTTGCCTGCGTTGACTCCTGTGTCACTGTTATTGTCTGTTAGCTCTCCTACTGCTTTAGCACAAAACTGGAGAAGCACTTCCTGTTCTAGGGGTGTATAACTGCATAGGAGGAGCCACTTAACTCTTTTGCAGATTTTGCCTAGTGTCGCCTCCTAGTGGACAGCAGCATAACACCCACGGTCTGTGTCCCCCAATTAGAGGCTAAGAGAAAAGGATTTTACGGTGAGTACACAAAAATCTCCTTTTTCCTTCCACATTGCTTTAGTACCTGTGAAGCACCTGAAGGATTAATCATCTTCTTGAATGTAGTTTTGAGTAGCTTGAGGGGTGCATTTTTTAGAATGGTGTCACTTGTGGGTGTTTTCTGTCACATAGGCCCCTCAAAGTCACTTTGCATGTGATGTGCTCCCTAAAAAAATGGTTTTGTAAATTTTGTTGGAAAATTGAGAAATTGGTGATAAACTTTTAACCCTTCTAACCTTTTAGCAAAAAAATTGTTTTTTTTGCTGATGTAAAATAGATATGTGGGAAATGTTGTTTGTTAACTATTTTGTGTGACGTAACTCTTATTTAAGGGCGTAAAAATTCAAAAGTTTGAACAATGCTACATTTTCTACATTTTCGCCAAATTTCTGATATATTCTCAAACGCAAAAATATCGTCCTAGGTTTAGCACTATGAACTACAATGTGTCACTGGGATCCGTTGAAGCGCACCAGAGTTATTACCTCACAAAGTGACACTGGTCAGATTTTAAAATATTGGCTGGGTCAGGAAGACACTGTTAACCCTTTGGATCGCGCTGTCAATCACTGACAGCGCAGCGTAAAAGCACTGCGACAGGGATTGCGCTGTTACCTACATCGGTAGCCCAGTGATGAGATCACAAGACCTCAAAGTGTTGCCATGACAGCCGTCATGTCATGCTGTCATAACGCACTTCCTCTCAGCGATACCCGAGCAACGTTACTGTGAGAGAGTCATCATTTGTGCTGTGCAGAGGGATGCTGTGGCATCTCTCTGCATCACACAAGCGATCACACTATGAAGTGCTCAGGACCCTAAGGGGCCCTGTAAAAAAAAGGAAAATTTAAAATAGAAAAATAAATAAAAACGTAAGTACAAATCCACCCCCCTTTTGCCCTGTTGAAGATAAAACTATATAAAATAAATAAACACACATATTTGGAATCACCGCATGAGAAGCCTGATTTTTCAAAATAGAAAATCAATTATCCAGATCTGTAAAATGTGTAACAGTAAAAAAAAAAAAAAAAAAAAAAAGTCCAAACTTATTTTGGTCATGACAACATTGCAATAAAATGCAATAACAGATGATCAAAACAGCGCATCTACCCAAAAATGGTCTAATTGGAAACATCATTTAAGGAGGGCTACCCACCAGGATTTAACTATCTTTTTTTTTTTTTTTTTTATTCCTCACCTTTGGGCTTGTCTTTCTCTTGTAAACCAAACCCCCTCACCTCCCTCTCATCCAGACTCTTGGGAGGTTTAGGGGGGGTTGGTTTGGCTTACAGCAGAAAGATGAGCCTGCAGGAATGGAATAAAAAATACCCAAATAGTGGTGTCATGCTGCACAAGTCAATCACCTTCTGCACTGATTTACAGGCAGTTAAATCCTGGTGATTGGTTCCCTTTAAGGATACCGTCACACCTATCCACATCGCCGGAGATATCACCGGCGACGCACGAGAGCACGCATGTTTTTGGAGCTCCGTCAGCGTCGCCGTCGCGATACCCCCGGAGACGCATCGGCGATGTTACAGGCGACATCGCCGCTGGGGTGTCCACAAACCCCAGCGGCAATTCTGTAACATGGGAGCCTATGGCTCCCATCGCCTGTAACATCGGCGATCGCCATGTTACATGGGGCGATGTGTACACATCGCTCCAGAGTGATCGCCTGGTTTCAGAGCAGTGCTGCGAAACCAGGCGACCACTCTAAGGCGATTTTTCACCTCATTATCGCCCCTTTACACTAGGCGACGCACTGTCGCTGGCGATAGGCCACGCCCCTGCATCGCCTATGAAATCACCGACGAAGTGTCCAGGTGTGACAGTACCCTAAGAAATAAAAAAAAATAGGCCATCACACACCCCCAGATCCCAAAAAATGAGAGTGCTATGGGTTGTGTAAAATGCGTCTCCTGCCCGCGATCTTATACTCACTTTCCAGCAGCTTCACCTTTTTTCGGCTTTACTCCGGTTCTTTGGCTCCGTCTTGTGCCCGAAACATCTGACTGTCCAGAATTCAGAAGTTACATCACAAGTTCCCAATGCAAGTCTGAGTGCCAAAACAAGTTTCTAAAGGCCCCGTTACACTGCACGACATTGGAACGATGTCGGCAACGATCTCGTGTGTGTGCGGTTGTTTCCTACATCGTTTTGACATTGTTGGTGAGATGTCGCACGTCTCGATATCGTGGACGACTCACCAACGATGTTGTGAGCAGGTATCGTTCGCACAACCCAGCAAACCATACCTGCACATTGCTGTGAATTGGCGAAGTCGTAAACGACATAGTTATCGCAGTGTCACACACAACGATATACCAGGTTGGCTGAACATTGATCGTGTGGTTTGAGAACATATTCTCAAACCTGCGATCAGCGATCCAACGACTTATCATTACAACTTGGCAGAGTCACACGCAACGAGGTCGTAACGATGTCGCTTGAACGACTCCAAACCTGTGACATTTAAGCAATATTGTTAACGATGTTGTTCCATGTAACGGGGCCTTAATTGAGATGTATAGCATTGCCACCTCCGGCTAGCTCCATGGAACGGGTGCTGCCCGCAGGTCACAAATTGTCAGAGACTGACCAGATTGATAGATGATGAAGCTGCCGGAGGGGGCGAGTATGAGACACGTGGGGGGCTTGGGTTTAAAGCACCCATACAGCGGTGAAATAAAAACACAGGCGCAGGGCTTTAAATTAAAAATAGTGGCATGCAGAGTCCAAACCATGAAGATTCAGTCACTGTTGGAATATTTCTGGACCTACCTGTATTAATTCAGAAATGGGCATTTTTGACCTTTTTACAATTTATTGGTATTAAAAATAATGTATGGTTATAAGGCTATTAATGTTTTATCATAAGGACGGTGACCTATAGTGTTAGTAGTCATGCCTGCAATGTGGTTATCAGTATTTGATCTTTGACTGTGCTTGATCCACAATTTATCTTTATTCTTCTGTCACTGTAGCTGCGCTCTGTTGTTAAGTTATAATCTTTCGTCCTGGCCGACTCTTTTCTAGTTCAATATAAAACACAGAGCTATTATGTACAGATCCAGCTGAGATGGAGGAATTTAATGTTATGGCAGCAGTCCTACCTGGCCGTTTCTATACATACCAAACCTCTTCTCCTCCCTCGGGTATTTATGGCACTGGAAGAGAGCAGGCCAGGACTCCAGATTATACTTTTACAGTTGAGCACATCAGTAATGACAAAAGAATAATGGTTGCCTACAAATGCTCGGTCACTGAAGTTCAGTTGTATTATTACAGACTGTAAGGCCCTGTGCCCATGCTCAGAAAGTGATGGAGAATTTTCTGCAACAAATCTGTCTCCGCTTTTGGCAGGATCAACGCAGCAAAAAACGTTTTTGTTTTTGATGCATAATTGCTGCTTTTTTGGTGCTCTAAATTCTGGATGATTCCCTTGCCTTTCAATAGCTGCCGGAGTAGATGATGAAAGATCTGGGATGACGTTACGCTCATGTGACCTGGGGGCGTGGCCTACTCATTCCGCAGGGCCAAAGGCAGGAAGTGTACCTGCCAGTACTTCAGTATTGGCTAGCCAGCAAAATCAATGTGATTTTGGGTGTGCTGTGCCGACGTCGGCTCTTTTTTGAGCTGCGTACTAGTTGCGGATTTTTGTGGATGTTTGATCTGTAAATAACTGCAGCAAGTTAATTATTGTACGGTGTTTACCTTCCGTATACCAGGCACTTCCAGGTTATGACGCTGAGGAACAAGTAAGCCATGACCACAGGTCACATGAGCATGACGTCGTCCCAGGTCAGTCAGCATGTATTCTTGTAGCTATTGGAAGGTAAGGGGATCATCCACAACAGATGCAGAACCTCATCTGTGTGCATATAAAATACCTCCTCCTTTATATGGCAGGCTGAAAGTGTTTGTTGCATCAGTATTTTGCACCTGTTATGCTCCTGCCTTTATCCTCTGGACCTGCTGCGTCCTTCATTTGATATCAGACCTTTTAGCTGCTTATGGTGAGTTTTTCCGAAATTGTGTCCTTTTTGTGAATTTTCTGCAGCAAATACGAATATAACGGAGGCAGATTTGGTGCAGAAGATTCATCTTCACATTCTGAGTGTGGGCACAGTGCTTAAAGGCTCCATCCTTGTGAAAAAATAACTTTTCTTTGCATTACTTTTATTACAAGCAACTTGAAATAAAATATTAAAAATACCATTTTCTTGATCAATGCAAGTGAAATGGTGGCAAAACCCCTTTAATGTCAAATTGAGGTTACTTCTTAAAGAGTTAAAACACTTAAAATATTTTTGACCTGTTGTTAATCCTTGTTTTCTCACAGACCAATGCAATGTAAAGGAGTTTTCTTCTACTTTATAATATTTTAAAATGGGACCATGGTGATCTTAAAGTAGATACTCTCCTCCAGGAGAAACATTGCAATGTGTTTGGATATATATGATATCGACGTGCTGCCATCCTTTGCTGTGAAAATGTTGTGTACTGGACATTGGGGAAAAAATGTCCAAGTGCGGCAAAATTTGAAAAAAAAAAGTGAAAATCCACAGTGTTTTTATCTGTCATATTCACTATATGGTAAAACTGACCTGTCGGTATAATTCCCCAGGTCGGTACGAGCTCGTAGATACCAAGCATGTATGCTTTTATCTAAGTGGTGAAATAAAATTCATAAGTTCGTCAAAAAAAAAAAAATTGCACTTTTAGTTCCATCTTCCGAGACCCATAGCGTTCTCATTTTCAGAATCTGGGGTTCTGGGACAGGTTTTCTGTTGTGTGTTGAGCCGACGCTTTGCATCTACCCAAAAATGGTATAAATAAATGTTTTGATCGCCTGCTATTTCTTTTTAGTGCAATGATGTGTCAACCAAAAAAACTTAATTTTGCATTCAGACTTTTTTTTCAGTTACGCAGTTTACTGATCAGATGAATTGATGTTATATCTTGATAGATCGAGCATTTCTGAACACAGCGATACCAAACATGTATAAATACCTGTGTTTGTATATGTGTGTACATACATATATATATACACTGTTGGCCAAAAGTATTGACACCCCTGCAATTCTGTCAGATAATACGCAGTTTCTTCCTGAAAATGATTGCAATCAAAAATTCTTTGGTATTATTATCTTCATTTGATTTGTCTTCAATGAAAAAAACACAAAAATAATTCTCCTAAAGCCAAATTGGATATAGTTCCACACCAAACATAAAAAAGGGGGTGGACAAAAGTATTGGCACTGTTAGAAAAATCACGTGATGCTTCTCTAATTTGTGTAATTAACAGCACCTGTAACTTACCTGTGGCACCTAACAGGTGTTGGCAATAACTGAATCACTCTTGCAGCCAGTTGACATGGATTAAAATTGACTCAACCTATGTCCTTGTGAGTACCACATTGAGCATGGAGAAAAGAAAGAAGACCAAAGAACTGTCTGAGGACTTGAGAAACCAAATTATGAGGAAGCATGAGCAATCTCAAGGCTACAAGTCCATCTCCAAAGACCTGAATGTCCCTGTGTCTACCGTGCGCAGTGTCATCAAGACGTTCAAAGCCCATGGCACTGTGGCTAATCTCCCTAGGTGTGGACGGAAAAGAAAAATTGACAAGAGATTCGACGCAAGATTGTGCGGATGGTGGATAAAGAACCTTGACTAACATCCAAACAAGTTCAAGCTGCCCTGCAGTCCGAGGGTGCAACAGTGTCAACCCGTACTATCCGTCGGCTTCTGAATGAAAAGGGACTGTATGGTAGGAGACCCAGGAAGACCCCACTTCTTACCCCGAGACATAAAAAAGCCAGGCTGGAGTTTGCCAAAACTTACCTGCGAAAGCCTAAAATGTTTTTGAAGAATGTTCTCTCTTTTTGGGCAAAGGCATCAACATAGAGTTTACAAGAGATAAAAAGAGGCATTCAAAGAAAAGAACACGGTCCCTACAGTCAAACATGGCGGAGGTTCCCTGATGTTTTGGGGTTGCTTTGCTGCCTCTGGCACTGGACTGCTTGACCGATGACCTTGTGCATGGCATTATGAAGTCTGAAGACTACCAACAAATTTTGCAGCATAATGTAGAGCCCAGTGTGAGAAAGTTGGGTCTCCCTCAGAGGTCATGGGTCTTCCAGCAGAACAATGACCCAAAACACACTTCAAAAAGCACTAGAAAATGGTTTGAGAGAAAAGCACTGGAGACTTCTAAGGTGGCCAGAAATGAGTCCAGACCTGTATCCCATAGAACACCTGTGGAGAGATCTAAAAATGGCAGTTTGGAGAAGGCACCCTTCAAATATCAGGGACCTGGAGCAGTTTGCCAAAGAAAAAAGGTCTAAAATTCCAGCAGAGCATTGTAAGAAACTCATTGATGGTTACCGGAAGTGGTTGATCGCAGTTATTTTGGCTAAAGGCTGTGCAACCAAGTATTAGGCTGAGGGTGCCAATACTTTTGTCTGGCCCATTTTTGGAGTTTTGTGTGAAATGATCAATGTTTTGCTTTTTGCTTCATTCTCTTTTGTGTTTTTTTATTGAAGACAAATTAAATGAAGATAATAATATTAAAGAATTTGTGATTGCAATCATTTTCAGGAAGAAACTGAGTATTATCTGACAGAATTGCAGGGTGTCAATACTTTTGGCCAACATTGTATACATTTGCAAATAAAGTTGCACTAGCCTAGACTAGAGGAAGGGTAACACTACCCGAAACGTCGCACTGTGTACCATGCTGCAATAAACAAGCCCTTTTGCACAAGAAAGGACCCGAGTGCAACTTTATTTGCAAACGCATGTATTGGGAGCTGGCAGTGGACGGCTTTGGTTGCGGGCACCACACTGAAGCACAGTGCTGCCCTATATTCATGAGCTTTCATGAGCTATATATATATATATATATATATATATATATATATATATATATATATTAAAATATACTACATATACATACAGTTTTATTTCAGTGGGGCAAAGCTTTATTTTATTTTTTTTCCATATTTTTGAAACTTTTTTTCAATTATTTTTTATTTTTTACATGCCCCCGTAGAGCACATCAACACTGCAGAGTCCGATTGCTTCTGCAGTACCGAAGTATGTCATGACAGCAACAGGCGTCACCATCTCACCACTAGCTGGCATGGCAACACATTGGTGCTCCATGATCGTGTCACGGGGTCGCCAATGGTGGGGGGGAATAGCGCGATCCCTGCTGTGGCATGTTAGATTGCGCTGTCAGAGTTGGACACTGCGATCTAACTGGTTAACGATTTACACCTATTAGCTGCTCATGCCAGTTGATCAGATCAGCTGATGTGCTGGGAATGATACAAGCTCAGTGTGTGAGTTTGTATCAAAGGGAGGGAGGGCTCATAGGACGTGTAGGTACCTACTAGGTTGTAAAGTGGTTAAAAATGGCAGCTGTTATTAATAAATGTGCACCCAACCTGTCTATAATGGTCTGCATGAAAACGTATGCCAGGTCAGAGCAGCGTCTTGTTGGGCATCATGAACATGCATTCCTCTTTTCAGTCAACCTGACAGGACACTGAGTGGAGTGGACTAAAGGAGAAGATGATAAACAGACAGTCTGTCCTTTAGCAGACTGAGCTTAAGCATCCAGCTCAGTCAGCCTGACAGTTTTAGTGCAGTGCAGGGTCTGTCTAATGCTGTACACATTCCATCCCAGGACAGCTGCAAACTGCTAAATGGAAGTTGCCATTTTTAAAAACCTGACAAAGTGCAGCCTACATGAAGCATACTTTTTTGCTGAATAAAGGTATTTTGAAAACTGTTTAATATTTAAAAGTATTTTATCTAATCACATTTCTTGGGAGAACTCCTTTAAACCTAGGTTTATACTAAGTGGGCACATATGGTAGCTGTCCATGGCTACATCATAGATAAGTCTGTCAAAATGGTGAATGGTGGGCACAATATGGTGACCAATGGGGTATTGGTGAATGGCACACTATTTAGTAAAGAAAAATAATAATAATCAAGAGTCTGAAGCAGGGTGGATTGATTTAAATCACGCCGATTTAAATCATGATTTAAATCACGATTTAAATCAAAAGTTTTTTTTTAATATAAATCACGATTAAAATGAGAAGTGAGAGCAGTGTGCATGTGCGCCCATAGTTACACGGACGAAACTAGGGGCAACGATCTAACGCCAGGGTGAGGGGGGGACCCCAAAGTAAGTAAACATCTTTTTTGTTTTACTATATGGCAATAGGTAGGTGTTTAAAAGCAGCATGTCTTAATTGTATAAACTATTAATAGCCTCCACATTTTGTTCATACTGCCCCTTTAATTCCACACTTCTAGCTTGGTTTCAGTTTTGGTTTAGTTTCTTTTTCCCTGCATTCAGTTGACATGCCCAAACTTGTTGGATAGTCAGCAGTACTTGGCTCAGGCTGTAGTAACATCAGCAGTGCTTGGCTCAGGCTGTAGTAACAATCAAACTTCATAAGTGATCTGTGTGAGCCATGGCAGCAGGTCGTAAGAGAGACCCTATTTGGGTTCATTTTGTTGAGATGCCAGCAGCAGATCTTGGAAAGCAGGACAACTGGTTTTCCTATTAAAAGTCCTAAATAAACAGTAGGCTTAAAGGACTGATGTATTCACTGAAGATGTTTGCTTACTTCAAACGTTAGAGATAGGCTATTGTTAAAAAGTACTTACTCTCTGTAGTTCAATTCTGAGTGTTTAATAGTGCAAATAAAAATTATTAGGTTTCATAATCAACTATTTTAATATTTTTATTTGTGTAAAACAATTAGATTTGCAAAAAGACAAAGTTTTGCTTGTGTACAACTTGATTAAAAAATCTGATTTAAATCAAATGATTTAAATCAAAAAAATCTGATTTAAATCAAAAAAATCTGATTTTTTTGATTTTTTTTAAAAAATCAAGATTTTTATCCACCCTGGTCTGAAGAAGCACTTTTAAAAATGCTTTAATATATGGTAAAGATAAGTTTTCTCTTTCATAACATCTAGTGCACTGGTTAGCAAGAAGCAGTGTGGTGGAAAAATAAATTTTCTGAGAACGTGATAATCACAATAAATGCTTTTCTTTAGAATATGAAGAGGTACCCATGCCGGCAATGTGAACGTTCCTTTAATTCTACAACCAGCTTAAGACGGCACGCTAGAAACAACCATGATACAAAAAAGGAATTTGCCTGTTGGTAAGCGATTACTTTATAGTTCCATGATGGTTATAGACACTTACTAGCTTCTATTAATGAACAATCTGTGTGTTAATTAAATGCTATATAGTTTTGACCTTTATTCTTAAAAAAAATACTACTTAAATATGTATACTGTGCTCAGCATAAATGAGTACACCCCAACAAATTTGTCAGAAAACTTTATACTCTTACAGAATTAACATTTTCTATGTGATACAATACTAACACTACCATGAATGTGGACCATTGATTACATACAAGATTTATTTTTGCACAATAAAAGTAATTATCCTAATAAATTCCCTCAAGACTGTGTTGCTGAATGAAACACTTATGGCCGCTTTACACGTCCCGATATCGTTGTCCAACAACGATAAAAAGTCACGTGGTTCGTGCGTTGGCGCCGATATCGTTCGTGCGTTGTGTGGTGTAAATGAACAATTCGATGCAAGAACGATGCCAAACGATATCGTTGGGGAATTGTGCAGGCTCTCCAACTGCCCGGTATTGGATGGACGATCTGGCAGGATCGTGCTGTGTGACGGCCCAACAACGATTTGGAGCACAACTTCCCCTATTCACTCCCATGTTAAATGGTCGTTCCCTGGGTCGCTCGTACGAGGAGGCGTATACATCGCAGTTGCGTTGCCTGCCGATATCTCCCTGTGTAACATCTCCTATGCGATCTTGGACTAGTGCCAAAAATGTGCGAGCTCCGGTGCCGTTGTATCCCTTATCGGAACGATATTGGGACGTGTAAAGCGGCCATTAAAAACAAAGCTAGAGTTTAGACTACAAAATTCTAATTAACAAGCATTCAAACACTGGTAAGTCTATTCATTAAACAGGTGTGCTGAAGACAGATGACTATAAAATAATGCTACTTATGGTGGCAATTAATGCTGGCAACAATGGCACCACATGGAAGAAAAATGGCACAAAATAATTTCTTTACACAATAAAGGTGAAGGCTACAAGAAGATCAGCATACCTTTAATTATCAAAATACTGTAGCAGAATTGATACTAAAATTTAATAATAATGGGAACTTCAACCATTTCACAGAGATGTCCAGGTTGACCACCGAAGTTAATAGGGTGTACACTGCAGAGGAATTGAATGCATGGGTGCTATCCACAAAGGTAATTTCTCCTAAAGGCCAGCCATTTACCAAAAAGCCTGGCTACATTTTGCCAGGGCCTGTGTTAAAAAAACATGTTGCTCTATAATCTAGAGCAGAGGTTCCCAACTCCAGTCCTCAAGGCACACCAACAGTGCAGGTTTTCAGGATTTCCTTAGTATTGCAGGGTGATAATTGAATCACCTGCACTGGGGATGATTCCAATTTCTAAGGAAATCCTGAAAACCTGCACTGTTGGTGTGCCTTGAGGACTGGAGTTGGGAACCTCTGCTCTAGAGTAATGAGCCCGAGATAAATGTTTTTGGAATTGATGGCTTTAGAACTGTATGGTGTTGAAACAGTGAGGGGAATGAAGAAAATGCATGGTGCTTACAGTGAAACATGATGGCGGTTTCCTTATCTGGGACTTCATGAATGCCGCTGGTGTCTGGAACCTATAGTTCATTGATGATGATATACATTCACAAATTAACTGCTCTATATAAAAGGAGAAGATGCTTCCATCATGCCATGCCCTTGGTAAACGTGGATTTCTCAATATGACATTGATCGAAAATGCACATTTATTAGATTTCTGAAGAACAGGGTGAAGCTTCCTTAGTGGACAAGTATGGCCCCTGATGTGAATCAAACTAAACTTCTATGGTGAATTCTGAAGAGACAAGTTGATCATCACTCTCCATCCAGCATCCAGATTCTAAAAGAAGGTGGTTCTTGAAGAATGGAAAAGGTTGTTGCAATGTCACCGGCCTACTCATTCCATACATAGAAAACTTGTTGCTGTCCTTAAAAATCATTGGGTAATACAGAATATGACATGAAGTAGTTTTTGATGTGTGGTGTATTCATTTTTGAATCAACAAATTGGAGTAAAACGAAAGACTTTGTAATGAAAATACTATAATTAACCTTACTTTTATGTTATGGTTTAAAAAAAAATGTTCTATGAAACTTGATCTTGTCAAAATGTTGAAAAATTAGTCTGGAGTTCAGTGAGATATTGATTAAATCTTACTTTTCAAAGGGGTGTACTCATTTATGCTAAACATTGTATATTAATCAGTAAATTGTATGTATACATTTATATTACGGTGCCTTGAAAAAGTATTCATACCTCGTTAATCCTTCCACATTACACTCGCAAACCAATGTAATTTATTGGGATTTTTGTGATAAACCAACAGAGTAGAAAGTTTACAAGGTCAGTGGGTTAAATATAGTCTGGTGGCTCAGTGGTTCGGACTAATAAAGGACATCTGCAAGGAGCGTGTATGTTCTCCCTGTGTTTGCGTGTGTTTCCTCCAGGTACTCTGTTTTTATCACATTCATTATTGGCGCTATTTAAGAGAGAATGCCCTAGCTATATGTGCAGTCATTCAATGCACCAAGAAAGGTGACAAATTTCCTTTTAATACATTTCTATATAGACCGCTATTAGCATGGCTTGTCAAATTGGTCATACACATTAGACTACTGTCCAAATTACACAACAAATATGCATGTAGTGTTATTGTCCCCCCAGATAGGACAGAATCTGAAATGAGTCTCATGGGAACATATGAACAAGTGCTTAAAAGTGTTATGATGGGATGGAGTTAAGGTACCGTTGCACGGTAAGATATCGAGAACGATATCGCTCAAACATCACGAGTATGGAGGCGTTGAAACGACATCGTTAGGACGTCGTTGCATGTGACACCGCGATACGACTACGATAAATCGTTGGATCGTTGATCGCAGATTTGAGAACATGTTCTCAAATCAAACGATCCTTGATCAGCCAACTTGCTGCCTCGTTCTGTGTGACACCGCAATAACTATGTCGTTCACGACTTCGCCCATTCACATCAGTGAACAAGTATCGTTCGCTGGGTTGTGCGAATGATACCTGCTCGCTGGATCGTTGGTGCATTGTGCACGATATCTAAGCGTGTGACATCTCACCAATGATGTCTAAAGGTACCGTCACACACGGCCATATTGCTAGCAATTTCACTGGCAATTTGCTGGTTGCAGTGAAACACTGCAACAAAATAGAACAATGTGTCCATGATTTCACTGCAACCAGCAAATTGCCAGTGAAATTGCAAGCAGTATTGCCGCGTGTGACGGTACCTTAAACAATGTTCTAACGACCGTGCTCCCCCGAGATCGTTGGTGATATCGTTTCACTATTGAAGCGTGTAACGGTACCTTTAGTGTGATGTAGTTATCTGGCAACTGCTTTTGTACAGTTTACTAAAGACCCCCATACACACTAGACTAATGTTGGTCTACCTCGCCTATAGTGACTGATTTCGGCTGACGTTTTAATGTATCTGGGGTTGCTGGCCAACTGATAGTTCCGGGTAAAAGTTGATTGGACGTGTCAAATTTCAGACTACCCATCACATTGTTCTCCCATTGTCAGAGACTGGAGTAAGATTTCTGGCATAAGGTATGTAATGAATTTAACGATCTGTGGTGTCATGGCCGTGTCTCAGCTCCACTCATTTGACAGAGTTGGGAAAAACTAGAGTGAAGACACCTAAAGTTGTAAAAAAAAAAAATTCTCAACTAACAATTACTTTGGTAAAAAAAGGTCCATAAATTTTGGAGGGTTAGGAAGGTAAAAATCTGGGTAATGTTAATGAATGTATAATGTATGGATTTCTGTACTACCTCGAACAAACTACATATATTCTGTTTCTTTCAGCTATTGCACCGAGAAGCCTACTTTTGCCAAGCCGTCCTTGCTGGCCAATCACATTATTTTAATGCATGGCATAAAGAACCCCGAACTTACTCAGCTGCCCTCTTCAAAGTCAACAAATACACCTGCAGGACGTGGAGATCAAGAGCAGGTACAGGTTATTTTTTGTCTTGTTTTTTAACATGAATGATCTCATGAGTATCATGAAATTTAGAAAAAAGGATTGTCACCCAAAATTGATATTGTCAAATCAGTTTAACAAAGGCTGAAGTTTGAAGGTTCGTTACTTTGACGTTAATTCAGAGACGACAGCTTATTTGATTGAATTTTCTTTTGACCATCTGCAGCAAAACTGGAACATGGCTGTTGCTTCCACTTCTGATTTGCTAGTTAATGGTCATTATTACATCATGGGTAATATATTTTATAAAGTAAAATGAGTATCGCCAGTTCACTGTTGTTTACTGTTCCTTTGTCTACACTATCTAGACTGCTGGTACAAAGAAAGCGATCAAAAAGGAACTTGAGGACTCTGATGTGCACGATGGGCCAGATGCAAAGAAGCTAAGACCAGCGTATAAATGTGCAAAGTGTGGCTTCACAGCGGACAGCAGCAAAGAATTTCTAGAGCACATACCTCGGCACAAGAGCGACAACTCAACGTGCCAGTGTGTGCACTGTGGCTTATGTTACACTTCCCAAATATCGCTCAACAGACACCTCTTTATTGTGCACAAGGTTAAGGAAGAAGAAGAAGAAGAGGAGCAGCAAGCAAAGCCCAACACACAAAAGCACGTTCTAGGCTCAAAACTGGAGCAGTCATGGGAATGTGCCCAGTGTAATTTAACCTTTGATCTTAAGAGTGCCCATGCTGCTCATATACGGACTCACAAACAGAGCCCTGATAGACGACACAAAACAGGATCCCCAAAAGCGTAATAATTATTGGACTTCAAATGAACATATGTGACTAAAAAGCATATGTTAATGACTAAAAAGAGAGAATTTAAACTATTTTTTCCGAGAAACTGAGCGACATGGTCATTTAAATTAAAAACAATAGTAATTAATAGTTAAGGTACTGTATCTGTTTCTGTGGCTGTTAAGCATTCATTTAGGACACATTTGCCCTTTTACACGGACCGGCAAGGCCAAGCAATATGAGGGGGACAGCAGGAAGACAAAAAGGGAAAGTGTGAAATGTAAGTTTGTTTTTTCCCAGTTCTTTACCACAGCGTCTTCTCATCTATATTCCAATATCACAGTATTCATCTTCTGTTCAGTTTGATCGGTTAATCTGTCTTCTAATGAGCGTTGTATGTTTGTGAAAATGAAAAAGGTAAATGGTCCTTTTCAATTTAGTTTTTTTTCCTTTGCATTGTGGGAAGATTTTATGCACTTAAATGATGCAGGACTTTATATGTGGTTCCATACATTTCTGAAAAAAATATGTTTTAAAGTATTAGTCCAAAAGAATAATAAATTGTCCCCTGGACAAGGGATAACTTGCTGACTGGTGTTGGTCTGAGCACAGGGACCACCTACAATACAAGCTTTATTACCTCTGCAACCTCTATCCTGAATGGAGCAGAGGTGCTCATACATGGTCTTCACTTCATTTATTGTCTGTGGGACTGCAGACAGAGAGCAGTGCTCAGGGTTAAACTCCTAGCGATCAGCAAGTTGTTGCCCAATCCCATGTATAGGGGATTACTAGTTTGGTGGGAAATATCCCTTTAAACTGTGCAGTCATATCCAAATTAAAAAAGGCTGGTAGAAAGCAATTCTCAGGAAACATATTTTAATTACATGAGCATGGAGAGGTGGAATGGGTAGATTTGACAAGTAACTTTATAGAGAACCTGTCAGGCTGGTTTCACATAACGATTTTGTGCCTGTCCGTGGGATCCGACTTTGAAGGCGGACCCCACGGACAGGCACGGATCCATACGGATCCCTGCAATCGGATGGCAAATAGCCATCTGATCTGCAGGATCCGTGTGGATCCTGCGGTCCCCTGTCTCTCCCTACTCCTGCCTCCTCCATCTTTTTCCCTCTCCTATGCTACTCTGTCCCCCCGCTATTCTATTTTGTGTCCCCCGCTATTCTATCATCCTCTATCCCTATCCTGTCCCCTGTCCTCTTCCCTGTCCTCTCCCTGTGTGTAAAAAAATAAAAAAAACCTCCTCCCGGAGGATACATCACCTGTCACCGGCTCCATGCTGCAGCACCATCAAGACTGAAGGACCTGTGATGATGTCAGAGTCACATGACCCGGTCAGCTGACCGGGTTTCTTACATCAACACAGGCTCTTCAGTCCTGATCGTGTGCAGCGTTGGAGCCGGGAGGAGTTTTTTTTATTTTTTTACACACATGGAGAGGACAGGGAAGAGGACAGGGGACAGGATAGGGATAGAGGATGATAGAATAGCGGGGGACACAAAATAGAATAGCGGGGGTACAGCATATAGAATAGGAGAGGGCAGAAGATGGAGGAGCAGAAGCAGGGAAAGACGGGAATACGGAGCCGACATCGGATCCGTGGTGAACTCAGATCCGATGTCCATAGGCTCCCATGTTGTGGGCCCTCGGACAGCCTCGGATCAGCAGTGATCCGATGCTGTCCGATGTGAGTCACGGACACAAAATCGTAGCAGGCTGCGATTTTGTGCCCGTGATTACATCGGATGGATCGGATGGTGCCAAAATTGGATGCTAATAGTGGCACATCCGATCCCATCCGATTCCCATAGGGGAACATGGGGTCCGATTTCGGTCATCCGATTGTATCCGTTTTGGAACGGATACAATCGGATGACCGAAAATCGTTATGTGAAAGCACCCTCAGATCACATCTGAATTAGCAAATACTTGTGCTTTTCTCCAGTATGCTTCTGTTTCTATGTTTAGGAGAGCCAAGGGTTCTGTTTTTTAAGGCCGACTTTAGACAACTGTATGAAAAATAGTGCAAATTTAATCCAGAAAATTTGACAGTTTTCATCCAAGTGTCCATTTTTACGCTCGTGTGATGTCCTTGTGCAATCCATATTCTAAACTCTACATTAAAAATGTACATGATCAAATCGAATTTCCTAGGTTTTTAAAAGAAATATATCCTTAAAACTCATATTTTTTACACACCCATAGACTTGAATGGGTGAGTCTCGTCCAATATCGGCAAGAAAGTAGTGCATGCTTCAATTTTTTTTTCCTCAGTCTGACCAAGAGAAAAATAGTTAAAGGGGTTATCTGGGATTTTTATTAAAAAAAAAGGGAAAAAACTTTTCTAAACACTGACAGGCAGGTAGCAGCCACCTATGTGCCTCTTGTGCCCAGCACCATTCACCGCCGTTCACCCCCGACACAGAGCAGGCACAGACTGCGTCTACCAGGGACAGCATGGATGGGTAAATGGAGTGGCAGCGGCTTTGCCACTCTGCTCTGTAGGAAAAGCCAGTCTCCTGCTGATTGACAGCTGGCTACCTGATTGGGGGAGCCAGCTGTCAATCAGCGGCTCTGATTCCTGTTGACAGAGGGAAGAAGCCGCCACTCTGTAGACATGACGTCAGCGGAAGCTGAAAAATCGCCGACAACAGCAACCTGTGCCTGCGGTGAGCAGTGATGACCGGCATCGGGCACACCAGGTGGTTAGGTGGCGGCTTCCCACCTGTTAGAGCTTAGACACATACACTGTGTGCAGAATTATTAGGCAACTGAGTATTTTGATCACATGATGCTTTTTATACATGTTGTCCTACTCCAAGCTGTATAGGCTTGAGAGCCAACTACCAATTAAGTAAATCAGGTAATGTGCATCTCTGTAATGAGGAGGGGTGTGGTGTAATGACATCACCACCCTGTATAAGGTGTGCTTAATTAGGCAAATGACTTTCCTTAGGCAAAATGGGTCTGAAGAGAGATCTGACGGGCTCTGAAAAGTCAAAAATTGAGAGATATCTTGCAGAGGGATGCAGCAGTCTTGAAATTGCCAAACATTTGAAGCGTGATCACCGAACAATCAAGCGTTTCATGGCAAATAGCCAACAGTGTCGCAAGAAGTGTGTTGGGCAAAAAAGGCACAAATAACTGCCCATAAATTGAGGAAAATCAAGCGTGACGAGGTTTTAAGGACTGATGAAATGAGAGTGACTCTTGATGGGCCAAATGGATGGCCAGAGGCTGGATCTATAAAGGGCAGAGAGCTCCACTCCAACTCAGACGCCAGCAAGGTGGAGGTGGGGTATTGGTATGGGCTGGTATCATCAAAGATGAACTTGTGGGACCTTTTCAGGTTGAGGATAGAGTGAATCTCAACTCCCAGACCTACTGCCAGTTTCTGGAAGACAACTTCTTCAAGCAGTGGTACAGGAAGAAGTCGGTATCGTTCAAGAAAAACATGATTTTCATGCAGGACAGTGCTCCATCACATGCATCCAACTACTCCACAGTGTGGCTGGCTAGTAAAGGTCTAAAGAAAAAAATTATGACATGGCCCCCTTGTTCACCTTATCTGAACCCCATAGAGAACCTGTGGTTCCTCCTAAAATGTGACATCTACAGGGAGGGAAAACAGTACACCTCTCGGAACAGTGTCTGGGAGGCTGTGATGGCTGCTGCACGCATTGTTGATCGTAAACAGATCAAGCAACTGACAGAATCTATGAATGGAAGGCTGAGTGTCATAAAGAAAGGTGACTATTGGTCACCAATTTTTTTGGGTTTTGTTTTTGCATGTCAGAAATGTATTTTTTCTAATTTTCGTTCAGTTATATTGGTTTACCTGGTGAAAATAAACAAGTGAGATGGGAATATATTTGGTTTTTATTAAGTTGCCTAATAATTCTGCACAGTAATAGTTACCTACACAAACAGATATCCTCCTAAGATATCCAAATCTAAAGAAAAAACCACTCCAACTTCCAAAAGTATTAAGCTTTGATATTTCTGAGTCTTATGGGTTGATTGAGAACATAGTTGTTGATCAATAATAAAAATAATCCTCTAAAATACAACTTTCCTAATAATTCTCCACACAGTGTATTTCTTTGGGCTAAACCAGGGATAACCCCTTTATTTTGAACAGCCCTATTAAATAACATGGGTCAGTGTGCTGTCTGATCAAAAAATTGGATGGCACAAGTCTGATTTATATGCTGGTTAGAATGAGCCCTGACTGAAGCCACAAAATGATCAGGTAGGAGCATGCAGGTTTATGTGAGGAAGACTCCTCATTTCTTTGTTAAAGAGTAACTATCACCTGTCTGGGGCTGCCCTATTCATTTACGAAAAGATGCAGGCAGCCTCAGAATGGTGATTTTACAATTATTACTAAGTTTTCCCCAATGTCCTAAAGGACCCAACTTTCTATCAAATGTCGGCTCCAGCTTATGGGTTAGGGGAAGAAAGGACGAGAAGGAGCCCCACACTTGGTGATGGGTACTTTTTAAGTTTTAGATAGTACACTATTGGTTAAAATAAAAAGTCACACTAAGGGTACTTTCACATCAGTGTTTTTTGCCGATCGCGGTAGATGTGGTGAAAAAAACGCATCTGCCGCGATTACCGCATAACCGCTGCACTTGCGGCACAGTTGCGGCAAGCCCCATACAATGTCTATGGGGCTTGCGGTAAGTGTGCGGCAAGTGCGGTTTCGGCAGGTGCGGGCGCGAAAAAAAACGTGGTCAGCCGCGGTTCTTTTGCGGCCGCAAGTGCCGATACCGCACCTGCCGCAAGCCCGCATAGACATTGTATGGGGCTTGCCGCAACTGTGCCGCAAGTGCAGCGGTTATGCAGTAATCGCGGCAGATGCGTTTTTTCACCACATCTGCCGCGATCGGCAAAAAACGCTGATGTGAAAGCAGCCTTAGGAGTTGGAAGTTTGGTTATTAGTGTTAAGTGGTATTTAATTCCTAGATTTGTCCACCTATGGAAACCAAGACTTCATGACTATGCAGAAAGATTGTCCAATTATTTTTACTTTATCTAAGACTGTAAAATGGTTATCAAAAAGGGCTTTTTACTCCATCACTGATTTGTTTGGCACTTACATGGAAATGACCGTTAATATATTTGTATTTTCTATGAATAGATGTTTTCCTTGGCCTCTGTATCCAGTGTAGTACTACCCTGCTTATGCAAAAAATGTTTACTTGAAATTGCCGTCACTCTCTTTGCGCTGCCTAGCAAGAAGTGTTATATCTTTGTATTTCCTCAAATTTATATAATAATTTATGATTTATACTGCCGTTAGGAAAAATAGGAGGAATGTAGTGCTTGGTGTTAAAGCTGCTTGCATTTATCATAAGTGGCTTGAACCCCGCCATAAATCCATAAAGTCGGGAGAGCACAGTTAGGTTATGTGAATGTACTCAGCAGCAGGCACAGGTGCTTTCAAAATAGCCCAATATTTGAGAGGACTGTTCACCATCCAAACACCATTTTACATATGATATACTGTAATCTATAGAAAAATGTGAATGTTTATGTAATTGTTTTACTGCCTGTATTATAATCCAGAGCAACATTCACGTTTCAGCTGACGTTTCCTGGAAAGAGTTTACAAAGCGATCTCTAAATATTAACAGCTAATGGTATTCTGTCCAATTTCCCCGAACACAAATCAACAAAAACTAACCAGTTTCACACATTTGCGAATCCCGGTCTGGGAACAGACAGCTCGCAGGTCTCAACCTGAATTTGACATGCCTATGAGGTGGTTGAATTGGGGTCTGCAGACCCACAGCCAGTCCTTGCTTAAACTAGCCTAAGTTCTGTGCAGTCTTAAACTTAAGGCCTTGTTACACGGTACGAGATCATGAACGATATCGCTCAAACGTCACGGGTTTGGAGTCGTTCAAACGACATCATTAGGACGTCGTTGCGTGTGACACCAAGATACGACTACGATAAATCGTTGGATTGTTGATCGCAGATTTGAGAACATGTTCTCAAATCAAATCATCCTTGATCAGCCACCTCTGCATCGTTGTGTGTGACACCGCGATAACAATGTCGTTAACAACTTCTCCTATTCACAACAGTGAACAAGTATCGTTCGCTGGGTTGTGCGTACGATAGCTGTTCGCCACATCGTGTACGTCGTTCACGATATCTAGACGTGTGACATCTCACCACGAGATCGTTGCTGATATCTAAACGTACTTGAAGCGTGTAACGGTTACCTGTAGAAAGCCTGCAGAATTAGAAATGCAGCTCTGGACTATACTAGTAGTGCAACCTGTCTTCACAAAGAAAGATTTATTATTCATGTAAGCTGTAAAATTGTGTTTGAAGACCTGTTCAGTGAATAACATTTTCATCCGACACTAGGTTGCAGTTCAGTCTCAGATACTAAATTGTAACCAGTAAAACGTCATCAGTCAACCTAGAGTTCATGTATGTACAGGTGTAAGATCACAAGCTAAACAGATGTATGATTTTAGACTACGCACTGCTGATCCTGACCGCTGAATGTCATTTTCCTCAGGCCTTGAAATTCTTCACTCTTGTTCTTGTACTCAATGGTGATGATGTCTGCACTTACTAGATAAATCACAGTTGGTCTTTTGCTGTTAGATCCTATTGGAATCTTTTCATAATTCAGGAATTGAATCATAAGTAAATGAACTGTTGTTTTTAAATAAAGCAATGTTTTTTTTTTTTTCATTTTACGATCTTGATTATTAAAAAACAAAAAAGAAATGAATAATAATCCTGCAATTTTCCCATTGGCCTCTGGGGCTTTTTTACACTCATACTTCTCATTCTTTCAGGAAGCGTTTTCGCAAGCGTCCATGTAATCAGAGGTAGGATTATAATGACCGGTAACACTTCTACCTCCAGCTGATAACACAGGATCCACCAATCACAATAGTCACAGCTGTCCCTGCTCCCCATCCCTTTGCACAGGCCCATTCAGCACTTCAATACAAAGCGTCGGCTCTGACTATAGTGACCACCTACATGCGTTGTTTTCTGGAAGCAGGAAGTTAAGATTCTGGGGGGGAAAAAGCACCAGTGGTTACTGTGAAAATTGCTATATATTTTTTTACTTTTGTTAAATTAAAAATAAAATAAATAAAACGACAACCTGATTAAGCAACAGTTCATTTTTGATTACACGTTCCCTTTAAGTATTCCTGCACATACATACTTTATTTTTAATGTGTAATTCAAATTTCAAAGCTAAAACAATTCCAGTGCAGGACAGTACAATTGTTTTTCTTATTAACTCCATTAGAGGTTTTTGCTGATAACACAAAGCATCGACTGCCTGAAGTCTGTGCTTCCGACTGCAGCACTAAAGTAGGCAGCGTTTTGCACCTGCTGCCAGGCTGCCACCTTCACTACAGGAGCAACCATCATGGGACTTTACAGCACTTACCCCACACTACAGAGAGCGCATGGATGATGCTGTATAGCTTGGTGCCGTCTGCCATACCGTCTTTGTTCCCATTTAAGCTGCAAGTTATTTGCAAAAAAACTGTTAATTAGCAAAGCACCACACTTTGAACCTTAGGAGCTGCACTTATTTTTGTTTTTTTCAGATGTTTACGGGTGCTATTATGCTACATTTTGCTATTTTGTTTTTTTGAAAGTTTTCGAAGAGTAAAAATAAACATCAAACACAGATACTGCTAACATTTGAGGAAAAAAAGCCATTGACAAATTGTTGTGTTGTTTGTTCAACATTCATTAACATAACATCTGACATCTTCAAGTTGTGCTAAAAAAAGCTGTGAAAAAAAACTGTTAAAATGCTGTGTGAATCCAGCCTAGTGACTGCAAAGGCCAACAGACAACAATTTGTCCTAGATACCATAATAGTCAGATCTACCACACCATTTATCATTCTTCATGTTATATAGGACAGAAGTGATGCGCGTTGTGAATATGATGTCACCACTGCAGCCCAAACACTGAGACCGGAACGGCGTCGGGGAGCCGGTACTGGATCTTGCTCCGTTTCTCATCTTAGTATGTGTTTCAGAGTGTTTGGGATCCACTCTTCTGAAACTGGAAAATCCTCTTTAGTTTGAAAATATATTGGACAATAGTTTTTTGAAAAACTAACAAAAAAAGTTGGATTTCATTGGTTACTAAAGTCATAAAGTGTAGAATTTCACATTGGATGCTACAACTCAAAAATACTGGGTTTATGATGTTTCTTATTTATAGGCTTTGATTTTACATTGACCAAACGTTTTTGACCAAATCTGCATATGACCCTAATTTCCCTTACAAATAAAGGCAGAACATATCCCATCATCTACAATACGTGAACGGTCATTTAGTTAGCGTCAGGGGACTTAACCGCCAATTAATGTGTAGAACGATTAATCCTAGGTCTCTGAGCTCTCTCTGTTTATGTGACAAACAGTTGTTGCCATTGACGGCCATGTACAATGTAATTCCCCTCGTTGCTTCTGCAGAGAAAGCTCGGTCTGGGAATAGGCGAACAACCCGGCTCGTAAGTGGTAAAAGAATCTGAAAAACAGAAAACGTGAAACAATGAACATTTTTATATACCTGTTTTCTGCATCATTTAAGTGTGAAAAATCAGAACCCCGGCATTGCTTGTTCTTGTATTTCTTAAGCCAGTATATGCAACATTACTTTCCATGTTCATGTCTGCAATGTGCTGCTGACTCCACTTTGTCCCTTTCAGAGGTGTCTCCGAGTATTCTGCCCACGTTCTAGACTAGCCTGTTATCACACAGTTTTCAATGTTATTCTGACTTATTGAAGATTGTTTATATTGTATTTAAATGTAGTCATATTGACTATGTATACATATATAAATATAAATAAATATATATACTTTTACATTTTTTTTCTTTTTTGATTTTCAAGGTGCTGTCTCACTTGACATAAATACATTATACAATATCCATTGAGTTTTATATTTCCATATGAGCATGACTATATGTATAAAGAATACGATAGTATATGTATTTGCGTGTGCATATATGTATGCCATCATTTCACCTATTCATAAACTGCCTTTCTTTCTCCATATGCTATATTCTTGTAAAGCTTGCACAATTTCCATTACATATTACTATATACTGAACATCATGTTTTAATGCAGCACTGAACATATCTACATCTTGTTGCAATATTTGTAGGATTTGATTGTGTGGCTCCTATAGCTGTAAAGGTCTTCTCCAGTCATATGATATCAATAACCTATCCTTGAGGTAGGTTATCAAAATCAGATCAGTGGGTGCCGATGCCTGAAATCCCCACCAATCAGCTGTTATTAGCTCTTGACGGTGGACTGCTTAGCTCTGCTCAATGTGTAGCGGCCGCTGCCAAGTCCTGCAGATCAGCTCAAACTCAGGAGAATTGGCGCTTGTCTATTGTATTTGACAACAGCTGTTACATTTCAACGCCATTCAATATTTACATCAGGACAGGGCTAATACCATCTGATTAGTAGGGGGTACTGCGTGATGAACAGCCACCGATTGGACATAAATTATCTACTCTGAGGATATATCATCAATGTTATGTGCCTGGACAATCCCTTTAAAATGTTTAATATGTTGCATACATTATGCTTCTGCGGCCTCCTGGACATTGTCTAGAATTAAATCATGAAAACATTTGAAGGCTGCTTAGCAAAGCCAAAAAATGATACAACTTGCATAATTTTTTTTATCCAATGAACGTCAGTTGGGAATCAAACTCAGGTGTATAAGGTTGCTATCACATCTGCGGTAAGGTGTAATTCCCGGTAGATGTCGCCAGATCTGCCACGTATTGGTCGACTTGTGGCACCGATCTGGCAAACCTCAATCATTCTCTATGGGGCTTGCAGTCGGGTGCGGCAAGGGCGGCATTGCTGAGTCTGGCACTTGTGGCACTGCAAAAAACAAAAATGCTGTTAGCAGCGTTTTTTTGCGCAGCCGCAAGTGCTGGATTTGGCAAAACCGCACCCAACCACAAGTCCCATAGAGAATGGGCTTGCCAAATCGGTGCTGCAAGTCTGCCGTTACACGGCAGATGCAGTGACATCTGCTGGGAATTGCACCATAGCGCAGATGTGAAAGCAGCCTTAAGGGTATGTTCACACGTCACATTCTTGTCATGAAAAATACAGCATTTTACTGCCCAACAAAATGAATCTCATGTAGTTGTTGCTTATTTTTTCCTTGCAGATTTTAAGCCGTTTGTAATCTCTGGCATGTCAATCCTTGATGCGTTTCTCACCCATTCTAAAAAAATGGAGGAAAATTTTTTTTTTTTTTCTTTTTAATGCAGCGTTTTTCCTGCCGAAAGAACTGTTTTACTTGCAAAAATGTGTTTGGCAAATATTCACCGTATGTATATATCCTAAGGAAGGGAATCCATCGATTATACTAAGCACTCCATAACAAAGGTTAAATACCCTAAAATACACACAAAATTGAAATTTCACATAAAACATATCTTCTGACAAGGCATGTAGATAGGATATAGAATATATTGGTGACCATCCATTACATGTAAGTGCTGCTTTGGGGTCTCCATCACTAAAAGTCCTATTGAAATGCTGTCAGGGATTTCCTTTACATTAATTTACAGGCCTCATATAGTCGATGTAAAACTATTTACGCTAAAGCTGTGAATCACTACAGGCCTTTTATTAATGTTTGTTTGTGGCCACATCCCAATTATACCTTATTAAATAATGGTATATTTGCCTGATATTTCTGCATGAGACAATTTTCCCCCTTAGACCAGAGCACTTGTGTCATCCTATCAAAGTTGAGCTAGCCAGATTATCAACTCTTCCTGTTCCCTTTGGAAAAGTGTAAGGAGTCTAACCTGGGGACATGTTCCCATTGAATGACATGCGGTAGAGATCAATAGCGTCCGCCTGGATGGTGCTATAGGTATAGTTGTACATATGTCAGTATTGGGCTCCCTACACTGCTATCCATGACATGCTGCTAAGTGGCACTGCACCTTCTCTATCATTATTATATGTATTATTTGCAGAATAATTTTGATTTCTTGCTGAGCCAAGTTTTCATACATCATATTAATTTATCAAAAAAGAGAATAATTGCTATTTATCATGTTGTCTCTAACAATTAGGATTTTGTCTACTTGTGTTTTGATACAGACAAATCTGAGTATTTCTACCCTCTTTTATAACAATGTGCAGACTAGAATAATGTACATAGCGACCTGTCTGTAGATTTCTGTTAGAAGGACGTTCTCTTTGTTCAATCTTCTGAAGATTGTATGTTATGTTTGCTTCAGAATATTTCAAATAAAAGACTGAAACAGAAAGCCTGAGTGGCTGTCAATGTCTGAATGTAAAAGGAACCTAGGTGCTAGGTATATTTGTGACCAGCACAATGCAGCGCGCAATATAGAATTTAAACAGCTCATTCTGCAGCCAGCAATATACATAGCGCGCAATATAGAATTTAAACAGCTCATTCTGCAGCCAGCAATATACATAGCGCAACTCAGAGATTATAGAAAACAAATGGTGAAAACATTCTGATGAAACCTATTTGCAAAAATAGTTTTTCACCCCCAAATGCATTTATTTAAGTTGAAAAACAAAAAAATGTCCCCAATGATGTGCAACCCCTTTAATATTGTGTACTGTTTAGGACGTTATGGTTCAGTACTGTTTGCTGTATTTCACCACTGCGAAGCACCATCATATATTAATATCCCCATTCTTTTGAAAATCGCACCTGAAGCAGCTGCCCCAATACATATGCCTAAAAGTCAGTGGTTTTGGTGATATCATTGGGACCTTATTAGTGCTGTTCCCAAACACTTTGACAACTTATATTGAAATACAGAATACGTCTGCTGTAAAAATGCTGGATGGATGATAAAACTGGAGCACCAGTAGTCCTTTTTGTGCACATGTACACCATTTATTGTTTGGCTTACAGTACAGTACATTTTAGGACAGTCCCTCTTATGTGCCTGTTCCCCCTTCCCTTTCCCCCTCCATCAGAGGTGTATGTAAGCTTTCTGACAACAAGGTCAAGAATTTTGTTTCCCAAGCCCTCAAGTAGTCATCATGTGACTAATCATTCAGAAGCGCTGCGGAATATGTTGGTGCTATATATATATATAATATATATAAGCTTATTATTATATGTGATTTTCCTAATTAGTCAAATGCTGATGAGCTGCTCTTACCAATTCTCTCATTGTTTTTGGAGAAAAAACAAGCAGAACGTAAAGCTGTCAAATGACTAAGTATGCAAATCGCATATGAGTGGAGTGGCCATGTGTGCTGGAACCAGCAAGTAAAGCTGAATCCTGATTGTGAGTATATAACACACTGTTAAGATTGGGCATGCTGCAGTGCTTAATATAATTAAAGGGCTGGCTACGGTTTGAGGATAGTCTGTAGTCCCTCTAGGTGACTACAGGCCTCTGAATTCTGACAGTGCATTCACTGTACACTTTAAGGATTCTCTAGTGCCAATGGCGAGATTGGATAGTCATATGAGCGCAAGTATGTGATTTGTATACTTACAGCCACATTCCAACTAGACATGTCCAGCCTCACTCAATTTTCATTAATCAAGGTCACGCATGTCTAGTCGGCACATGACTGCATGTATGTGAATTGCACACTTGTGGTTTCAGGATCTCCCACTCTCACTGCTGGAATGGCACCAGAGAAGCTTGACAGGGTGCAGTGCACACACTAAGGATTGAGAAATCTGCAGTCATATAGAGTAACTGCTGACTCATCACAAACTTGAGAACACCCCTTTGATGCTCCCAACAAATGAAAACATAGTAACTTTTAACTTGTCAGACAGCACAATACTTAATTAACATAGCCATGTCTAATGTAATCTTACACGTTATGAATTGTCACAATGTACATGATCAGAACCGATAACAGCACAGGAATGCATCACCAGAGATACAGTAATAATTAAAACGTCCATCATTACATAAACAGTATCGAAAACCTCATCAGTACAGAAATACATCACCAGAACCACCATTGGTACATAAATTCATCACCAGAACATAATTCTTTATTAGAACCACTAGCATTACAAACATTAATCCAAACCTCCAGCAGTACAGAAAATTATCATTAGAACCACTAGCAGTACAGAAAATCATCAGAACCAGCAGAAGTACAGAAATTCATCATCAGAACCACCAGCAGTACAGGAATACATCTATATAGCCACCATCAGGACAGAAACACAACATCAAAACCCTCATCAGTGTAAGTATTCATCACAAGAACCACTATCAGTACATGGTACATCAATTCTAATGTCAAGTCAGCCCCATATATATTTGTATTGCATGAATTTACAACTTCCAGTATGTCCTTAAGATGGTAAGACGATACTGGAAGTTGTTACCAGTCATCATCAGACCATAAAGGAACCACAGTACTGATGAGAATTAGTCAGTATCACAAATAATTATTTACATCCAGGTACCTTAAGATGACCTTGTCTGTGATCGGGACTGTTCTTTTCTTCACTTTGTTCAGAAACCATGATGAATTTTCTCGGCTACAGCTCATCTCTGCAGACTTCAACCTTCCCTGGTCTTGTGCAGCACATCCCAGCACAATACCCTTAAAAATATCTGAATGATTATAATGTTCTTGAATAAAAATATCTGCCCTACACTGCACTCCTGGATAAATAATTGCTCCTTACTGTATTACCTGTACAAATATGATGCACAAGCTGTCTCTGCTATGGTACATGCCCTGCACGCTGCCCCTCTTCACACTTCTCTACACTGTGTCCCTCTAGTCTGTCCAGTTTTTATACTGTGCCCTCCCATTACACTCGTTACGCTATACTGTCTCATCCTTGTTGTTGTCTCGCACTGTCTTCCCATGCAGCCCACTCTCCATACTACTCCTACCATCACTACCCAGTCATGTCTGCACCCAACCCCCCCTCACTCCCCATAATGTGTTCGCACCCATCCCCATCACTCTTTATACTGTGTCCGCACCCATCCCCCTCCTCATACTGACTGCACCCATCCCACCCCCTCACTCCCCATGCTGCGTCCACATCCATATTGCACCCTCACTTCCCATAATGTCTCCGCACACATCTCCTCTCAATCCATACAGTGTCCTCACCCATGCTGCCCTCACTCCATACTGCAATCATCCCCCACTCCTAATACTGTGTCCACACCCATCCTGCCCTGTCCTAAAATTTACCCTACGGCTCCCCATATTGTCATCCCCATACTCTCCCCCCCCCACTCTCCATACTGTGTCTGTACCCATCGCCCCTGACACCTCCTACTGTGTCAGCACCCATCCCACCTCACTTCTCCTACTGTGTCTGTACTTAGTCCTCAAATTTACCCTATCACTCACCATACTGTCCTCCCCATACACCCCATACTATGTCCGCACCCATATCAATTTTTTCCTCTTCGTACTGTGTCCGCATCCATCCCCCCTCTTGCTCTCTATAATGTATCCTCAAATTTACTCATCCCACACGGACTCCTCATACTGTGTCTGCATCCATCTCATCTCACTCCTCATACTGTGTCCGCACCCATCCCTTCCTCGCTCCTCTTACTGTGTCTGCACTCATCCCGCCCTCACACTCACTATACTATGTTCTCAAATTTACCTCTTCGCTCCACATACTGTCCTCCCCATGTCCCCCTTCGCTCCCCATACTGTCTGCAGCCATCACCCCCCTTTCTGGGTCCTCAAATATGACATATTTTAGACCACAGCCTAAACACAAGCATACACAGTGGGTGAAATAAATATTGAACACGTCAGTAAATATTGACATTAATTTCTTACCAGACGTCTGTAACAACCCATTCAAATAACTCAAATAATTCAGACCATAGATATCCATAAAATGTGTGTAATAATGAGAAATTACATTAGATAAAAGTATTGAACATGTTTACTGAAAGTTACAATATTTAATATGTCATACAAAACCCATTGTTAATTATTGGAATTTCCAAACACTTCCTGTATGAAGAAAATAGTGGCATGCATTTCTCAAGTGTGTTTTCGGACTATTCTTCCATACAAACCCTCTTCAAATCTTGAAGGTTCTGTGGGCTCCGTCTATGAACTCTGAGCTTTAGTTCATTCAATACATTTTCTGCTGTATTCAGGTCAGGTGATTGAAATGTCCATCATCATTTCATCTTCTTAATCCTGGTAGATGGCAACAGAATTTTTATCAAGAGTGTCTCGGAACATTTGTCCATTCATCCTTCCTTTAATTACATGACGTTTTCCAGTCCTGTAATCTGAAACTGCCCCACACAATGATTTTACATCTCCAAACTTCACTGTTGGTATGGTGCTTAGGGGGTGGAGTTCTTTGGCAACCAAAAAAGGTCAATTTTGGTCTCATCTGACCAGACTATGGTCTCCTAGAATGTCATAGGTTTCTCTAAATAATGTTGAAACTTTTAACCTACTTGAACATGCTATTTGTTCATCAGTGGAGTTTTTTGTGGTGAGCATGCATACTGGCCATGGAGGTTGGGTGTATTACTTATTGGTTTCTTTGAAACAATTGCACCTGCTGATTGACAGTCTTTCCGTAGCTCTCCACAGGTGGTCCTTGGCATTTGGCACCCTTCTAATTAATTTCACTCCTCTGTATGATCATCCTCACTGGAACCTTCAAGACATATAGTTCTACCTAAATTATTTTAAGATTTGAGGTGGACACAAACCATGTTACTTCACAGGTTGACAGCACATCTAGTTTAACCAAGGGCTTGTGCTGTTTATCAAGAATATTTCTTATTTCTACACAAAAAGATTTGAATACACAACAACTGAGGGCCCTAATAAACCCTACACAACATCCGCCTTGTATGTACAGTGCAAGTTTGAAGCGATATACTCTACCTCACCTTTGTGTGTTGTCCTTTGTCCTTCTTAGGAGAACCAGCTTTGTCTAATGTTACAATATAGTTCAAGTAATGGACAACTATACTTTTTGAATACAGTTTGCAACTGGATTATTCAATTTGATGTTTCTCTGTGAGGTAGTGTGTTGTTCTACAGGTATATGTGTTGGTTGTTCCACTAGGATGGTGTATCTCCTGAAGGGAAAGGGATATACTGTAGTTCCCAATTACACTCCCTGACAGAAGTTATGTTGCTTATCCATGTTATGTAAATAAAAGCTTATAACCTGACATTAAATTCATCCATTGGTTGTATAAATTACTCTTTTGAAAGCTGAAACCCTCCGAAATATGGTTTGGTTAAGAAAATAAATTGGCATCAATGCTGAAATATTGATAATTTAATGAACACAGAATAGTCAGATTTTAGCAAGACAAAAGTTTTGTCACCTGGTCATATAATGCACCCAATCGTAGTTTACATCCTCACCTGTGCTCAGTAAATGATCGGTTAATTAGTGGGAGTGTCTAAAAAGAAACCCAGCACCCCATACCTTCACTTGAACTGCAACTTGAGCACTGACAACATGCCAAAAATCCACCCTGTGACCAAAGCTTTGATTATCAAGAGGCTGAAGACCAGATCCACTGCAGAGGTGGCTGGCACCTTTAATGTGTCTCAGCGTCAAGTACAAAGAATTAAAAAAAGATTTGAAGACTGGAGATGTGTTTGACAAGCCCAGGTCTGGCAGACCCCGTAAGGCAACTGCTCAGGAGGAACGTTTGTTGGTTAGAAAATCCAAAGCAAGCCCCTCTTCCACTTCAGCAGAGCTCCAACAGGCCTGGTCACCTCAAGTCCCTGTGTCAACTAGAACAGTTTGTAGGATTCTGTCTTGAAATGGCCTCCATGGTCGAATAAGTGCCCAGAGGCCAGCACTAAACAAAAGGCAAATAAAAAACTGTGTGGCATTTGCAAAGTCTCACAGCCTGCTAAACAGATGGATGCTGGAAAAGTGGCAGAAGGTGGATTTCTCTGATGAATCTCCAGTAGAATTACACCACAGCCACCGCAAATACTGCAGGAGACCTACTGGAGCCTGTATGGATCCAAAATACACCCAGAAAACAGTTAAATTTGGTGGTGGAAAGATCATGGTCTGGGGTTACATTCAGTATGGGGATGTGCGAAACATTTGCAAGGTGGAAGGCAATATCAATAGCCTAAAATATCAAGAAGTATTAACTACCTCTTATATGCCAAATCATAAAAGGGGTCAAATTCTGCAGCAGGACAGTGCTCCCTCTCATACATTCATCTCTCCAACAAAGTTCCTCCACGCAAAAAAGATCAAAGTGCTTAAGGACTGGCCAGCCCAGTCACCAGACATGAACATCATTGAGCATGTTTGGGGTAGGATAAAAGAGGAAGCTTGGAAGACAAAACCAAAGAATCTAGATGAACTCTGGGAGGCATGTAAGACTGCATTCTTTGCTATTCCTGATGACTTCATTAATAAATTGTATGAATAATTGTTGAACCGCATTGGATGCAGTCCTTCAAGCTCGTGGAAATCTCACAAAATATTAAATATGACTCTAATAGCACCACAACTTCATTCACCAATGTTATGCAATATATATTTGTATTTTAAGGTAATTTATTGTTTGAAAATCACATTACTTTCTGTGGGCGACAAAACTTTTGTCTTGCCAAAATCTGACAATTCTGTGTTCATTAAATGATCAATATTTCAGCATTGATGCCAACTTATTTTCTTAACCTAAACCACATTTCGGAGGGTTTCATCTTTCAAAAGAGTAATTTATAAAACCAATGGAAATGAATTTAACATCAGGTTTTAAGCTTTTATTTACATAACATGGATAAGGGACGTAAATTCTGTCAGGGAGTGTAGTATTTTTTGGATTCACTCCTTTTAAAACAAAAAAATAATGTGTTTCAGATTGATTCTTATGGCTCACCTTTCTTTGAACCGTTGAAATATGTATTGTCTCTAAAGGTCTTCTAATAGTCCGCAAGTATACCTGTTCAATAAGACAGTTTGTAAGGTTGCATGGTTATCATTTAAAACCAACTGTAGAGGAAGCAGGATAAAACTAGATAATAAAAAACTGTCTTATTGAACAGGTATACTTGCGGACCATGTAGACCATTAGAGAGAATACATATTTCAACGGTTCAAAGAAAGGTGAGCCATAAGAATTAATCTGAAACACAAAATGTTTTCTGTTCTAAAAGGTGTGAATCCAAAAAATACTAATTGGGAACTATATCCCTTTCCCTTCAGGAGATACACCATCCTAGTGGAACAACCAACACATATACCTGCAGAACAACACACTACCTCACAGACAAACATCAAAATTAATAATCCAGTTGCAAACTGTATTCAAAAAGTATAGTTGTTTATTACTTGAACTATATTGTAACATTAGACAAAGCTGGTTCTCCTAAGAAGGACAAAGGACAACACACAAAGGTGAGGTAGAGTATGCGCTGGATCTATCTAATATAATAATTGCCTAAACCAGCTTCTGTCCGTTTCTGCTCGACATGACGTCAGATCCGGACTGAAGCTGGCTGTACACCCACTAAGGGTGTACCAAGATGGCCGACCGTTAGCGAGAGCGGGGCTAATACTGCCCCACTCTCGCCATCGGCGGCCTCTCCTGCGCCCCACACCCTCCTGCCCCTCCTGTGCCCCGGCTCTTCCTGCTCCCCGCGGCCCCCCCTCGCTCCCCGCGGCCCCCATCACTCCCCGCGGCCCCCCATCGCTCCCCACGGCCCCCCCTCCCTCTGCCCCACCGATCCCCCTGCCTCTAACAATCGATGGAGGAGCAGAACTTTGCCCGCAATTGTTAACTTGTTAGATTCCTACTGTCAAACTCTAGCAGTGAGATTTAACACACGCCTGCATGGGGCGCACCATTTTAACCACTCATCCGCACGTCTGTGACGTGATTGTGGGACGCCGATGGGTTGTTTGGTAGCAAGCGGGTGTGCTGAAGACTTCTGTAATTATAGCAACGCTCCCTTATTGAGAATAGTGAAAAGTTAAAAAAAATGTTAAAAACAAAATATTAAAAGATTTTAAAAAAAAACAAAAGTTCAAATCACCCCCCTTTTGCCATATTAAAATAAAAAAACACATGTGGTATCACCACATTGAGAAAAGTCAGAATTATGAAAATATAAAAAAAATTAACACAAAAATTCAATAACACCCAAAATAAGTGTTTAGTCGCTGCAAAACCACCAAAAAATGTGGTATGCGATCAAAATGTAATATCTATTCCAAAATAGTACCAATTAAAATGTTGTCTCACCCCGCAAAAAAAATAAGCTATTACATGATTCCATGATTCAAAAAAATGAACACGTTACGGGTCTTGAGAAATGTCAACGAAACCCCACATTTTTTTTTTGCAAACTTCTGATATTTTCACTGCTAAAATAATGTAAAATACTGGACATTTTTAGTATCTCTGTTATCGTACTGATGACAATTATATTATGAGGTTATTGTTTCCACAAAATTTTCACCGTAAAAACAATTCCCCAAAAAAAGTCAGAATTGTGGGTTTTTTTTCACATTTTCTCCCCATTTGCAATTTTTTCCCATTTTCCAGTACACTATGTGATAAAATGATGGTGTAATTGAAAAGTGCATCGTGTTCCGCAAAAAAACAAGCCCTCAAATGTTTATGTAGACAGAAAAATAAAAAGGTTATGGCTCTGAGAAGAATGGGAGGAAAGAAATGAAAACCAAACCAAAAATGAAGATTGCCCGTGTTGCAGAGGGGTTAATCATATGCAGGGTTTTCTTTGTCTATTTTCTTATTTTGTCATGTGATATTCATTGATTTTTTTTGTCTTGTAGTATTCCATGTTGCTTCTTCAAAATAGTAAAAAAAATGCCGTACTTCAGCTCACTGTGTCGGCATGCTCAAGCGTTCCCGATGCTTGTAATCCTCTAGATTGGCCAGTCTGGGTAGTTGAACGAAACTCTTTATTTTGAATGGAATCCAGCATCAATAGTATATATGATAAAATCATATTTTATTTGATAATTTAAAAAAATAAATATATAGAGAAAGGTGAGGCACCTTACCCATCTCAGACTTACTACAACATGTCTTTAGTCATAGGAATATGCATGTTCAAAAATTCAAGCTTAAAGCGTAGCCGTTGTTTACATTTTTATTTAATAGTAATGTAGAGCAAGTTAATATAATCAACTTTCACATATACATTATTAATGAAATCAGGAAGGAAAGCAAAAAAACTTCCACAAGATGTCCTCAGCATGCTGTATGTGGCCTAAGATGCATTCACAATATAGGTAAGTCAAACAGCTGCTAAGAGATCTTATCTGACTTTTCACACAGAGCAGAGGCCATGTGAACTGAGAATGCAGGTAAAATCACCCAGCAGCTGTTTGAGCTCAGCAGGGTTCCAATATGAAGTAATTTGACAGTTGGGGTTTAGGTCAGGCGAGTTTGCTGGCCAATCAAGCACAGTGATAATGTGGTTATTAAACCAGGTATTGGTACTTTTAGCAGTGTGGACGAGTGCCATGTCCTGCTGGAAAATGAAATCTCTATCTCCAAAAAGCTTGTCGACAGAGGAAAGCATGAAGTGCTCAAAAATTTCCTGGTAGATGACAATGCTGACTTTGGTCTTGATAAAACACAGTGGACCTACACCAGCAGATGTCATGGCTCCCCAAACCACCACTGATTGTGGAAACATTCACACTAGACCTCAAGCAGCTTGGATTGTGTGTCTCTCCACTCTTCCTCCAGACTCTGGGACCTTGAAATCCAAATGAAATGCAAAATTTACTTTCGTCTGAAAACAGCACCTTGGACCACTGAGCAACAGTCCAGTTCTTTTTCTCCTTGGCCCAGGTAAGACACTTCTTTTGTTGTCTATTGGTCATGAGTGGCTTGACACAAGGAATGCGACAGTTGTAGCCCATGTCCACTCCTTGTGAATCTCCCACAAATTTTTGAATGGCCTTTTCTTAACAATCCTGTCAAAGCTGCGGTTATCCCGGTTGCTTGTGCACCTTTTCCTACCACACATTTTCCTTCCACTCAACTTTCCGTTCATATGCTTGGATACAGCAGTCTGTGAACAGCCAGCTTCTTTAGCAATGATCTTTTATGACTTACCCTCCTTGTGGAGTTTGTCAAGGAGTGCCTTCTGGACCTAGAAGGGACAGTGTTTTTTCGGGATCCGCACTGCTCATACAGTGGAAGAAACACAATTTGTTGGAGATGATGGTCAAAATCCTGGCTTTATCACAACGCGTTTCAGAGCTACACCTCGCTCCTTCCTCAGGGAGCCAATATATTGCAGTACATAGTGAACCAGACTAAGGGATCATTTTAAAGCCTTAGTAAGCCTTTCCAGGTGTTTTGTGTTAATTACCGTATATACTCGTGTATAAGCTGAGTTTTTCAGCCCAAAATTTGGGCTGAAAAGTCCCCCCCTCGGCTTATACACGGGTCAATACGGTACCTCAGGCTGGAGGAGGCGGGGGAGGCTGCTGTATGAGCGGCCCCGTCACGTGGGGCCGCTCATTATATATGCACTGCTTCCCCCTGTCAATCAGCGGCAGGGGGAAGCAGTTCATATATGCCCCCCAAAAGCTGGCACTGTCCCCCCTTGTAAGGCCCCCCCCCCGCTGCTTATACATTACCATCCCGGTGCTCTGATCAGCGCCGCTCCTCGGTGCTCCTTCTTCATCCTCCCGTCCTCGCTGGCTGCATCCGGGATCTCCGGCCGTCGCAGGCATATGACGTCATCGCGCGACGGACGGAGATCCCGGATGCAGCCAGCGAGGACGGGAGGATGAAGAAGAAGCACCGAGGAGCGGCGCCGATCAGAACACCGGGATGGTAATGTATAAGCAGCGGGGGGGGGCCTTACAAGGGGGGACAGTGCCAGCTTTTGGGGGCTGTTGGTACCCCAGGGGGCTGCTGGGTACCCCCTGGGGCTGCTGGGTACCCCCAGGGGGCTGTTGGTACCCCCAGGGGGCTGCTGGGTACCCCCAGGGGGCCGCTGGGTACCCCCTGGGGGCCGCTGTATAACCCCTGGGGGGTGCTGTATAACCCCTGGGGGCTGCTGTATAACCCCTGGGAGCTGCTGTATATACTGCTGAGGCCTGTATACCACTGGGGCTGCTGTATATACCACTGGGGCTGCTGTATATACCACTGGGGCTGCTGTATATACCACTGGCGCTGCTGTATATACTGGTGGGGTCTGTATATACCACTGGGGAGGCTGCTGTATACCACTGGGGTTGCTGTATATACTACTGGGGCCTGTATATGCCACTAGGGAGGCTGCTGTATACTACCATTGGGGGGCCTGTATACCACACTGCTGGGGGCTGTACACCTGTGCTGGGGTCCACCCTCGGCTTATACACGAGTCAATAGGTTTTCCCAGGTTTTGGGGGCAAAAGTAGGGGGGTCGGCTTATACACAGGTCGGCTTATACACGAGTATATACGGTACTCTAATTTTCTGAGAAAATGAATTTTGGGTTATTGGCCGTAAGCCATAATCATCAACATTAACAGAAATAAGCACTGGAAAAGATCACTCTGTAATGACTATATAATATATGCATTTCACTTTATATATTTAAGTAGTGAAATAAATTAACTTTTTGATGATATTTTAATTTTTTGAGCTGCACTTGTATATAGGCTTGAGAGCCCACCTTTATGAACTTCTCTAAAATGTTTTGACAAATCAGAGATGGAATGATTGGATGCTATTGGTGAGTATTAGTAGTTGTGGTATGGTATCTGTAATGTTTATGGACGCAGCTATATGTTCCGCTAGATGTCGTTTGAGCATATGCAATGTGCAGCCTGCATAATATTTTTTGCAAATTGTGCAAGTGGCCTGGTATATCACACATGTTGTTGAGCAATTTACAAATGTTTTTATGTTGTACGTTTTGCCATTATTGTCAGAGAAATTTCATATCTTTAAAATTCTTTTAAGCTTGAACTTTTGTACATGTATATACCTATGACTAAATACATGTTGTAGTAAGTCTGAAATGGGTAAGGTGCTTTAATAGTCTTTCAATTTTATGGCTTCACTATATATTAAGTTTTAAAAACTACCAAATAAATTGTGATTTTATCATACACACGTGGTCATAATTGTTGGTACCCCTCGTTTAATGAAATAAAAACCCACAATGGTCACAGAAATAACTTGAATCTGACAAAGGTCATCTAATATGTAAAGTTGAGTGTATGTGTGTGTGTGTGTGTGTGTATGTGTGTGACATGCCCCACCCACTCCTCATAGCCACACTTGCTTCATATAGCCCCACCTGACTCCACATAACCACACCCATGTGTGACAAGCCCCACCCACTCCAAATAACCATGCCCACTCCACATAGCCACGCCCTTCCATTGTGATCTCACAATAGAGTGTAGAATGTTAGTGTTACCCCTCGGGGGTCTGCCGCCCGTGCCCGCGGCCTGCTGCCCTTACTCCCTCTGCTGGAACAACACTGCTCCTCTCACTTCCGGTACCACTGCTTCAGCACATGAAACTGTCTCCAATTCAGTTTCTGCTGGAGAGACTGCAGGGAGCTTGCTCCTCCCCTCAGCCAATCACCAGGTCTCTGTGTCCTGCCAATCAGGACGGCCCTGTTCTGATATAAACCTCCTGTTTCCAATCAGTCGGGGCCAGGGCAACCTTCTTCTTAGTGAAGCTGCCACTACTGGTCTGTCAGGTCGCTCCTTCTTTGGTCTGTTACCTGATCTTTCTGTGTTACCTCCTCCAGATCTCGTTCCTGCCGGCTCCTGGCTGATCACCGTGTTCCTGGATGGTCTCCTGGATCTCTCCAAGCTGATCGCTGCTTCTCGCCCGGCTCCGGATCCCCCGTGGTCCTGGGATTCCCTGTGTTCCTGGATTCCCCTGTGTTCCTGGTTCCCCGTGTTCCGGGTCCTCTGTGTTCTCGGTTTCCGCTTCTTGTTGTATACCCGGTTGCTGCCACGTCGCCTGGGGTCGGTTGAACACTCGTGTTCGCTTCACTGGCCCCTTCGAGGCTGATCCCGGCGGTATCCCTGTATAGGGGTCAAGCGCTCCGGGGTCTCCCTCGCTGGGTTTCCTGTGCTGCGACCGTGTGGCCCTCTCCAGGGGCGTGGGTTTTGTTCTGTTCCGCTTTGGTTAATAAACCCGTTGACTCTACGGTACTTGTCTGCCTCTCTTTCACCCGGTATCAGCATCCGCTTTACGCGGTCCAGTGGGTCCACGTGTGAGTCCGTCAGTAGGACGTGACAGTTAGCTAATGAACTTCCGTGTCATGTCACTGCCTGATCATTCTGATCTTATGACTCATAAGAAAAAGAATGACTGGATGATTATCGTCACACGCTAAGAGAAAAGCTGTATTACGCCTCAATAAGCAAGACTTACAGAAATGGAAAAAAGGGAGGCAAGAATTACAGAAATGCGTTCAATAATAGAAGGGAAGAAAGCGCACAATAGGGTCTTATCTCAATTGTATATAGTCAATTTTGTATATGGATCCACTCACCTGGTTTGGTTGTGTGAGACACAACAACCATATGCACCTCCGAGTAAAATCCACAGCATCCACAGAACTGCAGCAATCCAGCAGTATAGCAGATCATATATAAAAAGAGGAAGAAAAAAACGGCTTGACGATCGCGATGTCCTCAAAGATAATAAATCCACATGCCCATGGACTCCGAGCAACTCTTTATTCCACTGTAAACTCTACGCGTTTCGTGTACACACTGTACACTTCCTCAGGAGTTGAAGGGAACTTCATCAAATCCTGAGGAAGTGTACAGTGTGTACATGAAACACGTAGAGTTTACAGTGGAATAAAGAGTTGCTCGGAGTCCATGGGCACGTGGATTTATTATCTTTGAGGACAGCGCGATCGTCAAGCCGGTTTTTTCTTTCTCCTTTTAGAAATGAGTTCAGAAATGGAAGAAAGAGGTAAGAGCAGTAAGGGCCATGGTAGATAGGACAGTAAGAATTACAGAAATTAATTAATGTATGTATGTCCATTAAAGCAATTTGCACCATTGTATCTATAATCACAAAATTTTGCGAGTGAATGTATGCATGTCCATTAAAGTAATTCGCACCATTGCACATCTACAATCATAAAATTTTGCACACACACCCCATTTGACTCAGGGTTTGTAGGGTGGTGTGAATTTGGGGGGGCAGGTTTGGGGCGTGCAGATGCAGTGGGGGTGGGTTTGAAGGGGTGCGGGTTAAGTGGGGTGAGGGGAGGCATTTTTAGGGAGGTGGGTGCAGGTTTGGGGAGGATGAGGGGGGCAGGTTTGGGGGTAGAAGTTTTGGGGTGGGTGCAAGGGGTGATGGATAGATTTGAGGGGTGGAGCATGGGTAGATGGGGCGGGATGGGGGGAAGCAGGATTAATATGTATAGTGGACATGCAATACACAGACATATACTCAGCTTATAACTAAGAACAGTTAGTTACTATGCTCGGGCAACGCCAGGTTCTACAGCTAGTAATAAATAAAAAAAAATTATGAAAACGAAAAAATGAAAGTCAGACATTGCTTTTCAACCCTGCTTCCACAGAATAAAAAAAATAAATAACTCATGAAATAAGCCTGGACAGAAATGATGGTACTCCATAAAATAATGTGACAAAAGGGACATGTTAAATCAAGGTGTGTCCACTAATTAGCATTACAGGTGTCTATAATATATTAATAATATTTATTCATTTATATAGAGCTATTAATTCTATACCACTTTACATACATTTGCAACACTGTCCCCATTGGGGCCCACAATCTAAGCATCCTATCAGTTTGTCCTTCATGTCTAAAATCTTGTAATCAGTCAGTGGGCCTGTATACAGGGCTACAGAAACTCACCGTTCTGTTTGGTGACGTGGTGTTTATCACATTCATCATGGACCAGAGGAAGCAAAGGAAAGAGTTGTCTCAGGAGATTAGAAAGAAAATTATAGACAAGCATGTTAAAGGTAAAGGTTATAATACCATCTTCAAGCAGCTTGATGTTCCTGTGACAACAGTTGCACAAATTATTCAGAAATGTAAGATCCATGGGACTGTAGCCAACCTTCCTGGATGTGGACGCAGGAGGAAAATTGATGACAAATCAAAGAGATGGATAATACGAATGGTAACAAAAGAGCCCAGAAAGACTTCTAAAGAGATTAAAGGGAACCTGTCACCACCTTTGGACATTCTAAACTGTGCCCACCAGCTTTTAATTTATGTAATTGGGGTTCTTGTAACCCCTCTATTGGCCCAGATGTCCCCCTCATACCTGAGAAATGAACTTTTAATGTCTCCCACGCTGCATCTTAAAAGGTCCAGGAGGTCTGCTCTCTGGTCTGGTGTATTTAGGTCCTCGCCGCCCCCGCTTCCCCGCTGTTTCAAAATTGCTGCCCCTCCTGTGGACGGATGCTGATTGACAGACATAATCGCACCTGTGCAGTAGAGCGGGTCACCATGCTCTTCCATTGAAGATACAAAGTGCCTGAAATCTCGTGAGACTTCTCAAATCTCACAAGACTTCAGGCACTGTGTGTCTTCAATGGAGCACGGTGACCCGCTCCACTGCGCAGGCGCAAGTATGCCTGTCAATCAGCGGCTGTCCACGGGAGGGGCAACAATTTTGAAACAGCAGGGTGTGTTTTGCAGGCAGAGGGCGAATTTGATATCACCAACCATTTCCATTTTATTTAGGTGCACCCATATAAATGGCCCACTCTGTATATACACACGTGGTCATAATTGTTGGTACCCCTCGTTAAATGAAAGAAAAACCCACAATGGTCACAGAAATAACTTGAATCTGACAAAAGTATTAATAAATAAAAAATCTATGAAAATTAACAAATGAAAGTCAGACATTGCTTTTCAACCCTGCTTCCACAGAATTAAAAAAAAAAAATTAAAAAAAAATTATACTCATGAAATAGGCCTGGACAGAAATGATGGTACTCTTAACTTAATATTTTGCACAACCTTTTGAGACAATCACTGCAATCAAACGATTCCTATAACTGTCACTGAGACTTCTGCACCTCTCGACAGGAATTTTGTCCCACTCCTCAAAAACAAACTGCTCCAGTTGTCTCATGTTTGAAGGTTGCCTTTTCCAGATGGCATGTTTCAGCTCTTTCCAAAGATGCTCAATAGGATTTAGGCCAGGGCTCATAGAAGGCCACTTCAGAATAGTCTAATGTTTTCCTGTTAGCCATTCTTGGGTATTTGTAGCTGTGTATTTTGGGTCATTATCCTGTTGCAAGACACTTTCTGACACTGAGCAGCACATTTCTCTCTAGAATCCCTTGATATTTCATTGTACCCTGCACAGATTTAAGACGCAATGTGCCAGATGCAGCAAAGCAGCCCCAGAACATACCTTAGCCTCCTCCATGCTTCACAGTAGGGACAATGTTCTTGTCTTGATATGCTAAATTTTTCCATCTGTGAACATCTTCCTTGCCAAAACGTTCCATTTTTGTCTCATCTGTTCATAGGACATTCTCCCAAAAGCTTTGTGGCTTGTCAACATGTAGTTTGTCAAATTCCAGTCTGGCTTTTTTATGATTTTTTTCAACAATGGTGTCTTCCTTGGTTTTCTTCCATGAAGTCCACTTTGGCTCAAACAACGACAGATGGTGCGATTTGACACTGATGTTTCTTGAGCTTAAAGTTCATCTTTAACCCCTTCCCGACCCTTGACGTTACACAAACGTCATGAGTTTTGGTGTGTTCCCGACCCATGACGTTGTGCAACGTCATGGCGGGTTTGAGGTCGTGCAGCTCCGGTGAAATGTCACCAGAGCTGCACGTACCAGGGGACCTCTGGTTGACTCCAGGTGGCTCAGATAACTGTGATTGGCAGTTGAAAGTGAAACTGCCAATCACAGTGATTTCAATATTTGACTCCCGGCTGAGAGTTCCGCTTTCCCCCGGACTGGGGCAGCATACCATAGGAGCCTTACCAGATCCTAAGAGATCGATGTGCCATTGTATAAAGATACACTATAGGTGAGTGCGCTTGCCTGTAATTTACATATATATATAAAATCTCTACCCTTAGGTCTGCGCCAGTAGCGTAGCTAGCGGGGGGCAGGGGGGGCGAGCGCCCCAGGCCCCCCCGACATCAGGGGCCCATTGTCCGCCCCCTGGGGGGCCACCGTGCCCCGTGCTGCCAGCCGGCTGCCGTGCCGGCCGGAGAGGAGGGAGGACGCAGACGGGACTTCCTGTCTTGCAGTCTGCCCGCCCCTCCTCACCTCCTCCTTACAGCAGACGCACACGGCAGCCGCGGTAAGTCTGCAACGCCCCCCCAAGAGGTGTGTGAGAGAGGGGTGCTGAGGGTGTCAGGCTGTGCAAGGGTGATGAAGGATACAGGGAGGCTGGAGGATGGGATCTGCAGGGGGACAGAGGATGGGATCTGCAGGGGGACAGAGGATGGGATCTGCAGGGGACAGAGGATGGGATCTGCAGGGGGACAGAGGACGGGATCTGCAGGGGGACAGAGGACGGGATCTGCAGGGGGACAGAGGATGGGATCTGCAGGGGGACAGAGGATGGGATCTGCAGGGGGACAGAGGATGGGATCTGCAGGGGATAGAGGATGGAAACTGCAGGGGATAGAGGATGGACACTGCAGGGAATAGAGGATGGAGAGCGCAGGAGGATGAAGAGCGCAGGAGGATGGAGGATAGAGAGCGTAGGAGGATGGAGAGCGCAGGAGGATGGAGAGCGCAGAAGAATGGGGACTGCAGGAGGATGGGGAGTGCAGGAGGATGGAGGACAGGGAATGCAAGAGAGGATGGACGATGGAGAGCGCAGGTGGATGGAGCGTGCAGGAGGATGGAGGGTGCTGCAGGATGGTGGATGGGGAGTGCAGGAGGATGGAGAGCGCAGAAGGATGCAGCGTGCAGGAGGATGGAGGATAGAGAGCGCAGGAGGACAGAGAGCGCAAGAGGATGAAGAGCGCAGGAGGATGGAGCACACAGAAGGATGGCAGGAGGACAGAGAGCGCAAGAGGATGAAGAGTGCAGGAGGATGGAGCACACAGAAGGATGGCAGGAGGACAGAGAGCGCAAGAGGATGAAGAGTGCAGGAGGATGGAGCACACAGAAGGATGGAGCGCGCAGGTGGATGGGGAGCGCAGGAGGATGGTGAGTGCAGGAGGATGGAGAGCGCTGAAGGATGGAGAGTGCTGAAGGATGGAGGGTGCTGGAGGATGGAGGGTGCAGGAGGATGGAGGGTGCAGGAAGATAGAGCATGGGGAGTGCAGAAGGATGGAGAGTTCAGGAGGAGAGTGGCCATTTGGCCCAATTCTTAGGGGCGGCAGCTGTGGCAAATTTTTCCACCGCCCAGGGCGCCACAAACACTTGCTACGCCACTTGGGGTGGCACGAGAATTCTCTGACAGCACCCCCCCCCTCCCCGCTCTTCACATGGGGGCCCTGGGTGCAGATCTCGCCCCCGGGCCCAGGGCAGGCTAGCTACGCCACTGGTCTGCGCCCTCTGCTTTTTCATCCCCTCTGGACCTACAGCCTACAGTCTCATGTGTAATATTTGACCAATGGCATTTGGTCAAATATTGACAAACAGCCATGGCTAATGCTGCAGCAGCATCAGCCATTGGCTGGAGCAGGGTGACCTCTGTGTCATCCCCCAGATCTGATTGGAGCTAGCATCCATGTGATGCTATCCCTCTAATCAGATCTGAAAGGGCGGTGTGCCCTGTGAGTGCCCTCCCTCTTCAGCCTCATCCTGTTCGTGGAGGCTGAAGAACGAGGACCCCTGCTGCCCTGCCGACACCACCGACCTGCCACGTGCGACCAACACCGACTGACCGCCTACCGCCAACACCGCTGGCTGCCGCTGCCGACACCGGTAAAGTAACTGCTCCATTCTCCCCTGCTGCCCCGCCGCTGAGAGTTGGAGTCTGGGGAAGAGGAACAATTGGAATTGTTAGTGGACAGCATGTCGCGTATGGAGAGCCCCTGTGTGCCTAAACATTGAAGCTCCCCCACAAGTGACCCCATTTTGGAAACTAAACCCCCTCCCCCCAAGGAACTTATCTAGATGCATAGTGAGCACTTTGAACACCCAGGTGCTTCACAAATTGATCCGTAAAAATGAAAAAAAAAGAAACATTTTGTGGGAAAAAAAGTTATTTTTCATTTTTATGGATCAATTTGTGAAGCACTTGGGGGATCAAAGTGCTCAATATGCATCTAGATATGTTCCTTGAGGGGTCTAGTTTCCAAAATGGGGTCACTTGTTGGGGAGTTCCAATGTTTAGGCATACAGGGGCTCTCCATACGCGACATGGTGTCCGCTAAAAATTGGAGCTAATTTTTCATTCAAATCTTTAGTGGACAGCATGTCACCTATGGGGAGCCCCTGTGCGCCTAAACATTGGAGCACCCCCACAAGTGACCCCATTTTGGAAACTAGACCCCCCAAGGAACCTATCTAGATGGGTGGGGAGCACTTTGAGCCCCCAGGTGCTTCAGCAATTATTCCGTAAAAAATGAAAAAATAAACTTTTTGTGGAATAAAAGTACTTTTTTATTTTTACGGATCAATTTGTGAAGCATCTGGGAATTCAAAGTGCTCACTATGCATCTAGATAAGCTTCTTGGGGGTCTAGTTTCCAAAATGAGGTCACTTGTGGGGGAGTTCCAATGTTTAGGCACACAGGGGCTCTCCATACGCGACATGGTGTCCGCTAACAATTTGAATGGAAAATTAGCTCCAATTGTTAGCGGACACCATGCCGCGTATGGAGAGCCCCTGTGTGCCTAAACATTACAGCTCCCCCACAAGTGACCGTATTTTGGAAACATGACCCCCCAAGGAACTTACCTAGATGCATAGTGAGCACTTTGAACTCCCAGCTGCTTCACAAATTGATCCGTAAAAATGAAAAAGTACATTTTTTTTCCACAAAAATGTTGTTTTAGCCTCAATTTTTTCATTTTCACATAGGCAGCGGGATAAAATGGATCCTAAAATTTGTCTGGCAATTTCTTCTGAGTACATCGATACCTCATATGTGGTCATAAATTACTCTTTGGGCGCACGGCAGAGCTGTGATGGGAAGTAGCGTCATTTGATTTTTTGAATAGAAAATTAGCTTCAAAAGTCAAATGGCGCTCCTTCCCTTCCGAGCCCTACCGTGCACCCAAACAGTGGTTTATGACCACATGTGAGGTATCGTGTACTCAGGAGAAATTGCCCAACAAATTTTAGGATCCATTTTATCCTGTTGCCCATGTGAAAATGAAAGAATTGAAGCTAAATGAACATTTTAGTTGGACAAATTAAAATATCCATTTTGTCCTTCCACGTTGTTTTAGTTCCTGTGAAGCACCTGAAGGTTAATAATCTTCTTGAATGTAGTTTTGAGTAGCTTCAAGGGTGCAGTTTTTGGAATGGTGTCACTTTTGGGTGTTTTCTGTCACATCAGCCCCTCAAAGGGACTTCAAATGTGATGTGGTCACTAAAAAAATGGTTTTGTAAAATTGGCTGGAAAAATGAGAAATTGCTGCTGAACTTTGAACCCTTATAGCTTCCGAACAAAAAATGTTTTTTTCCAAAATTGTGCTGATGTAAAGTACACATGTGGGAAATGTTATTTATTAACTATTTTGTGTCACATAACGCTCTGGTTTAACAGAATAAAAATTCAAAATTTGTTGCAAAATGTTTTATTTTTTCACAAATAAATGCAAAAAGTATTGACCTAAATGTACTACTAAGGCGGGCGTCAAACGCTACGACATATGTAAAGATATCGCTGGAAAGTGCCTGATTTGGCATCGCTCCTACGACATCGTTGCGTGTGACAGGCCGATCTGACTAGCGATAAGTGGTCAGATCGTTATATACAGATAAGAGAACGGACCCCATATCACACGATGTGGATCATCCAATCTGCTGCATTGTTCTGTGTGACACAGCCATAACCGATCTCCTGACCGATTTCTCCTATTCACATCATTGATAAGCATCAATCACTGGTTGTGTGAGTGATACCTGCACGTAATATCGCTGCTGCGTCCTGAACGTTATCTATACATGTGATACCTCACTAACGATGTTGTCCACGAGCCGCACCACTGACATCGTTATTGAGTTCCCACACAAAATCGTAGTGTGTGACGCCCGCCTAACATGAAGCCCAATATGTCATGAAAAAACAGTCTCAAGAATCGCTAGGATCCGTTGAAGTGTTCCAGAGTTATTACCTCATAAAGGGACACTGGTCAGAATTGCAAAAAATGTCAAGGTCTTTAGGGTCAAAAAAGGCTGGGTGGTAAAGGAGTTACGCACTTGTGACCGCACCACTCAAAAACGCACTGGCACGGGTGAAGAACCGGTCATTGTTAGCGCCTGTCGCTGCGCCCAGGACACGTAATGGGTTTTTCTTGTGGTGGATTCCCAAAGACAGCAAGTAAGAAGACGACGAAGGAAACACTGGACAATTTTTGAACTGTGTTGCACCTTTTTCTACCTTTTTTTATCCCCTACCCCGTAGTCATAATAAGAAAGTTGATTTTTGTTATGTAACGTTTAAGTCACATACCTCCCTGAAGGGAAGCAAAAATATTCTTGTATTGTTACTGTTATTGCATTTAAAAGTTGGGCTACTGTTTACCACTTGTGGTGATGTGACCGGCATGTGCTCATGGCCAGGTGCATCACACGGGTTATCAGCACAGGTCTCTGTACATATTAGCCGGTTTTCCTGTGTGTGAATGCTGTAAACCTGTCCAGTACCCAGTGGGTTAACATCTAGAAGGGGTAGATGAGCCTAATGAGTGGCTGAACCTGTGTGTGAGTGAGATGTGCTGATTGACTCACTGTGTTGCAGCTGTGGGTGCGGCAGCCTGGATAAGAACCTGTGAAGGGAGCCTGCCAGCTCCATGCCAGTGGCACGTGATGCGTGCATGCCAGCCAGTGTCCAGGACCGAGTACGGCTCAAGGGCCAGGCAGTCATATGAATGGTGAGGACCGAGGACGGCTCAAGGGCCAGGCGGTCAGATGAATGATGAGGACCGAGGACGGCTCAAGGGCCAGGCGATCAGATGTGTGGTGTGAGAGACCGAGTACGGCTCAAGGGCCAGGCAGTCACAGACGACTTTGGGACTGACTGAGTGAGTTATGATATGGTCCCGTTGATCCAGATATAAGTGTCCCGGATCCCGGTGGATCCGTGGAGGTCTCATTGTACTGAGTGACAGGGTTCCTGTTACTATTGTGGGCCTGAGTATGTAGCATATTGATTTATGTAAAAATGCCATGAATGCTGTTTCATGCGTGAGTCATAATGGTTCATGAAAAAGTACCATGTGTGATAACTCGTGTGCAATAGGATGGGGAATGATCCCTGCCAGTGTGTTAGGCGGAGGTAACCGCCATTAGGACCGACAATAGGTCATGATATGGTCCAGTTGATTCTCATGTGAATGTCCTGTAATGTAATGTCATGTGATGTACTAATGTGGAAGGTATGTCATATGAAAATGTAAATACGGTGTTATGTTTTATGTGATGAAAGTGGTTTATGACAGAAAAACAATAAATCCGCTGGTTATGTTCCGTTAAAATGTAGTCGCTGATGTCATTTCCCCGTGCCAAGCGGGTTCCCCTGGGGTGCTACCTCACATATGGTGGTGAATGTGAGCATGGCAGCCCGGTGAGACAACGCAGCCCGGTTGCTAAGGGCGTGGCAGCCCGAGGGGTGTGGTAGAGCTTGAGGGCTATGGTGCAGGGGCACCTTATATGGACTTATTTGCTATGGACAATTGTGTTGGTGCACTTTATATGGACTTGGTTGCTAGAGGCAACCACACATCGCACCCCAGCATCTTGCCGGTGGCCCGGTGAGGTCACAAAGACGTCACACTCAAGCTATCGGGAGGCCCGGTGGGGTCCCGAAGACACCAAGCCAGCGCTTCAAACCCAGATAACACTACGAACTGTGTGTTAAGACTGTGTTCATCTCCCACTGGTCTGAACAGGGGGGGGGGTAATGTGGTGATGTGACCGGCATGTGCCCATGGCTGGGTGCATCACACGGGTTATCAGCACAGGTCTCTGTACACATTAGCCAGTTTTCCTGTGTGTGAGTGCTGTAAACCTGTCCAGTACACAGTGGGTTAACATCTAGTAGGGGTAGATGAGCCTAATGAGCGGCTGAACCTGTGTGTGAGTGAGATGTGCTGATTGACTCACTGTGTTGCAGCTGTGGGTGAGGCAGCCTGGATAAGAACCTGCCAGGTGTCTGAGTGAGGAGAGGACGATGGGAATCAGAGCAGTCCAGACCATTGCCATGTGAGGATGTGCTGGAAGTGATCCGTCCCCGGTGGGTGAAGTGAAGGGAGCCTGCCAGCTTCATGCCGGTGGCACGTGATGCGTGCTTGCCAGCCAGTGTCCAGGACTGAGTACGGCTCAAGGGCCAGGCGGTCATATGAGTGATGAAGACCAAGGACGGCTCAAGGGCCAGGCGGTCAGATGTGCGGTGTGAGAGACCGAGTACGGGTCAAGGGTCAGGCAGTCACAGCCGAGTTTGGGACTGACTGAGTGAGTTATGATATGGTCCCGATGATCCAGATATAAGTGTCCCGGATCCCGGTGGATCCGTGGAGGTCTCGTGTGTACTGAGTGACAGGGTTCCTGTTACTATTGTGGGCCCTGAGTATGTAGCATATTGGTTTATGTAAAAATGCCATGAATGCTGTTTCATGCGTGAGTCATAATGGTTCATGAAAAAGTGCCATGTGTGATGACTCGTGTGCAATAGGATGGGGAATGATCCCTGTCAGGGTGTTAGGCGGAGGTAACCGCCATTGGGACTGACAATAGGTCATTATATGGTCCCGTTGATTATCATGTGAATGTCCTGTAATGTAATGTCATGTGATGTACTAATGTGGAAGGTATGTCATATGAAAACGTAAATACGGTGTTATGCTTTATGTGATGAAAGTGGTTTATGACAGAAAAACAATAAATCCGCTGGTTATGTTCCGTTAAAATGTAGTCGCTGATGTCATTTCCCCGTGCCAAGCGGGTTCCCCTGGGGCGCTACCTCACACACTGTACAGGTGCCTAGGACTCGGACATGCTAATCTTTGCTCTGGGAGAGTGTGGCGCCCCTGCGACCAGGGGCCACAGAGGTGAACTGCAGCTGAGGATTGGAAAAACTGTCAAATCCACACCAAAACACACACAGACACTTTGATCCTGAGTCTAAGTCGCTTCATGTCAGGCGAGGGGTGGCGGGAGTAGCTAAGTGTAGGTGGGACCAGGGGCGTAACTAGAACTGGCAGGGCCCCATAGCAAACTTTTGAACGGGGCCCCCTCCAAGACACACCCCCAATGACACGCCCCTCCAAGACACGCCATCAATGACACGCCCCTTCAAGACACACACCCTTACAGGCCCCAGCAGTATATACAGCAGCCCCAGTGGTATACAGCAGCCTCCCCAGTGGTATATACAGGCCCCAGCCGTATTACAGCAGCTCCAGTGGTATACAGCAGCCTCCCCAGTGGTATATACAGGCCCCAGCAGTATTACAGCAGCCTCCCCAGTGGTATATACAGGCCCCAGCAGTATTACAGCAGCCCCAGTGGTATATAGCAGCCTCCCCAGTGGTATATACAGGCCCCTGGTGGTGGTATATACAGGCCCCTGGTGGTGGTATATACAGGGCCCCTGGTGGTGGTATATACAGGGCCCCTGGTGGTGGTATATACAGGGCCCCTGGTGGTGGTATACAGGGCCCCTGGTGGTGGTATATACAGGTCCGTGGTGGTGATATATACAGGCCCCTGGTGGTGGTATATACAGGCCCCTGGTGGTGGTATATACAGGCCCCTGGTGGTGGTATATACAGGGCCCCTGGTGGTGGTATATACAGGCCCCTGGTGGTGGTATATACAGGCCCCTGGTGGTGGTATATACAGGCCCCTGGTGGTGGTATACAGGGCCCCTGGTGGTGGTATATACAGGTCCCTGGTGGTGGTATATACAGGCCCCTGGTGGTGGTATATACAGGCCCCTGGTGGTGGTATATACAGGCCCCTGGTGGTGGTATATACAGGTCCCTGGTGGTGGTATATACAGGCCCCTGGTGGTGGTATATACAGGCCCCTGGTGGTGGTATATACAGGGCCCCTGGTGGTGGTATATACAGGCCCCTGGTGGTGGTATATACAGGCCCCTGGTGGTGGTATATACAGGGCCCCTGGTGGTGGTATATACAGGTCCCTGGTGGTGGTATACAGGGCCCCTGGTGGTGGTATATACAGGCCCCTGGTGGTGGTATACAGGGCCCCTGGTGGTGGTATATACAGGCCCATATACAGTGCTGCCGGCTGGGTGGGAAGCGCGGGAAGCGCACAGTTACCTGCTCTGCCTCTCCCCGTCTCCCGGCTTTTGGTGGGGCGGGCACTGCTGCGCAGTGATCACTTCCTGCAGCCCCTCTTCCGGCTCCTCTTCCAGGATAGCGGTCGCGACGGGCGGCTGGGGGCACGGGCAGCAGGGCCCCCCGGGGAGCTTGGGGCCCCCCCGGGGAGCTCGGGGCCCACCGACCGCGGTAGTTACGCCGCTGTATTGCAGCTGTACGGCATAGCAGACGTAGCGGCGCTGGGTCCGGGCCCCCCACAAGCGCCGAGCCCCAAAGCGACCGCTACGTCTGCTATGCCGGTAGTTACGCCCCTGGGTGGGACATAGAAAATAACCTGAAGAAGGGGCAGAGGAACTGGAGTAAAACCCAGGAACACTAAGTTGGGAAGGAGGAGAAAGAAAGTGAGTAAGCAAGCAAGCAAGTTGGTGGCTCCAGGTGACTTGAGTTGACTTTAAGTGACTCTTGTTGGAGAAGTTGCAGAGCAAGGAGAGAGTGCCCAAGCAGAGACACCCGTTAGCCAGCCAATGACTGAGACCGAACTGAGACTTGCAGGGCTCTGGCAGCCTGCACCACTAATGGACGACCGAGAACCCAGGCTGACACCATGGAAGGAGAGAAGGAGTCAGGTGTACCCGACTAACCTGGGACACTAGTGGCTGGGCCAAAGAAGCAGAGTGCCGGCTCTGTAGATGTGGCCGGGAAAGCTTCAAGCCCCCAACCACAGGAAACCTGGCGGGGAGCAGGAACTCTATGTCCCCGAACCTAACAATCTATGCGGTAAAGGACAAAGTCATCATACTAGGACTAGTGACCCAGAGTGTTGGACAACTCACTACAAAGCCCGTGACGGCCAGACCATAACCGTACGGGAAGGAGTGAAGAGAGAAAGGGCCCGAAAGGTACACTGAGGGAGGATGACGCAGAGGAACCATCCCAGCTGCAGTGAGAACCTCAGCCTGTAAGTACTTGCTGTTGTAAGCTTAAGAACGTAACAAGTGTTGTGAAAAGAACTGTTTGGAACTGTTGTGAATCGTGTTGTTGAGAGTACCAAGTAAAAGCCTGGTAAAGCCCAGCACGGTGTGGACTCAATTGTTATCCGCAGCGGGGAAAGAAAAGCCGCGATCGCCCAGAGACTGTGTTGCTGCCTGATGGTACGGGAAATATCACTCTTACACCACACTACACCTTCGGATGCCCTGGGGAATCAGCCCTAACCGTAGAGGACCTGCCATCACCCCCAGTGGTCCCGATTGCAGCGGTGGCCACATATAGCCACACACTATGGGTGGCATCACAAACTACATTTACAAACTTTATTCCCCTTTTATTTATTTCGTTTTTATTGCCGCACCTGGGAACACAGAGCTGGGTCACGCCACCATGACAAGCCACAGCCCTAGAAGACTACAGGGCCCAGTTCCGAGTACCCCAGTCCCCGGGGTGCGACCGTTATATATTCCGCTAAAATGTGGTTAACGTTGCATAAGTACTTATGTAAATATATTACGTAAAAGGCCTTTAAGCTGTATGAATAATCTTTAATCGTGCTAGTGATTGATTGCTTAATATGGATGTTTTAACATTTATATCGCAAACATTTTCTTATTCTCCCATACTTAGTCATACATGGCACCTCATTTTTGGTTATACTTTATAATAATCAATGAAAGTCATGTAAACTGTACATATTAAATATGCTCTGCGAGGAGAATTTAGTTTTATGAAATTACACATGCGCAGGGTGTTAATACATCTTTAGGATTATATTACAGATGATGATTTATTGAAGATATTTTTGTATTTTCAGTAGATGTCACTTGAACAATGACCCATTCAGACCAATACTTATAATTGTCTTTTTTTAGGATTTAATATTTGACACAAGGACTAGTTTAGGATAATCTGAGCAATGGGGGTTCCACTAACCCTGTGTTATTTACTCTTAACCCCTTCAGGACCACTGATGTGCCTATATGTCATGGTTTCCAGAGAGGTTCTGACCCATGACACAGGCACGTTTCCGGCTTAACTGACAGCTGAGACCCGGCTCTCACTGGCAGAAGTGGTGCCCGTACCATTCAGGGCTGTTCAATCCCCTAAATGCTGCAATCAATAGCGATCGCTGCATTTAAGAGGCTGGGACCCGGGTCATTGTCATGGTGACCCCAGCTCACTCAGCTACAGAAAGCTTCTTATACTATGCCAGGAGCATGGTGTTAGAGGTGATCTGTCAGTGCTGTTATCTATTGCAATGATGGTGTGTAAACCGAGGGATCCTTTACATCTGGGTGAATCAAGTACCAGTTCTACCCAAAATTTACCACCAGAAATATTTACATTCACTTGGTGCAAAGAACTGAGGTCGCACTGCTATCTCAAAGACACCTTCCAATGTATTCGGAACCACAGGAACAATTTGCCTACTGAAACTAGGTTTGTTGTACCAAGAAGTCTCCTTCTACTAAACTAATGTAAATTAGTGGGGCTTGTCTTTGGACCAGCACAATGACCAACAAATTTAACACCAAAGCTATACACTCCCTACCTCTTTCACAAACACAGCTGGACAGATATGCAGTTGTCAAACTCTCCTTACAATATAAGTCTCATTTAGTTTAGTACAGGCCTGTAGAACCAGCTGCAGCCTACTACCTCAAACTGGTACAAAAAAGAGCATTCACACAATTCTTATCAAAAAAGCGTACATAGGGCCGCTATAAGGCTGCCTTCATCTCGCGTCCCTGGTGCGGACGAGAGTGTGTGATCTGTACGCAGGCATCCGCCTGCGCACAGATCACTAATGGCGGGCAATGAGAGCGCACGGCGGTCTGCAAGCATCTGCAGACCGCCGTGCGCTCCATTATAAACATAGGGGCCGCGGTCTGCATGCAGATACTTGCAGATGCCTCTGCAAAACGCTGCGGAGGCATCTGCAAGTCTGAAGGCAGCCTAAATCCATGCAAAAGCAGGTCCACGGAGAGTTTGTCAAATACCAGGGGCAGAATAGCAGTTTCTTCTGTGACCAAATCACCTTGAGCAGCCTCCTCAGACACAGGTTGAGAACCGTCTGACTTCATGTTGTCAGAACCAGGAGACGTTCTTCACAATGTGATCCTCCCACTGGCAGCAAGCCCCTGATTTTTGTCGATGGAATAACCATTACAGTCCGACACACTAGCACACAGTATTGCTATGGAATTAATAGCGCTATATAAAATAAATATTATTATTATTATTATTATATTGATCAGTCCTGATAGAGCTGACTAGCGGAAAGAGAACCGGCCACCACAGGTTCACACTCTACTCGGTTGCTGTCCACAGTGCCCTGGCAGTACCTTTAATCCAGTCCAAACAGAGTTCCCCCTGGTGGCCAGGGGAAGACACCTCAGTTTCGTCACATGTACACTCTCACACTGGTGCATTCCAATGGATTGTAACTATGATCTGTAAAAAGGTATTTCTCACGTAAGGACTAAGTAAAAAAGTTAAGTTTTTTTTTTTAAATATTAAAAACAAACAAACAATAGAAAAGAAGCAAAAAAATAACCTGAAAAATATAATTCCAATTAATACATACATATATATATATATATATATATATATATATATATATATATATATATGTAAAAAAAAGAAACAAAAAAGTAAACATATTTGGTATTGCCACGTCTGGAACACCATGATCTATAAAACTATCACACTATTTAACCCTTTCAGTGAACACCGTAAACTAAAAAGAAAGAAAAAAAAAACCTATGCTTTTTCATCTTACCGCCAAAAAAGCTGAAATAAGGCTACATTCAGACTGTGCGTTTTTTTTATCCTTTTTTTTCAGTGCACTGCAAAAAAACGGATCACTCAAATGACATCCCAGCAAAGTCTATGGGTTTTCATTTTTGCCATTCAGACTGTGCTCTTCTAAAGTGATCTGTTTTTTCACTTTAAAAGAGCTCTGTTTTTGAAAATTACATGTCAATTTGTGCTACGTTTTTCTCCAGCGGTTTTCCCATAGGAGACCTTAAAAATGGGAAGAAAATGCAGCACTCAAAAACGGATCAAAAAACACATTAAAAAACTGATGTTTTTTGGGTGCGTTTTTTTCACAGCTCCTGTTTTGCAGCTAAACACGCAGCAGAGCAGAAGAGAAAAAAAAGCGTCTGAATGTAGCCTAAAATGCTCGCAAAGAGTCACATGTAAATAGTAATAGTATTGCTGAGGATGTCATCTTGTCCTGCAAAAAACAAGCCTCCTAACAGCGCAATAAGCAGAGAAATAAAAAAAAATTATAGCTTTCAGAAAACAACAATGCAAAAATATTTTTTTTCTATTAAATTGTCTTTATGGTGTAAAAGTGACAAAACATAAAATAATGAAACAAATATGGTATCACTGTGTTTGTACTGACCCGAAGAATTAAGCTGTCATAACTTTTATGGCACAGTAAATGGCATAAGAAAAAACCAATTCCTGACAGCTGTTTTTTTATTCTTCCTCACAAAAAGTGGAATAAAAAGTGATCAAAAAACTATATTTAGCCCAAAATAGTACCAGTAAAAATTCCATCTCATCTTCCAAAAAACAAACTTCCCTCACATGACTGTCAGTAGAAAAATAAAAAAACTATAGGTCTGAAGAGGTCAGAGGTCAGCTCAGAGGTCAGTTTGAGACCACCCAATGGTATCTTCTTGAGGGGATTGGGGGTAGTACCCCAATACCATAAATACACAAAATCACTAAATGCAGAGATTAGAGATAGAGGGGATCGGGGGGGGAGGGGATTTAAAGCAAGATACAGTCCAAGCTTATTACAATGTTTCTGTTATGAAAATTTCCCTATGCTGATATGTCAATGTAATGTATCAGACTTTAACATTGGAAATGTTGTTTTTTCAATGCTGCATGTTCTTAAAATCAATAAAATATGTTTAAAAAAAAAACAAAAAAACACTATAGCCTTCAAAATCCAAAAGGTGCAAAAAACCTTTATTTTGTAAAAAATCATTTTTAGTGTGATAGTAGCCACACCTAAAAAATCTATATAAACCTGGTATCGCCTCAATTGTATCGACCTTAAGAATAAAGCCACCTAATCATTTATACCGCAATGTGAACAGTGTACGGTGTAATAAATAAGTAAAGTAAATTCTTCAATTGCTGTTGATTTGTTTATTCTGCATCCCAAAGATCGCTTCTGTTTCGTGTGCCCCCTTGATGACGGAGATGAGCCACCGTCGTCATATTGTCCGAAAAAATTTTCACATGCTTTCCCCGGGTTAGGGATTGTGATGTCCTGAGAGCTTCTTCCATTGCTCGAAGTTCTCTGAAGTTTGAGGAACGATCTCTTGTTTGGCGAGACCAGCAGCCCTGAAAAGTAAATTTGGCGACCAGAGCCCCCCCCCAAGCCTCTTTTGCTGGGGTCTGCGTAGATGGTTATCATCGGGGACTGGATCCATTGAATTCCTTTTCGCAGGTTTTCATGGTTCATTCACCAATTTAGAGAGAGCTTGACTCCGTGGGGAGTTGAATCTTTTTGTTTAGACCTGTGGGCAGAACATTCCACTGAGTGAGAATATGGGACTGCAGCGTTTTCTTTTGAGCCTGAGCCCACATAATCATCTGAATACACACGGTCATTGACCCCAGAGCCGACATGGCCGTGTGGATGGAAACAGAATGTTGTTTCTGAAGGAACTGAAGCTTGGATCTCAGAAGAACCCGCTTGTCTGGTGGGAGAAAGCAGGTTTGTTTGTGTTAGTCCAGAAGACAACCCAGAAAAATCTCCCTCCGAGATGGGGTCAGGCTTGATTTTGGAAAGTTGATTTTCCATCCCAAGGACGTTAGATTCTGAATCGGCTCCAGCGTGTCAGACTAGGAATGACCTGGTGGGAGCAGTGATCAATAAGTTCTCTAAGTAGGGTATCACCACTATGCCCCTCTTCCTTTTTTTTTTTTAAATCAAATACTTTTTTATTGAACATTTTGGTAAACACATGACAGTAACTTCAATTCAGCATGGCAAAAATACAATCATTTTAATATGAACCCCACCCCCACCCTCTCCATCCCCCGGCAGCAGTACCTCCCTCCATACCCATCACAAACAATGCAGCAAGAAATTATATGTTGTTTTCCCTTAATCTGGTTTCCTACCACGTCAGCAGCTCATCCTCCCACCCGCACACCTCTCAGAACGTACAGCAGATCTCACAATCCTTTAAACTGAATCCATGGTCCCCATATGCTGTCATGTAGGGATTGCTTCCCTCTCTTTTCATAGATGCCCCTTTCTAGTTGTATGATATACTCCACTCGTTTAGAAAACTCCTCGTTAGTAGGAGGGTCATTCCCAGTCCAATGTTGCGCAATTAATTTTCTAGCACAGTAGAATAACCTTGCAATGGCTATTTTCATATTAGACACAACAGGAATCTCCTCCACATACCCCAACAAGCATGTAACAGGATCTCCAGAAGCCACACATCCGTACGCCCCTCCAATCATATCCAATACTCCAGACCAGAATGTGGCCAACCTGGGGCACTCCCACATCATGTGGAATATACCCGCACCGTTACTCCCACACCTAGGACATGCAGAGGTTTCCCTCAGCCCCATTCCATGCAGTCGTAGTGGCAATCTATAAACCCTGTGGACTACATAGATATGTGACAACCTTGCAGGTTCACTTAAAGAGAGCTTTGGAATATATTCCAAAATGGTCTCCCATACATCGTTCTCAATATGCCCAAGCTCTGCCTCCCATTTATCCCTTGCCTTCAGTGGAAACTGAAGCAAAAATGTGTGCATGAGATCCCCGTATGTGCCCGAGATAACCCCTCTGGTAATCCCTTCCTGGCAGACATAATCAAGGACCAGGTCTACTTCCACCTTCATACTTTGTGTATTCCTCTGGGATTTAATGGCATGTTTAACTTGTTCATAATGATACCACTCCGTGCCCGATAGTAAAAATTCTCCCTGCAACTGTTGAAATGTCTTCATATTCCTATTTTCCAAAATTTCATCCATCCGAGTTATTCCTTTGGCAGCCCATTCTCTTATATTCCCAATTTTTTGTAACTCAGGAAGATCATTGTTATTCCATATGGGCGTATACTTGGTTAGTCCCCATATCCCTCTCACCTTCTTCAATGAGTCCCAGACCCTTTTAATCAGGTCTAGCGTGGGACCGGTGCCACCCAGCCATTTCATAGATCCCCCTTCCAGGCCTTCCATTACTGGTCTCCCACTCATACAGTGCTCCAGGAGATACCGTGTGGACCCCTTCTTCCCCTCGGGCTTGCCCATCCCCTACAGTGCTGGCTTTGAGCCACTATGAAATACAATTCAGGATTCGGGAACGCTAACCCCCCTTCGTCTTTGGGCCTTTGAAGTATTTCTAATCGAATTCTTGCCTGTTTCTTGCCCCATACCAGGGTTCTAAACAAACTATTTAGTGACCTAAACAATTTTTTGGATATCCAGATAGGTGCGTTGTGTAGGATGTAAAGTAATTTGGGCATTATAATCATTTTAAGAAGGTTGATCCTCCCCACCACCGTTAAATGCAACTTAACCCAAACCTCTATCTTATCTCGGAGTTTCTTAACCAAAGGCACAAGATTGACATTCAAGCAATCTGAAATAGGCAGAGAAACCTGCACCCCCAAAAATTTAAATACCTCCGTGCACTGCAACCTATTCGCCTCTACATTTCTCTCTGACCACTCCACTCCCCGATCTACTTTGAACAGTACAGATTTGGACCAATTAATCTTCAATCCCGATATTGTCCCGAAACTTTCAATGATCTGCATGGCACAGCGCAATGATCCCTCTGGATCTCCTAAAAACAACAGGAGATCATGCCCCTCTTCCTGACGAACGCGATTACCTTCGCTATCACTTTGGTGAACATGCGAGCTGCTGAAGACAGACCGAATGGTAAATCTCAAAACTAAAAATGATGAACCTGGTCCTGAAACAGCATTGCAAATCTCAGGAACTCCTGATCTGCAGGCTGTATCAGGATATGATAATATGTGTCCTGAAGATCTAATGTCGCCATCACAAAGTCCCTCCCTATTAGGGGAGTTGTTGACCGTATTGATTCCATCTTGAATCGGGAGTAGGGGACGTGTCTGTTCAGGGGTTTCAGGTTTATGATTGTTCTGTATGAATCATCTGGTTTTTTTCATCATCAGGAAGAGACAAGAATAGTGCCCCCTCCCAATCTCTCCCTCTGGAACAGGAATTACTGCTCCCAGGAGGAGCTTTTGGACCTCTCTTTCCAGAGTGTCGACTGAAGTTTTTGAGACAAGAGTGAAGTTACTCTCAAATGTTGAAGAGGAGGGGAGGAAAACAATATTCTCATCCCATCCCTGACCAGCTGAAGAATGGGACAGCTTGATGCACATCCCGCCAATGGGAGAGGAAGCTGGCAATCCTTCCCCCTACAGCAATGGCGTCACTTTCTCTCCTGAGGGCGAGAGGAGAAAATACTTCTCCCCTTACCCCCTTTGGAGTAGCTCCATCAACCCCCTTTTCCTTTGTCCTTCTACTGATTGAACTGGGTCTGGGTCCCAAAGCTGGAAACAGGGTTTTTGGTTTGTACGTTATTTTCAAAGAAGGTACAGTAAGCTGCTTCACCAATGACACGGTAACCCTGATTGAAGCAGTCCCTAGCTGATGTATTTAAAACCTACTTATGTGTGAACATACCTTTAGACAGGAATCAGGCAGGACTTCATATAATGTGGGCTGTCTGTGAACTACCTTTTGTGTGCAAAACTCATAAGGGAGGGACGGGGAACCTCTCTCTTCCTGCAGGGCAGGAATAATACTAGGCGCAGATAAATGTGAGTTGTGCACACGATGAACGCGTCTGCATAACCGCGTCCATTCACCAAAAAAAATGAACTATAAAAAACTGAGTGCAAAATCCGCACAGAAAATCACACAAAAACTATGTTGTAATAAAGAATCCAAGTTAGCAGCAAGTGCTGTCCAAAAAAGTATCAAAAACAGGGTTTTTGGTTTGTACGTTATTTGCAAAGAAGGTACAGTAAGCTGCTTCACCAACGACATGGTAACCCTGATTGAAGCAGTCCCTAGCTGATGTATTTAAAACCTGCTTATGTGTGAACATACCTCTAGACAGGACTTCATATAATATGGGCTGTCTGAACTAGCTTTTGTGTGCAAAACTCATAAGGGAGGGGCGGGGAACCTTCCTCTTCCTGCAGGGCAGGAATAATACTAGGCGCAGATAAATATGAGCTCATGTTTGTGCAGATTTTGCACTCAGTTTTTTATACTTCAGTTTTGGTGGTGAATGGACGCGGTTATGCAGACGCGTTAATCTTGTACACAGCTCATATTTATCTGCGCCAAGTGACTTACTGGGCCTGAGGTAGCGCTGGGTTTTGCATCTGCAGGACCTAGGGAGACACGTTCCTTCTGGGCAACATGAGACATACTGAAAAAAACACTTGTCCTACCAGCAAGGAGTGTTCCTGCCAGGGATCCTTATATGTGAGATCTGTGGCTTTAGCGCAATTAGCACCTGGTGCTCCCCTCTCTCGGTTTCCCCTGTGGTGGCCGCCATTGCCGGAGGTCGGGGCGCCCATGGAAAACCCCAAAGTGACGTGCGTTCCACCTTGAAATGCAACCCGGAAGTGACACGCTCCGGTGTCAGATGTCACCCGCAGGCCGCACCATGAGAGGGAGGAAGCCTGAGGAGTTGCAGGACCTGCCTTGCTGCACTGCTCAGCATTGCCATTAGGCGCTGGAGTGTGGTGTGGTCCCACTCCCCCTGAAGCTGGAGCGGCAGAGGGTGGAAGGTGCACCAGCCCGATCGACCCGCTGCCCGGCTATGGTAAGAGGACTTCTTTGCCAGCACCACAGCCTCAGGAAAAAACCTCTTCATGCCCCATAGGGACAGGAAACACTGGTGATAGGAGGTGGGAGGGGCTATTTAACCTTTGTGTTTCCTGCCCCTATTAGGGCCAAGAGGTAACCTCCTGTGTGCTGTCGTGGAGAATTGGAGAAGAAAATATGGTAAAACGAGAGCTGAGGGCACCACTTGTGTTACTCACATAGGATCTGCCTCAACATGTCTGGTAAATATAAACCAATTGAAGAAAGAAGGCACCCATGAAAAATAGAACAATCACAATATTAGAAAATATACCCAAAAAGTTTTATTGGGGTTAAGCAAACAAACAACAAAGGTTAAAATCAGAGAAAATACGGTTAAAGGCAGAACAGACGCCATAAGTACGGAAAACAACTGTGCAAAAGGGTCTTTAATTGCATACATAGGAGTACAATACAAAAAAATATTGTGGTACCGTGTTAGCCAGAGAAATCGATGTAAATACTTAAGTCCCCAAAAAGTTGAGAGAAGTATTATAGGAGTGAAACCTTTATTGGCTAATTAAAAAAATTATATTTGTAAGCTTTGAAAGGTCAAGGCTCCTTCATCAGACAATATTACAATTGACTTACTGAGACATTTAAATACAAAATACAGCAGGACATAAGGAGACGCTACACGCCTGTGGGAATGCACTTCTCTGAGCCTGGACACAGCATGGCAGACCTAGAAGTCCTAATATTGAAAGGTCACTTCAAAAGTGATAGGGAATGAAAATTCTAAAGACCCCGTCACACGTGTCAATCTGGCCTGCGATGTCGGAAGCGATGAGCGGGTGCGCGCTCGGTTTTGACATCGCAGGCCAGCTGTCACATGGCAGGATGTTGCCGGTGACACGGAGGTGATGTGGGTGGAGCCATCACTCGCTGGGCTGGATTCAACCCAGTGAGCGATCCGCAGCAAGCTGCGGTATAGGCTGGGTCGCCGCCAACGTCGCTATTGCGGTGTCAGATGGCGCGATCCAGCCTATTCGCTGGTTGCAGATTCACAGGTTTACGTTCACCCTCGTAAACCTGTCAACCTGCGACATATCACAGTTGCGTCGTGCTGTCACACAGCACGACGCACTTGCGATATTGCTAGCAATGTCACTTTTCGGCGATGTCGCTAGCGATATTGACACCTGTGACGCCGGCTTAAGAATTCACATTCATAAGAATATTCCAATCCCTAACAACTGGGCTCAATTTGACACCTGGATTCATGAGTCATTACATAAACATATACACAATTAACACCTCCACAAGAAGATCTTCTGTTGTGTAAAAGACCACTCTATCTCATCTACATCAGCAACAAAGACTCTATTTCAATTTCTGTAGCCCACCTCCACTTGGCATCTCCTTATGTCCTGCTGTATTTTGTATTTAAATATCTCAGTAAGTAATTTGTAATATTGTCTAAGGGAGCCTTGAAAGCTTACAAATATATTTTTTTTGGTTAGCCAATAAAGGTATCACTCCTACATTTCTCTCAACTTTTTTTGGGACTTACGTTTTTACATACATAGGAGTACAAACCATGCCAATATAAACGTAATAAATTGGCTCACACTGTAATACAGTAAATAATACAGAGAAAATATGGCGTACAGCTGAATCCCCATAGCAGACAATAAGCCTTAGTGATAATAAACCTTAGTCAAAAACATTTGGTGTTTTTACAGCCATACACTACTATTTAATACCCCTTAAAGGAACCCATTAATAAAGCCACTTTTGAGGGTTCTGATGTATTAGCATGTCAGGAACTCTTCAAATGTGACGTGGCATCCACAATCTATTCCAGCCAAAAAACGCTACAAAATTGAACTTGTACTTCTTCTGAACCCTGCTGTGTGCCCAAACAGTAGTTTTCCACCACATATAGGTTATCGGTGTACTCAGGAGAAATTGCACAACAACTGTTAAGGTACCTTTACACACCGCAACTATCACTGGCAATCGGTATCAACCGTACGTGCGCGTGCACGTTTTTAACGGTTGCTAACGATTGCCGATTCCACATGTACACACCGCAATTGTGCCCTCAACCTAAGGGAACGTGGTTCCCCGGAAGTTGAAACTGATACTGCGGGAAACATCCGGTTGAATCCCGTCGCCCCTTCACACGCCGCAATCAGTAGGGGAATGTGGGCGTACATGTTCTGCGGCGCCAAAACATAGGCATGACAGACTTGTGTATTCCGTGACGCTAACACTCTGATTGGACAACGCAATAGCGTCATGATTGGCCAGCCTGCGCAGGAAGGCTGGCTAATACATGACGCCATTGCAATTGTGTAGTGTGAATGGACAGCTCTTTAAATATGGCGCCCTGTGAAGGGACAGCCAATGGTAACACAGTAGCCCCCACCAATCATCGCTGATGGGGCGCTGTATCCAGCACGCTGTGGCACGCCTCTGGGAAATCACTAGGTGACGCAGATTCCATCCCTATCGCCCGTTTACACGCCAATACCAGGGCAATTCAACATTTGGGTTGCCTCGGATTTTAGAACACGGCTCAGAAACCGCTACCCGGAGCAACTGCGAAAAACCCGATCACTTTCCCAAATTACACGCCGCAACTTCGTAGCAATTTCAAGGCAACCGTGACAAAAATCTCGATTGCCGGGCAGTTGCTACACCTCAGTGGCGGCTTGTAAAGGTACCTTCATAGTGCATTTTCTCCCGTTACTCTTGTGAAAATACAGAATTTGGTGTTAAAACAACATTTTTATAATAAAAAAATGATTTTTTTATTTTTATGATTCAACATTCTAACATTCTGTGAAGTCCATGGGGTTCAAGGGCTCACCACGCATCTAGATAATTGCCTTGAGGGGTCTAGTTTCCAAAATTTGGTCACTTGTGGGTTTCCACTGTATAGGCACATCAGGGGCTCTCAAAATGCAACATGGTGTCCGCTATCGATTCCAGCCAATTTTATGTTTGAAAAGTCAAATTGCGTTCTTTCTCATCTGAGCCCTGGCGTGCGTCAAAATACTATATCAATAGCAAAACTTCGGCACACACGAAAAATTCGAAAAATCAGTCAATGTTGCAATCAAGTGACGTTTTTATTTATTTAATCACTCCAAGTGAATCCAAAGAACTTTTGTAAAATATTAACAAGATCGTTGTTAACGTTTCGGTTCCCACCGGAACCTTTCTCAAAACTTATCTGTAAGAAACGAAAAAATTGCAGCATCAGGCAAAATATGCATCAGGAAATGACGAAATAAACATTGGTCATACTGATCTGATTATATATGGTCAATCATAACACTCCCAATATACATAAAAAACTTCTAAACAGGTAATATCAACATAAGCAGTGAGTGAATTATACTGTCTCACTGAAGACTTAATACATACAAAAAGGAGATTTACAAAGAAATTACCTCTGGTCTGAGTTTAGCAAGGAAAAGGAAATGATTCACTTGTGGCAAAGGCCACTTTGTGCAGAATCTATAAAAGATGTATATAAGAACATAACGCTATGTGCAAACTGCATGCCAACAACTGACACTGAGATAATATGACAAAGTATCTATTTTAAGTCAAAAATGATCCATAATGAAGAAAGAAGGAAAGGAAGCAAAAGCATCAAAGAACTATATATTATTAAGTATGGCACCCAGTGTTGTAGTCACAATAGTATGGCAAAAGTATCCCCTGAGAACTCATGTTATCAATCATAATATAATATAATGTAATGTATCTATACCTATATGCCCGCTCTGTCACTGAATCAGAAAAAACATCTATTGAAATTGAAGTCCGCAAGGAACCTGTGAATTGAAACCGCGATTAAAATACTATGAAAAGTAAAGACAAAAACCTCCTGTGGATAGCAGATACCTTGTCCTGTGGCATAAGTAGTATAAGTTGGCCATGTGCAGCGTTTACCGCTTGTCTCCAGCGTCTTATGGCGTCTGGGAAGGATGTGACGCTGCCGGAGGTGACGCGTAATGTCACTTTCAGCCGGTGGAACGCATCAAAGTAGTGGAATGCAAGCCGGAAGCTTGCGCATGCGCAGTAGAAAAAAGACACAGTGACCCTCGTGTTCGGTGTAGGAGCTTGCTGTGAGCATTGTAACAAGGCAAAAGTGCTGTTATGTTGTTGTACTCCTCTCAGGTCCGCTGTGGATGACCCATAGATAGAAAAGAGGAGAGTGAAAAGGAAATAGGGAAAGAAAAAAGGGAAATATTAGTAACATAATTCATAACAACAAAGTAAGAGCAGGGCAATTAGATACCTATGATCTGAAAGCATTAAAGCAAAACAGAAACAATCTGTCATTGTATATATACCACAAAAGGGGATCTCAATTACGTCCTCAGCAAAATATAAGGTAATAACACTACTGTTACTAAATAGGGGGAATCATAAAACAGTGACTCCATTACTCATCTTTACTAAGTGTTATAAATGTGAGCATCCGGACAGAGCACCACACCATAACAACAAATCATTTACCATATACCTCATACTCCCTGTTCATGCCCCACGGTTCTAAGATCTGGAGTATGTGAATCCAATAGGATTCTCTCTTTTTCAATTGCAATATGCGATTGCCGCCTCGGCGACTTATAGAGACATCCTCAATGACCTGGAATCTCAATTGAGAAACTTTGTGTTTGCATTTATTGAAGTGTGCTGGAACAGGGAGGAGATTGTGTTCACATCTGATGGTAGACTTATGTTGTGAAATACGGTCTCGGATACGTTGGGAAGTCTCTCCCACGTATCCGAGACCGCATGGACATTTTATCAGATAAATGACATGGGATGTGTCCCATGTGTAAAACCCCTTGATAGGGAAAAGTTTGCCAGACCGTGGATGTATGAATGTGTTACCCTTAGTAACATGAGAGCACTGGAGACAACCAAGACACGGATATGTTCCTTCTCGTTGAGTGGCTAAAAACCTTTGTCTTGGTATGGTGATGTTTGATCCTATGTCGGCTCTGATTAATTCCTCCCTTAAGTTTTTGGATCTTTTGTGACAAAATAACGGTTCAACATTAAATTCCTGTATGGTAGGATATGATGCTTTCAATAACGGCCAATGTTTTTTAATGGACGTCCGTATTAAATTGTTAAATGGGTGGAAAGTCAGAACACAAACTAATTGTTTATCTGGTCTATCCCTCGCTGCGCGGGTTGGGTTGAAAGTGCATTCATGTTTCATGTTTCGGGTAACCCCGTTCGACAAATTTATTCATCATTTCAAGATGTCTCAAGGAACAAGTAAGGGGGTCTGACACAATGCGAGATATCCGCATATATTGGGAATGCGGCAATGCCTTTTTGATATGTCTCGGATGACTGCTGGTATAGTGCAGGAGGCTGTTTCTGTCCGTAGGCTTCACAAAAAGATCCATGGAAATCAATCCTCCCTCATCCAGGATTACCATTGTATCCAAGAAATTAATTTGTGACAAATCATGTCCCAATGTGAAAGTCAAATTGGGTGTGCAGCGGTTGAGACTGCCGTGGAATTCCAGCAGTTCCAATTCGCTCCCCACCATACAAAGAATACGTTGTCAATGTAACGTACCCAATGTTTGACATTTTTATACAAATTATGACCAAAAACGAAATCTTCCTCAAACTTAGCCATAAAAATATTCGCGTAAGAGGGAGCCACGTTGGACCCCATCGCGGTCCCCCTTCGCTGTTGATAATACTGGTCCTGGAATAGGAAGAAATTACGGGTCAAATGATAGTCAGTACATCTGTACAGAAGTTAATCTTTTCCTTAGTGAAGTCTGAATACTTATTTAGAATAATGCGTCAAAATACTAGTTTTCCAAAATTTGGGGCTAAAGAAACATTTTTGTATGAAAAGGTAAAATTTTCATTTTTTCCTTCCACATTGCTTAAAGGGAACCTGTCAGCTGTTTTAGCCCTTCTAACTTATCCCTACCTGTCCCTGCAGCCACATACTACTGTCCTAACCATCCCTCTCTGACCAATCTTGAATTTATAACAGTGGAACAGAACACTTTTTAAACTTACAAAATCTCTGATGATGGGGCATTCCTCACTGTTCTAATTACATCCTGATGGGCGGCATCATTCCTACAGGACCGATGTCCTGATTTAAATCTCCCGCCCCGCACTTCCTGGTGTATGATGCAGATGCCAGCCGCCGCATCATACCCAGGCATGCACAGTGCACCGGGTGTGCAAAGCTTGGGGATCATTGCCTGGTAACCTTGTGCCGACACAAGGCCGCCTTCAGCGCATGCGCAGATCGCATGTTGAAGGCGGCCTGGGAGTTCTACACCCGGCACACTGCGCATGCCCGGGTATGATGCGGCGCCCAGCATCGCGTCATACACCAGGAAGTGCGGGCCTAGAGATTTAAAGGGAACCTGTCAAGCGGTTTATGCCCCTCCAGCTATCACTGTATGCAGCTGCAGCTTTATAATACCAGTCTAATCATCCCTGTCTGAGCTCATAGTGTAATGTGAAAGGTGAAAAAAAAGCATTTATACACTTATATTTCAGTCCCTGCCTTGGAGGAGGGGGACTATCTGGCAGGATAATAGTTAACTCACTTTTAACTTGGATAGCTAAAGGACCTGTGTGATGTAATGATCATGTGACTATAGTGGGCAGAGCTAAGCCAGCAAATGTATTATGTTCTATGAAAACTTAGCTCCGCCTATTGTAGTCACATGGTTGTGACATCACATCAGGTCTCCCAACATGTTCTAGCACAAGGCTGAAATGTTAACTATTAACCTGCCAAACAGTCCCTGTCCACCAAGCTGGGGACTGACTGCCTCATTACATAAGGAAATGTAAGTGTATAAATGCTTTTTTTTCACCTTTCACATTACACTCTGAGCTCAGACAGGGATGATTAGAATAGTATTATGAAGCTGCAGGTACAGACAGTGATAGCTGGAGAGGCATAATCTAGCTGACAGGTTCCCTTTAAATCAGGACATCGGTCCTGAAGGAATGATGCCGCCCATCAGGGTGTAATTAGAGCAGTGAGGCGGGGAGCGCAGCCTTGGAGACACCGCCTACCTGTCAGGAACACCCTATCGTCAGAGATTTTGTAAGTTTAAAAAGTGTTCTGTTCCACTGTTATAAATGCAAGATTGGTCAGAGAGGGATGGTTAGGAAAGTAGTATGTGGCTGCAGGGACAGGTAGGGATAAGTTAGAAGGGCTAAAACAGCTGACAGGTTCCCTTTAAGTTCCTGTGAAGCACCTGAAATATTAATAACTTCTTGAATGTCGTTTTGAGCAGTCGAAGGCTGGCTTCACACCACGGCACAGTCTGGTCCGGAGCTGTCAGGCATAAACCAAATGTGCCCTCCGGTCCTGTGTGCAGCCGGATGCAGCTGCAGCTGCTAATGATTAAGGACCGTGGCTCGCAGGGAGCAAGCTGCGGTCCTGAAATCAAAATGGCGTGAAGCCGCCGGTGTTCGGTTCCCGGATCGTCCCGGACTGGGGCAAACCGGCCCCTTAGGCTCCCATGTTAGGGAGCACCGGATTGCCCTGGATCCGGGAGATGTGGTGCAGATTAGGGGTGCAGTTTTTAGAATGGTGTCACTTTTTGATATTTTTGCTACATAAGTTTTTCAAAGTCACCTCAAATGTGATGTGGTCCCTAAAAAAATGGTTTTTACTAATTTTGATGGAAAAATTAGAAATTGTTGATCAACTTTTAACCCTTGTAACATCTCAACAAAAAAAAATTATGTTTCAAAAACTGTGCTGATGTAAAGTATGCATGTGGTAACTGTTATTTATTAACAATTTTGTGTGACCTAACCAGGGTTGTGAAACAGTAAATTAAGCATCAGAGTCCGACTCCTCAATTTCCCTGAATCCGACTCCATATAAAGTGGACACTGACTCCACAGCCCTGGACTCTCTGATTAAAAGGCAAAAAAATTGTAACATTTTTGCCAAATTCCTGATGTTTTCACAAATAAATGCAAACAATATTGTACGAAGTTTACCACTAACATGAACTACAATGCAGTGGTGTGCAAAAGTATTTCTTACTATTTTGCAGGTTTGTCACACTTTAATGTTTAAGATCACAAGACAAATTTAAATATTAAAGATAACATAAGTAAGCACAAAATGTAGTTTATAAATTCCGGTCTTTTTTGTTAAGAGAAAAAGAAACACAAACCTACAGGGCCCTGTGTTAAAAAGTGATTGGCCCCTAAACCTAAAACTGGTTGGGCCACCATTAGAGAAAAAAAAACTCACCAAAAAATTGCCAGGTAAATACCCATTGCACCTAGCAGCAGGCTGCTAACTCCTCTGAGAGGCAACACAGGCGTCTATATACCGGTGCTCAATCAGCTACAACCCACAGATGGGGGCGGTTGTGGCACCAGCGTCTGGCCATGCTGTCAGGGAGGTGACTGGTGGCATTTATAGACACAAGGTTACCATACGGCTCTGCCACTCAGGTGCATGTGAAACATAGTGTCAGAGCAGCCTATTGGCCATGCCCTGCTATTAGATCAGGCGGGCTGATCTGCACTGATTATATGCCTGACAAATGACAGACGCCCCCCAGAAGGCCCAACCTTCACATGCACCTGAGTGGCAGAGCCCTATGGTAACCTTGTGTCGCTAAATGCCACCATTCACCTCCCTGACACCATGGCCAGATGCTGGTGCCACAACCGCCCCCATCTGTGGGTTGTAGGTGATTGAGCACACCTGTGTTGCCTCTCAGAGGAGCTAGCAGCCTGCTGCTAGGTGCAATGGGTATTTACCTTGCAATTTTTTGGTGAGTTTTTTTTTTTGGGCCACCATTAGCAGCAAGAACTGCAACCAAGCATTTGCAATGAGTCTTTTACACCACTCGGGTGGAATTTTGGCCCACTCATCTTTGCCAAATTGTTGTAATTCAGCCATATAGGAGAGTTTCCTGGGTGGTAATGTTACTGATGTCACCACTGCTTGTCACAGTTGCTGTGTATCTCAGAGGTCAGCCTGACTGGGAGTGACCGATGAAGCGTTGTTGTCAGAAGAAGGCTTTATAATTTGTACTACAAAATTGGTAAACATTGAGGGAGCAGCATGGACTTAATCAGTGCTATGAGGTTTAATTTTTCTTTATAACAAATTGGTGGTTCCCATTTGTGGACTACTTAGGATTCAGTGGACTACTATAAAATAAAATATTTGTGTTTCTTTTTGCTCTTTTGACTTACTGAGTTAGTAATGTGGGTGTCTCATAAATGCTTCTCCATTACTAACACCAGGGCTTGATGTCAGATAAAACTACACAACTGACATCAACCCCATAAATCATTACCCTAATTGCGATCACACCAAGGCAATTGGAAATAGCCGAGGCGAAGTGCCAGAATTAGAGCATCTAATATGATGCGCTACTTCTGGTGCTGCTGCGGGCTGGGATTTTTAGGCTGGGGCAGGCCCAAACCCAGCCTGCAGTTGTCTGCTTTACTTTGGTTATTAAAAATAGGGGGGACCCTAAGCTGTTTTTTTTTATTTTTTTTTTTATTAACTTAAAGCAGGCTAAACAACCTTTAGTGCCACATGAAAAACACTAAAGGGTGTAAGTCTACAACATCTAAGGGGCAGTGTCGTAACATCAGGGCCAGGGGACCTGATGCAAAAGCTCCAATGGGGCCCCCAATTATTGCAAAACTTTAATAGTATTAGTCTTTTTCTATAGGCCAAAGGGACTTTTGGGGCCCCCCTAGGATGCAGGGCCCGGGTGCGATCGCAACCCTTGCACCCATAGTAGTTAGGGCCGCTTTACACACACCAACTTCTGAACAGATCTCTGGTTGCAGTGAAATCATGGACACATTGTTACATTTGTACACGGCCACAAACTGGAACAATGTGTCCATGATTTCACTGCAACCAGAGATCTGCCAACAATCTCTGCACAATGATCTGTGTGTGTAACTGGGCCTTAAAGATAAATCTACATTATGTGATGTGCATGTGTATATACAGATACAAATCTTATATATAAAACCCGAAGGCCACTTCCGGAAAAAGGCCACGCCCACTTCCGTGATGGTCTTCGCCCAGGCTCATCCAGTGCACTGTAGCCGGGCTGCCCCCGGCTACAGGCACCGGCACACGGAACGTTCCGATCTCGGAAGTTCCGTGTGCCCTCCAGCCACTCCCCTCCACCCTCTGCCCTCCAGCCAGTAGCTACATACCGGGGGGGGCAGGGGGGCCCATTGCCCGCCACCTCGGATGGCCACACACACCCTGGGGGTACCCGTGCTCCCTGCCGTCTGCCTGGAGAGGAGGGAGGGCGGGACTTCCTCTCCTGCAGCTCTGCCCGCCCCTCCACTCCTCCTACACCCGACGCCCGGCCACACCGGTAAGTCTGCAGCCATACACGCTGCTCTGCCCTCCAGCCTGTGTGCCCCCACTGCCCTCTGCCCTCCAGCCTGTCTGCCCCCACTGCCCTCTGCCCTCCAGCCTGTGTGCCCCCTCTGCCCTCCAGCCTGTGTGCCCCCACTGCCCTCTGCCCTCCAGCCTGTGTGCCCCCTCTGCCCTCCAGCCTCTGTGTGCCCCCACTGCCCTCTGCCCTCCAGCCTGTGTGCCCCCACTGCCCTCTGCACTCCAGCCTGTGTGCCCCCTCTGCCCTCCAGCCTCTGTGTGCCCCCACTGCCCTCTGCCCTCCAGCCTGTGTGCCCCCACTGCCCTCTGCACTCCAGCCTGTGTGCCCCCTCTGCCCTCCAGCCTGTGTGCCCCCTCTGCCCTCCAGCCTGTGTGCCCCCACTGCCCTCAGCACTCCAGCCTGTGTGCCCCCTCTGCCCTCCAGCCTGTGTACCCCCTCTGCCCTCCAGCCTGTGTGCCCCCTCTGCCCTCCAGCCTCTGTGTGCCCCCACTGCCCTCTGCCCTCCAGCCTGTGTGCCCCCACTGCCCTCCAGCCTGTGTGCCCCCACTGCCCTCTGCCCTCCAGCCTGTCTGCCCCCACTGCCCTCTAGCCTGTCTGCCCCCACTGCCCTCTAGCCTGTGTGCCCCCTCTGCCCTCCAGCCTGTGTGCCCCCACTGCCCTCTGCACTCCAGCCTGTGTGCCCCCTCTGCCCTCCAGCCTGTGTGCCCCCTCTGCCCTCCAGCCTCTGTGTGCCCCCACTGCCCTCTGCCCTCCAGCCTGTGTGCCCCCTCTGCCCTCCAGCCTCTGTGTGCCCCCACTGCCCTCCAGCCTGTGTGCCCCCTCTGCCCTCCAGCCTGTGTGCCCCCTCTGCCCTCCAGCCTGTGTGCCCCCTCTGCCCTCCAGCCTGTGTGCCCCCTCTGCCCTCCAGCCTGTGTGCCCCCACTGCCCTCTGCACTCCAGCCTGTGTGCCCCCTCTGCCCTCCAGCCTGTGTGCCCCCTCTGCCCTCCAGCCTCTGTGCCCCCACTGCCCTCTGCCCTCCAGCCTGTGTGCCGCCACTGCCCTCTGCACTCCAGCCTGTGTGCCCCCTCTGCCCTCCAGCCTGTGTGCCCCCTCTGCCCTCCAGCCTGTGTGCCCCCACTGCCCTCAGCACTCCAGCCTGTGTGCCCCCTCTGCCCTCCAGCCTGTGTGCCCCCTCTGCCCTCCAGCCTGTGTGCCCCCTCTGCCCTCCAGCCTCTGTGTGCCCCCACTGCCCTCTGCCCTCCAGCCTGTGTGCCCCCACTGCCCTCTGCACTCCAGCCTGTGTGCCCCCTCTGCCCTCCAGCCTGTGTGCCCCCTCTGCCCTCCAGCCTGTGTGCCCCCACTGCCCTCTGCCCTCCAGCCTGTCTGCCCCCACTGCCCTCTGCCCTCCAGCCTGTGTGCCCCCTCTGCCCTCCAGCCTGTGTGCCCCCACTGCCCTCTGCACTCCAGCCTGTGTGCCCCCACTGCCCTCTGCCCTCCAGCCTGTGTGCCCCCTCTGCCCTCCAGCCTGTGTGCCCCCACTGCCCTCTGCCCTCCAGCCTGTGTGCCCCCTCTGCCCTCCAGCCTGTGTGCCCCCACTGCCCTCTGCCCTCCAGCCTGTGTGCCCCCTCTGCCCTCCAGCCTGTGTGCCCCCACTGCCCTCTGCCCTCCAGCCTGTCTGCCCCCACTGCCCTCTGCCCTCCAGCCTGTGTGCCCCCTCTGCCCTCTCCAGCCGTCCTCTGCCCCCTCCAGCCGTCCTCTGCCCCCTCCAGCCGTCCTCTGCCCCCTCCAGCCGTCCTCTGCCCCCTCCAGCCATCCTCTGCCCCTCCAGCCTCCAGCCGTCCTCTGCCCCCTCCAGCCTCCAGCCGTCCTCTGCCCCCTCCAGCCTCCAGCCGTCCTCTGCCCTCTCCAGCCTCCAGCCGTCCTCTGCCCTCTCCAGCCTCCAGCCGTCCTCTGCCCTCTCCGGCCTCCAGCCGTCCTCTGCCCTCTCCAGCCGTCCTCTGCCCTCTCCAGCCGTCCTCTGCCCTCTCCAGCCTCCAGCCGTCCTCTGCCCTCTCCAGCCTCCAGCCGTCCTCTGCCCTCTCCAGCCTCCAGCCGTCCTCTGCCCTCTCCAGCCTCCAGCCGTCCTCTGCCCTCTCCAGCCTCCAGCCGTCCTCTGCCCCCTCCGGCCCTCCTCTGCCCTCTCCGGCCGTCCTCTGCCCTCTCCGCCCGTCTTCTGCCCTCTCCGGCCGTCCTCTGCCCTCTCCAGCCGTCCTCTGCCCCCTCCAGCCGTCCTCTGCCCCCTCCAGCCTCCGCCCGTCCCCTGCCCTCTCCGCGCCGTCCCCTGCCCTCTCCGCCCGTCCTCTGCCCTCTCCGGCCGTCCTCTGCCCTCTCCGGCCGTCCCCTGCCGCCTCCAGCCGTCCCCTGCCCTCTCCAGTCGTCCGGGGGTGGCCACATGTTGACTCAGGATCCAGGCGCCGGAGAAGACGCAGGGTCGGTGGTAAGTATAGCGGAGTGTGTGTGTGTATATGTATGTGTGTGTATGTCCTGACCACTCTGCCCACGCCCCTGCGCTGACCACTCTCACCGCACTCACTACTAGCCACTGAGCGACCGCGCGCAGTGCTAGCCACTGAGCCGCCTGTATACACACAATTAATTTCACCGCACTCCCCTAACTATTCGTAAATAAACTATATCTGGATTCTAGACTACCCGATTCTTTAGAATCGGGCTGCCATCTAGTATATAAAATACATACATCTATGTATGGGTGTATACATATCTCTATATACAGGGGCGGGCTGGCCCGGGGGCAGGGAGGCACTTGCCCCCCGGGCCGGGGTCACTTAGCAACAGTTCAGGGCCGCCGACCGCTGGGTGCATTACTAACATCACTGCAAAAGTAAATTACCGGCGGCCGCAGGCCCGCAGCTATTGTTAATGCGGGATGCGGCCGCCGATGATTTAACTGTACAGACAGGCTTATTGCACCCAGCGGCCTGTACAGGGAGGCAGCAGGCATTGCGTGGGCCAGCCTCTGCCTGTTGCAGCTCCCCAACAACTCTTACCGTGGCTGCCCGCAGAACCCCTCACTTGTTGTTTGGCCGGCCGGCACCTTATCCTGTTTGTGAACAGGGCTGCCCGCGTCACTGCTTAGGGGTCTGAGTGTGGCCATATCTGAAAGCTGTGATGCAGCGCGCCTGGCTACATTACATTCCTGCCACGGAGAAGAGCTAAATGGGACACCAGCCATGAGGTGAGCAATGTGTGCTGCTCCTCCATGTAAAACTTGCCCATGTTCATGCATGGCTGGCTGTGCATGTGTGTCTTGCTGCATGTGTGTGTGTAAGTCTCTGGATGCATGTGTGTGTTTGTGTGTGTCTCCAGCTGCATGTGTGTGTCTCCAGCTGCATGTGTGTGTCTCCAGCTGCATGTGTGTGTCTCTGTCTGCATGTGTGTCTGGCTGCATGTTAGTGTGTGCCTCTGGCTGCATGTGTCTGTCTCTGGCTGCATGTGTGTGTGTGTGTGTCTCTGACTGCATGTGTGTGTCTCTGGCTGTGTGTGTCTCTGCCTCCATGTGTGTGTCTCTGCCGCGGAGAAGAGCTAAATGGGACACCAGCTATGAGGTGAGCAATGTGTGCTGCTCCTCCATATAAAACTTGCCCATGTTCATGCATGGCTGGCTGTGCATGTGTGTCTTGCTGCATGTGTGTGTGTAAGTCTCTGGATGCATGTGTGTGTTTGTGTGTGTCTCCAGCTGCATGTGTGTGTCTCCAGCTGCATGTGTGTGTCTCTGTCTGCATGTGTGTCTGGCTGCATGTTAGTGTGTGCCTCTGGCTGCATGTGTCTGTCTCTGGCTGCATGTGTGTGTGTGTGTGTGTGTCTCTGCCTCCATGTGTGTGTCTCTGGACACGTGTGTGTGTCTCTGGATGCATGTGTGTGTGTGTGTCTCTACATGCATGTGTGTGTGTCTCTAGCTGCATGCATGTGTGTGTCTGTTTCTGGGTGCGTGTGTGTCTGGCTGCATATGTGTGTACAAGCCTCTGCATGCATGTGTATGTTTGTGTGTGTCTCCAGCTGCATGTGTGTGTCCCTGGCTGAATGTGTGTCTGCATGTTAGTGTGTACCTCTGGCTGCATGTGTGTCTCTGGCTCCATGTCTGTGTCTGTCTGCATGTATGTGTGTCTCTCTCTAGCTCCATGTCTGTGTCTGTCTGCATGTATATGTGTCTCTGGCTGCATGTGTGTGTTTGTCTCTGGCTGCATGTATGTGGCTCTGGATGCATGTATGTGTCTCCAGCTGCATGTGTGTGTCTCTGGCTGCGTGTGTCTGGCTGCATGTTAGTGTGTGCCTCTGGCTGCATGTGTGTCTCTGGCTCCATGTCTGTGTCTGTCTGCATGTATGTGTGTCTCTAGCTCCATGTCTGTGTCTATCACAGAAACACACCATCTCTATAATAGTATCAAAATATTACAAAGTTTATTAATAGATAAATAGCAGACATGAAAGCGTAGGATAATATATAATAAATATCCAATAGGAGGGTATACACAAAAAAATTATTCAATTAAATCGTGATACAGTTGAAAGACCCTTCAGATGAGGGAGAGAAGACTAATACGTATGGGAGACATATCCGGACATCCTTATTATAGAAAGTTCTAAAAATGACTATGTGTGTGTCTCTGGCTACATGTGTGTGTGTGCCTGTCTCTGGCTGCATTGTGTGTGTGTCTCTGGCTACATGTGTGTGTGTCGTTGACTGCATGTGTGTGTGTCTCTGGCTGTGTGTGTGTCTCCGGCTGCATGTGTGTGTGTCGCTGGCTGCATGTGTGTGTGTCGTTGACTGCAAGTGTGTGTCTCTGGCAGTGTGTGTGTCTCTGGCTGCATGTGTGTGTCTCTGACTGCATGTGTGTGTCTCTGACTGCATGTGTGTGTGTGTGTCTCTGGCTGCATGTGTGTGTCTCTGGCTACATGTGTGTGTGTCGTTGACTGCATGTGTGTGTGTCTCTGGCTGTGTGTGTGTCTCCGGCTGCATGTGTGTGTGTCGCTGGCTGCATGTGTGTGTGTCGTTGACTGCAAGTGTGTGTCTCTGGCAGTGTGTGTGTCTCTGGATGCATGTGTGTGTCTCTGACTGCATGTGTGTGTCTCTGACTGCATGTGTGTGTGTGTGTGTCTCTGGCTGCATGTGTGTGTCTCTGGCTGCATGTGTGTGTGTGTGTGTGTGGCTTCATGTGTGTGTGTGTGTGTGTGTGTCTCTGGATGCATGTGTGTGTGTGTGTCTCCAGCTGTGTGAGTGTGTCTCTGGCTGCGTGTGTGTCTGGCTGCATGTTAATGTGTGCCTCTGGCTGCATGTGTGTGTCTGCCTCCATGTCTGTGTGTCTGGCTGCATGTGTGTGTGTCTGCATGTGTGTTTGCCTGGCTGGCTGCATGTGTATTCAATCTGGCTGTGTGTGTATGCGTGGCTGGCTGTATGTGTGTGGCTGTATGTGTGGCTGGCTGGCTATCTTTGGCTGTGTGTGGCTGTGTTTGTGTGGCTAGCTATGTGTGTGGCTAGCTATGTGTGTAGCTAGCTATGTGTGTGGCTGAATGTATGTGGCTGATATTGTGTGTGTAGCTGGCTGTGTCTGTGTTTGGCTGGCTGTGTGTGCCTGTGTGTGGCTGGCTATGGCTGTCTATGTTGCTGGCTGTGGCTATGTGTGTGGCTATGTGTGTGGCTGTCTATGTGGCTGTGTCTCTCTGTGTGGCTCTCTGCGTCTGTGTAGCTGTCTATATGGCTAACTGTTTTTGTGTGGTTGTGACTCTGTGTGTGGCTGTGGTGGGCTGTCTATGTGGCTGGCTGTCTATGTGGCTGACTGTTTTTTGTGTGGCTGTGGCTCTGTGTGTGGCTGTGGCTCTGTGTGTGGCTGTGGCTCTGTGTGTGGCTGTGGCGGGCTGTCTGTGTAGCTGGCCACTGTGACATCCAAATGCTGTTTCTGGTAGAAGGGAAGGAAAGGAAGAAAGCGCACCGATCTAAATGTAAATGTATAATCAGATCGTAGGTGGATGTGGATGGCACTCACCTTTTTTAGGTCTTGTTCACTTGCGTATCGGTCACTAGGGACCATTAGGTATCCAGGAGTAGATTTCCTCAGTAGTCGGTATGCTGCAAATCCCTGGTAGCTAGTAAGTAGCTCAGACCGAGTTACTATAGGAATATGGATCCAATAGAGTTTTTTACCAGGCTATTTGCGCTCCCAGAGGTCTGTGATCCAAAGCTTCTTATAATTTCATAAAGAGTTTTTTTATTATTTCATGAGAATAGCACATACAACGCGTTTCGACAGTAAAATATGTCTTCCTCAGGTATATTGTTAAAACAATATACCTGAGGAAGACATATTTTACTGTCGAAACGCGTTGTATGTGCTATTCTCATGAAATAATAAAAAAACTCTTTATGAAATTATAAGAAGCTTTGGATCACAGACCTCTGGGAGCGCAAATAGCCTGGTAAAAAACTCTATTGGATCCAAATGCTGTGTGAGTGTCCGACAGTTTTCTTAGATCACATCCATGTGCAATCTGTTTTGTTTCTCAGCAGCTATTACTGCTATTTACAGGAGCATTTTACAGTTGTTTCAGCTGAAGAATGAGAATGTATCAGTGAAAAAAACTGATGCCTCTCGGATGGTCCGTGTGCTGTCAGTGTGCGGTCCATGATTTTGTCGGACTCATAGGTGAGTCTCGCACATGAATCGCAGACTGTCGCAGCATGTTGTGACTTTTTTCCCATCCAGAATCTGGATGAGAAAAAAGCGTCCGACACTCGTCAATGTGTTTCAGACGTTGATTAACTGACTGCAATGCGATAAAATCACACATTGCACTTATCCGAGTTTCACGCCAGTGTGTCCGTACCCTAATAATAAAATCCATATAGTAATCCTACAATGTCTGCGGGACATGGTATGGGGGGTTTATGGCTCAGTTAGTACACTCCATACTTCTTGTTATTAACCAGTTAATGCTCTCTTGTCCACCGCACTTCAGTGTCAAAAGAGGAAGACAGCGAGACAGGCAGCAACATGGCATCAGGGAGCCCCTGACCTCGAAATAGAAGATCCTCAGATCCCGGTATTGTGACGACATATGAAGAAATATTTTTTTACATTTATATTACACTATGAACTCCACAGCACTTTACATACATCATCAACACTGTCCCCATTGGGGCTCACAATGTAAGCATCCTACCAGTATGTCTCATATTGTATATCACCTTTCTTTGAGATCACCTTCACAAATATTGCATTTATTGAACTTGTCAGGTTTTGGATGTTTTAAGATTGCATTTGTTTGCAGGATGTCAGAATTGACTCCCAGAGCTGCTGGTTTGATGGTTAAGGTCTTACAGCATCTTAGATTTTTTTTGCTTAATGGTACTTCTAAGTTTCTCAATAGGGTTGAGATCAGGGGAGACTGGTAGCCACACCATGGTTTTCTCTACTTTTATGTCCATAGCAGCCAATTACTCAGGGCTATGCTCTGTACGAAGAGATGGTGCATTGTCATGCATGGGGATGATTTTGTACAAAGAAAAAAAGTGGTCAGTCTAAAAGTATATATACTTTGCTGTGGTCCTTTTCACGCCTTCATGGACCCTATAGGGGCAAACTAGCTCTCTCCACATGATTACGACCCAAAACATTACTGCCACCATCCTTGCTGATGTGACATGGTGGCGGTCAACTAGCAACCATCTACTCCAACCATAATGGGAACCTCTAGGCTCCCTTTAGCCTTTAGCTACCCCTCCGTCTGCAGGGGGTCGTGGCACGATGGGGGGGCACCGCTGACAGTGCCTAGGGCGCAGGAACTCCAAATACGGGCCTGGCAGGAGAGGGACCGAGATGGGCCGCCGAAAATTTCCGACAGCACCCCATCCCCCCCGGTCACCACCCAAGGGCTGCCGGAAAAACTTTGCCACCCAGGATTTGCGTCGCCAGTCAGCCCCTGTCTATATACATCTACACATATACACCCACTCATATACAGCTGCTTTTCTATGCCGCTTACCTATATAGCCTGCCTTCCTCTATAGCCTGCCATACAGCAGTGTTTCTCAACTCCAGTCCTCGGGACCCACCAACAGATCTTGTTTTCAGGATTTCCTTAGTATTGCACAGGGGTTTGAATTATCCCCAGTGCAGGTGATTAAAATAATTCAAACCCCTGTGCAATACTAAGGAAATCCTGAAAACAAGATCTGTTGGTGGGTCCTGAGGACTGGAGTTGGGAAACACTGCTATACAGCCTGCTATCCTATACCGCAGCCTTCCTATACAGCCTGCTATCCTATACCGCAGCCTGCCATACAGCCTGCCACCCTATACAGCCTGCCACCCTATATCGCAGCCTTCCTATACAGCCTGCCTTCCATTCTGTTGTCTGCTTTCCCCGCCTAACTTTTGCAAGCAGTCTTTGTGTTGCCCTCAGATAAGATGGCTGACGAGCTTGTTCCGGTTTTATAGCGGAAGAGCTCTCCTCACTCAGCCCGAGGTAACTTCCGGTGTCTCTGTTTCTCCGGTCTGTGCCGGTTAAACAGCAGAGTGGACGATGCTATCTATGGACTTTCTGGATGATGTGCGGCGGATGAACAAGAGACAGGTAAGGAGCACTGACAAGATGGCGGGTGACGCCTCAGCGCTGTGGAGACCTGGAGGAGGCTGGTAACACGGCACCTGAGCGTGGAGCGGCCGCCACTGCAGTGTGAGCACGGCTTTCCGCCATTACTGGCTGCTCTGGAGTGTAACACGCCGGCGGGCACGGCTGTACACACCATAGTCTGCCATTGTATGTAGTATGGGGCTGCCCTCACCCAGGACCCTGCTCGTGTGGGAGCCCCCATGGCTGCCCCGTGTGAGCCCATAGTAGACCCCTGTAGAGGTCAGTGGGATCTATTGGGCACTATTTGTATCAAGGTGAGCAAACACATTGAGGTCACGGCCATACAGTGCAAAAAGCTGTTGAGCCGTATGTGGCGGCGTGTCCATATTGACCTGTAGACTACAATGGGCAAGGAGAGGTAACACTGAACTATTCTTTCACTGTGCTTTGTCAGGGTGACGTTATTGCTTTATTTAGGATATGCAGTAAAGCAATTGATGACCAGAAAGCATATACAAGACCTTATGGTCAGCGGGATACATACTGACATATACGCTTTTAAACTGTTAGGATTATTTATTTGTTCTTATAACTATGAACATACCAGTTCATAAGACCCCACCGATTGCTCAAAGTCCCCCTCCCCCCCTTTCCTCAGGGTGTGCAGCAGTCAGGTCACACCCAGCGGACTACAGATGCACTGGAAGGAATTGACTATGGAGCTCACACTTTTGTTTGTATTACTAAATTGTGCTCCTGTCTGCCCCCCCCCCCCCCTATCAATGATCTGCTTATATATTTATAAGAGCACTAAAATATTACACTTCGGGTTATTTCTCTAGCCCTCTCTCTGTACTTTCCCAGAAAGGAGATTTTTTTTTTTTTAGCTAAGTATAGACTTATAGTATATATATGTATTGCATATGATACATGTATGCGTTGAGGGTTACTTACATTTTTAATGTACATTACCAGTGCATATGCCATCTGTCTACTGATTTATTAATTTAAATTAGCTAATCTAACCTTTTTTGAACATTCATTCCTACAGATTTCAGACTGACAAGCCAACTTGTCACATTGGACATTTTGTATTTTAACATTCCTTATCCTTTGTTTTAGGCCAGAGACACACGAGATACTCACATGAGTCTCGAATGCCTCTCCCAGCACGGCCACTGGCTCTCTGGACGGGGAGGGGTGTGTTTGCTGCATAGAATCACATGTAATGACATGCTCTTGTCCATATAGGCAGTGGCAATGACAGGTAAGGCATTCGAGACTCATGCGAGTATCTCTTTAACCCCTAAAAATCAGTCCCCAGACCATTTATACCTGTCCCTGCACCTCCAGTAATGCATTGTAGGCATCCCTTTGTGTAAAAGAAAAAAAAAAAAAGGGTATTTGCAAAGAATGTAAAAGTGCTTTTATTACCTTCCTTTGTGCAGCTTCTCGGTGCTTGAGAAGTCACACAGTCTGGGATTAGCTGCTGCAGAGCAAACTCGCGCATGCGCAATGCGCAGCGCGAAGTTGTATGATATGGATATGACGCGATTTGCGTCATACATCCTATACTGCCCATGGAGGGGGGCGAGGGAGCTCACAATACATTAGCACGCCCATCTGGGCGTGAATAATTGATCTGCCTGCGGCGCTGAGAAGCCACAGGGAACGCCCTGTGTGACTTCTCAAGCACTGAGAAGCCGCAGAAAGCAAGGTAATAAAAGCACTTTTACATACTTTACAAATACCCTTTTTTTACACAAAGGGATGCCTACAATGCATTCCTCGAGGTGCAGGGAAAGGTATAAATGGTCTCGGGACTGATTTTTAGGGGTCAGGTTCCCTTTAAGACTGTGAGCCCTTGTGGATAGGGTTCTCTCCCCTCCTGTATCTGTACGACTTGATTGTCCAAATATTTTGTACTTGTCCTCGTGTGCCCATTCCATATGTAAAGTGCCATGGAATCTAATGGAGCTATATAAATAATAATAATCTTGTACTGTTTGTCTCCAGCTTTAGAGCAGTGTTCCCCAACTCCATTCCTCAAGAGCCACAAATAATGCATGTTTTCTGAATTTACTTAGTTTCCATCACCTGGGCAGTTGCTTCAATTATCACCTGGTCAATACAAATGGCCACTTTACACGTCCCAACATCGTTTCGATGTTGTATACAACGGCACGGGAGCGCACATTTTTTTGGATGCATTCCAAGATCGCATAAGAGCTGTCACACAGGGAGATATCGGCAGGCAACACAACTGCGATGTCTACGCCCCCTTGTATGCGCGAACCAGGGAACGACCATTTAACATGGGAGTGAATAGGGAGAGTTGCTCTCCAAGTCGGTGTTGGGCTGTCACACAGAACGATCCTGCCAGATCGTCCATCCAATGTCGGGCAGTTGGAGAGCCTGCACAATTCTTCCCTGATATCGTTTTTACATCCTTCTTGCATCGAATTGCACATTTACAACGCACGAACGATATCGGCGCCAACGCGCGAACCACGTGACTTTTTATCGAAGTTGGACGACGATATCGGGGCGTGTAAAGTGGCCATAAGGAAATCCTGCAAACATGCAATGTTGGTCACTTTTGAGGACTGGAATTGGGCAACATTGATGTAAAGGGAGATAAATCACCATCTGCGTTTATTCCTTGCCCTGCTCATGGGGAGCATGCAATTGTATCGCTGGTTCTGACAACAGATATTTCATTAGTATAGGCATAAATTACCTAGTATGGGAATAGCCAGCCCCTGAATATCTATCTGAAGGGCACTTAATGGGAACTTAACAACCTCTGTAGACCCCTTCCCCCCAACTACCATCTTGCAAGCCCCTTACTACTGGATATGCAAAAGAAAAAAAAAATAATTTTATGCCTTTTGCCGACATAGGTTATGTCATGTAAGCCCTTTTGGTGCTTCATGGTTAAAGGGCTCTTGTGGGACTCTTGTTGGCTGCTCAGCAAAAAAAAGAAAAATGAGTGTTCATGACAGGGCTGTGGAGTTGGTAAGCCCAACCTCCTAGTCCGGCTCCTTAATTTCCATGAAACCAACTCCACCAAAGTAGTCACCGACTCCACAGCCCCGGTGTGCAGTCGGTAAACCAAACCTCCGACTCCTCTATTTCCCTGACTTTGACTCCCAATCCAATAAAATGGACACAGACTCCACAGCCCTGGTTCATGAGAACCCTCTCTGCGGCCACTTATATTAAATTAGGTGGAATAATATGATGGACTAAAGGCCCCGTTACACACTACGATATCGTTGGTACGTCACAGCTTTTGGGGTGGTGCAGCGACGTCGTAACAACGTTGTTGCGTGTGACACATAGATACGACCAACGATAAGTCATTTGATCGTAGGTTTATGAACCTGACCATAAATCTGTCGTTCATTTCAACCTGCAACATCGTCGTGTGTGACACCTTTCCAATGATCTCGTTTACGACTTTGCCTATTCAGAACTGAAGCAGGTAGGCGACCAAATGACCGCAAGTATCGTTCGCTTGCCGCGGAATCGTTCAATATATCTGTACGTGCGACACCTCAGCAGCGATCACTAAACGATGTGCCAACGATCTCGGCCAGGTTGGATCGTTGGTCGCATCGCTGAGACATTGAAGCGTATAACGGGGCCTTTAGTCTTGCCCACCACACATTATAACAAAAGGATGAAGAACTGTAGTGTGAATAATGTCTGTTACATATTATTGCACGTGCAGGAAGTGCACTGCTAAATTCGCACATCTATAAGATGTCAATGTGCTGTCAGTTATTAAAACTAACAGCGCACGAACCCCTAAATAATCATTGAAACATACTCGCATCCATGTACCATCCATAACACTTGGAGCATTTCCTCCTCATCAATTTTACTGATCAGACTTGTTTAATAAAGTTTATGGGAATCCATAAAGAATGGAAGACATGTTTTGTATTCAAGCATTCCATCCAGGTTTTACACATTTTTAAATTGAACTTGTCACCATGTTTTTACAATGTAAAGTACAACTACCACCTTTTAAGGCCTCTTTTACTGTATTCTAGTAAGCTGTATATAGGTTCCCAATTCCTCCGCATAGCACAAACCATACCTTTTGTTATACCACCATATGGCACGGTCCAATTAGCATCACTGGTCTTGCTTCGGTGCCTCTGCTCTCCATATAATCGCCATGCTTACTTCATGTGTGTGATGCATCCTACGTAATACATACAGTGCCCCCCCCAATCGCACTCCTGCACAGACATACTTCACACTGCCCTGCTGAGGTCAGCGCAGTGTACTGTAATGTGCATACGCTGGGAGATACACTGGGTCATTGACACCCTTTGTATGTGCATTACAATGTTTTGCTCTCCCCTCAAAAGGCAGAGCGAAATACGCCTATTTGGGAACACTATTGGCGCTCACTTTGTGTATGATGTAATACACATTATCCACATGACGCAAGCAGGAGGATGGTGATTATGGTGAGAGGTTACGCGCCAAAGCAATACCAGCAATACCCATCAGAAAGCACCTTATGGAGTATAAGGAAAGAAATTTTATGTGCTATGCAGAGAGGATTGTGAATGTGTGTACACCTCACTAGGGTACTGTAAGAGAGGCCTTAAAGGACTGATTTATAGTCTTCAATTTATGACACTATGGCAGCAGAGATTTTAATAAATAACTTGGTCCCCATGTCTATAGCCCCCTGTAAGCTGTTAAAAAGACTTTATAAAGTGTATAGATAAGGAGTCCGGAGGGACTTTCTCAGTAATGAGTCATCGCTGCTCCCTGGTGTCCTCCCCGCCTCCAGCCCTCTATGTGCCACCTCTTGTTCAGCCTCCTTTATGTGTCTGCACTCCTCCCCGCCTCCAGCCTTCTGTGTACCACCTCCAGCCCTTTCTTGTATGTGTCATCGCTGAGGGCTGGAGGTGGCACACAGATGGCTGGAGGCGGGGAGGACACCAGCAACAGCAATGACTCATTAGTAAGTCCCTCCGAACTCCTTATCTGTACACTTTATGAAAGTCTTTTTAACAGCTTACAGGGGAACTATAGACATAGGAGACCCCTTCCCTGAATGAAGCAGACATGCTGCATTCAGTCCTGCATTCAGTTAGTATAGCACCAGGGGGGGCTGACGGGTCCTCTTTAAAACAAATCTCCCACAAACCCATATCTCATTCTGCTCAGCTTCTCCTTCTCTATACCATGCCATGCACAGATCAGACTGCTTGTACAACATGACAGGTTCCCTTTAATTCGCAGAAAATGTAACGATTTTTCAAAAATAATTTACTGGAAAATGCTCCTGTATACATATAATATGGTTTCAAAGGTTAAGAGCGGTATTATATCTGTTTTGCAGTATATTGCTGAAAACTAAAATGTTTATGCAATATTCTAAAATTTGTCATGAAATTGTTGCAGCTTGACTAAAAATCATTGCAAAAACTGCACTAGTTCTGCTGTGTATATGAATCTATAAAATGTTTTGCAATGAAAGAAATTTGCAGAACAGAAAAGTAGTAACACGCTACAACTTGCTTTCTGCTCTGCATTTCACCTAAGGCCAGGTTTAGACAGCTGTACAAAGACGTGGAGCAGTCACATCCACAATATTGTAACAGGTAATTACTAGTGATTAGAGAGTAGCAAGATACTCTGATTTGGATAGCTCTAACCAAATACTTTGAACCAGTAACCAATGTAAATCAATGGGGAACTCGTATCTAGATACGAAAACATTTCAAAGTATCCGGTTAGAGCTATCTGAACCTGAATACCTTACTACTCGCGCATCACTAGTAATCACTATAGAATATAAAAAAGCTACCATCATGTTACACGGACACAAACATGACCTTTAATGTTAAAGGGATCCTGTCACCTCCAGAACGCCTCCTAATCTACCAAAACATGTCCCTGCAGCATCCCATCACTAATCTCACAATTCTTTTGTCTCCTAAAAGCATCCTGTGAAAGTGCATAAAAACGTCTTAATACTTACTCATTAGGGGTTATAATTAGCAGGGGCTATATTCTTTAGCCCTTAGGGCATGTGTTTTTGCAGCTCCAGGATACAGCTCCTCTGTGTTCCTCTGCTTATGCAGGCATTGCCCTCCCCCCTCTCTATCACTCACAGAATGCAAATCATTAGTCCTGCCTTCAGCTGCACATCACAGCAGCACAGACAGAGAGAGGGTGGATTATTCGGGGCGTGAAAATGAACACCTAGTTGGAGGGCTTAAAGTCTCACATGGGACGCCCTCTGAGACTTATTCAGAGCCAAGAAGTCTCAGGTTTGTAAGTGTATATTGTTGATTATTCCAATGTTACAGAGCGCTTTTTTTTTTTTACAGAAAAGGACCACTAATAATAATCTGTCATGGTGCAGGGACAGGTATTAATAGGGTTGGGGGTGATTTGGAGGGGTCAGGATCCCTTTAAGAAGATGCTTGTGAGTGTGCTGTAGGAATCCCTAGACCCCTCCCTTTGTGATGTCACCCCAGGTCTATCACCACAAGAGGACCTTTGGTGATCTATGTCAATTACACTGGGGTGTTATTACATTTTAAAAACTGCATGACAGAAGTGAATTGATGTGACTGATTCCAGCTTAATTATCCACCCCATGACTGTTCAGGTACCTAATGCAAATATCTAATCGCCTAAGGGCCCCGTCACACCTGGCAACGGGGCTGGGGATGTCGGCGGCGGGTGCGCGCAGGTTTTTGGCGCCCGCCAGTGTCGCCGTCCCCCGTTTACACGGGGTGACATCTCCAGCCCCGTGCCGGCGAGCTGTCAGGCGGCATCACCGCCGGAATGTCTGAAAACCCCAGTGGCGATGCTGGACAATGGGAGCCTATGGCTCCCATCGCCTGACAGGTCGCCGGCGCCCGGTTACATGGGGCGATGTGTGCACATCGCCCCATGATGGTCGCCTGGTTTCAGAGCACTGCTCTGAAACCAGGCGACCGCCTGGCACCGCTGACCGCCCCTTTACATGAGGCGACGTAGGGGCGATGTCGCCGCCGATAGGCCATGCCCACACGTCGCCTCTGTAATGGGCGGCGATGTCGCCCCGTTTAATGGGTTTTTTAAAATTTTTTTTATAAATACATGGATTTTTTTTTTTAAATGAGGTTAGTAATGCACAGTGCATGATCGAAATAACATTGGGGGTGGTTTAAAAATAAAAAAGACATGATAGGTTCCCTTTAAAGGGAATCTGTCACCAGGTTTGTGCAGCATAATGTAGAGACATACTCTGATTACAGCCATGTGTCACTTATTGGACTGCTTGCTGTAGTTTTGATAAAATGACTGTCAGCAGGGATTATCCTTAAGAACTAGTAAACCTGCAGCCGGGTAGTCCTCAGTTTTCATGAGTTCTGTATAACCCTGCCCTCACCTCTGTATGGCTGGGGTCACACACACAGATATCTGGGCAGATATTGGTCACAGATCTCTGGTTGCAGTGAAATTATGTACACATGGTTCCATTTTGTGGCTGTGTACAAATGGATCAATCTGTCCATGATTTCACTGCAACCAGAGATCTGTGAACAATATCTGCCCAGATATCTGTGTGTGTGACCCCAGCCTAAGAGAGATTTCTGTGTATGCTGTTCATAGGCAGAAGGCACATACAAACACCCTTATTTTTTTTTCCGCTCTCCCTTATTTATGAATGTATGTTCTGTTTTTTGCCACTTACTGGTTACTTGTTGGTCTCATCATTTCTTGGCCAGTTTTATTACTATTCTGTTGTATATGCCATAATGTTAAAATACTAATATTAGCTGTATCAATTAAAGGGGAAGTCCTGGGAGATAAAAAAAATATTGTACTGTCTCTGCCCTCATCCTATATAATAATTGCCAGTTTCTGCAATCCGGCCACTGTGCCGCTATTCTGGCATGCACCGCGGCCGGAGCGGCACGAGCGATGGCGCGCATGCGCCATTGCGAGCCGCTGCCTTCGTAACACTTGCGGCGTCCTGGCAACCCCGGCGCATGCGCGGTGAACACCAGGAGCGAAGGCCCGAACGCCTCCTAGCAACCCCCCGCACATGCGCCATCGCTACCGCAGTCACGCCGGAAGCGGCGCGAGCGATGGTGCGCATACGACGTCGCGAGCCGCCGCTTTCCTAACACTTGCGGCATCCTGGCAACCCCGGCGAAAAGGGAACAGAAAGAGAGTGGGGGGGCCAGAAGGCCAAAAAGAGAACACGGGGCAGAAAGAGAACACATGGTGGACAGGGGGCCAGAAACAGTACAGAGGAGGGGCAGAAAGAGAACACATGGGGCCACAGGGGGACCGAAAGAGAATGAGGGGCTGAAAGAGAGGACAGGGGGACAGAAACAGCATGGGGGGACAGGTGCAGAAATAGAACACATGGGGGACAGGGGCAGAAAGAGAGGATGGGGGCCAGAACCAGTACAAGGGAGAGGGCAGAAAGGGCACGGAGGGGGACAGGGGAGCAGAAAAATTGCACAGGGGCCAGAAACAGTACAGGGGGCACAAACAATACAGGGGGGCAAGAACCAGTACAGTGGAGCCTGAAAGACTACAGGGGGGACAGAAGCAATACGGGGGGAGGCAGAAAGACTACATGGGGGCCAGAGAGCGTAAACTGAGGTACAAAGCAACAACAGGATGGACTGTACACGGAAGGAGACAGTGCACACAGACAGCGGGATCACGGAAGGAGAGAGCGCGTGCACGGATGGACAGATCGCCAAAGGAGAGAGCTCTCGGAGGAAGCGTGTGCACGTAAGGAGAGAAAGCTCACATAGGCAGACACAGTGCACGCACAGAGGGAGATAGGGTGCATGGAGGAGCTCACACAGGGGGATGACCGCTCAAAGGACACATCATAGAGGGAAGAGAGACCACATACAGGGAAGACAACACAAATAAGAGAGTAAATGAGGGGAAAAAACTGTACAGTGGGGTACAGAGACAGCACATAGGGGGGAAGACCGCTGAAGGGAGAGTGCACATGAGAAAAGACTACAGCATGGGGGGGTGGGGGAAGGCGGACAGAGGGAAAGACAGCTGCTCCTCGACCCACAACAGAGCCCGCCCCATCGTAACATCACTGCTCTCCCGATGCGATGGCATCGGGGCTATTTCTAGTACACTATAAAGCTGAGCTGTCCACTGCCGTTTTAATATCTTTAGATCACTTGTAAATCCATAAAGTAGTAGCTGCTCCTCAGCCCTCACCCATGTATGGGACGTTACATCACAGAACCATGTAAAGCTTTGTGCTTCTTCAGAGAACAGGAGGCATGGCTGCCAAGTCCATGCTCTCACAAACTGCTGGCCTTTCACTATACTTGTTTTTATCTAGTGTAAATAACAGGGGCGCCAGCAAGGAGTCGGTGGCCACACCGCCCTGTTCTTTGCAGCAGCACTGAGCTTACACCGCTCTGTGATTTAATGTGCCATACGGTTGGGGTGAGGGCTGAGGAACGATATGTTATTCATTTATAAATGATCTAAAAATCCTAAAACTGCAGTGGACAGCTCAGCTTCATAGTGTCAGGTCCCCTGTGCCCCCAGAACCACAGGCAGTTCTCTAACCCTTGCCTAACAGTCTCTTCATGCAGCAGCATCCATAAACAGATCTTTAGAAAAAGTATTTCTGAAGACCGTTTTGAGATGCCAATTAGGGCTTTGATTTGTCAGTGGGGCGTCAGTTCCCCCAACTAGTCGGCCCACATAGCATGTTATTCTGCCCCTGTGAGCGTGATAACATGCTATGCACAGCATCGTGCAGCTGTGTATTGCACTCACCATTAAGTGTCTCTGTCTTCAAGTGTATGCACCCCTGGCTTAAGAGAGACTCACCGCACATGATCAGAAAGTGCCGCGTTTCCAGTCTTGCACGCCATAGAGCTGGGTATATGTATCCCGGCTTCATGATCACATTGCACATATCACCAGTAGACTCCCATTGCTTTCAGGTTAGGGAACAGAATGAAATTCACTTTCATTTTTATTTTGCAGTATGACCACTAGTATGAAGCTATGAACAAAAAATCTAACTATTAATACTGTAATTAATATTCTATTATGTTACTCAGGTGATCAGAAATTAATAGTTTTTTTTTTTTTTTTTTTAGCTATATTATCAAGTGTTAAACTTTGGTATGATCGTGTCCTCTGCACTGATGATATGGAAAGGTCTGATGGTGATTACTGGCAGTGAGAGTCCTATAGTTGTTGTCCTAAGGTAAGCAAGTCTCAACCCATATATACGCTGTCATACTTGTCTATCAGTATCACTGTGAATAGTGCTTTCAATAGCTATTTTTTTTTTTTCTACTAATGGCTACAACGCTGATCTTCCTCTCCTTCCAGGCTTTTATAGAAATCCCACAGGTCAGAGTAAATCATGTATAAAACATCCATTTGTTCTTTGTTTGGAGCTGCGAAATCAAAAGCTCTAGAAGTTTTCTCGTACACTGTCTAGGACATGAGTAATCCGTCATGACGTTAAGCTGTTGCTGCAACTAGAATATAAGGGATAGAGGTGAGATCAGGGTATATTATTACAGCTTTCAAATAATACGAGGATCAAACCTTTAGGTATTTGGGTTGTTGTACTCATTTGAAGTTTGGTAGCAGCATGAAAAGTTTTACATCCTTGATCTATCTATGTTACTGAAAAGAGGGGGGAGTTGCAAAGTGACATCTAGCAGAAGGATTTCAGCCTGTTAATGTCATCTCTCCCCTTATAAAGCCTTCAGTCACCTCAGAGCTACAAAAACTTTTATGTTACTAGCCCTCAATAAAAGACGTTATGTGCCCTCTGACCCTCAGAGGGAACATCTGTATTTTTTTTCCCTAAAAAAAGTTTGTGTGAGCTGTTCTTTTTGTTACTACCGCCTGCATCTAAATCCTAACATTTCAGCTCAGACTCTGAGTTTCGCTGGCATCATTATTTTTTTGTTACTTTCACTAGATAAATCTGTGAAGGCAATGTGCATGTAGACTGTTGCATATGGCATATATAATGTCAAGTTAGAGCTCATTGAACAGCAGCATGTTAAAAAACCTTTAGCACTCTAAAGTAGTCATGGCCATAATGGCCTGTGATGCTGACTGAACTGATACTTGGTAAGTACGAAAGAAATCGGCCTCACCGTATCCAATATCATGCTAAGCCGTCCAGCAATGATGCGAGTCTCAAGCCAGTGTCTTGACTTCAGCTCCAAATATAAAGAATTTTTGGCGAGTCCCAATTGTAATAAAATCCTTCAATTTATTTCAATGTACATTAAAAGCTCATACAGGTTGGGGATACATCTCAATGCTTTCTGGCTCAAGCCCTTATTCACTGAGATACAGATCCCGTATGATACATGGTTTAAAAATAATGACCAACCATTGATCAATAGACACATTTGTTCACAATCAATCGAATTTGAAAACAAGTCCATACACTCACAAGTAAATTCAAAGAAAAATAAAACGGCATAAATTAATATAAACAAAGTGCATCATTCCTATAATTCAGGGGCGGGGAACCATTTTTCTGCCGAGGGCCATTTGGAAATTTCTACAATCCTTTGGGGGCTGTACAAAATTATCAACGTGAAAATTGCCCGCTATATTTGGTTAAACAATCAACTCACCCCCTACTGGAGCTACTGCTCTTCGGCATGGGTGATATTGGTCATGTTGCTTCTCAACTGCTTTTCCAGGTTTTGCGTAAGCCCTAGACATCACAGGAGAGGCTGGAGTGTACACTGTGTGCAGAATTATTAGGCAAATGAGTATTTTGATCACATGATACTTTTTATACATGTTGTCCTACTCCAAGCTCTATAGGCTTGAGAGCAAACTACCAATTAAGTAAATCAGGTGATGTGCATCTCTGCAATGAGGAGGGGTGTGGTGTAATGACATCAACACCCTATATAAGATGTGCTAATTATTAGGCAAATGCCTTTCCTTAGGCAAAATGGGTCATAAGAGAGATTTGACGGGCTCTGAAAAGTCAAAAATTGTGAGATGTCTTGCAGAGGGATGCAGCAGTCTTGAAATTGCCATGAAACACTTGATTGTTCGGTGATCACACTTCAAAGGTTTGGCAAATAGCCAACAGGTTTGCAAGAAGCATGTTGGGCAAAAAAGGCGCAAAATAACTGCCCATGAATTGAGGAAAATCAAGCGTGAAGCTGCCAAGATGCCATTTGCCACCAGTTTTGCCATATTTCAGAGCTGCAATGTTACTGAGTATCTAATAGCATAAGGCGTGATATACTCGGGGACAAGGCCAATGTAAGGAAGGCTGAATAACGACCACCTTTGAACAAGAAACATAAGATAAAACGTCAAGACTGGGCCAAGAAAATCTAGACTGATGTTTCAAAGGTTTTATGGACTGATAAAATGAGAGTGACTCTTGATGGGCCAGATGGATGGTCCAGAGGCTGGATCAGTAAAGGGCAGAGTGCTCCACTCCGACTCAGATGCCAGCAAGATGGAGGTGGGGTACTGGTATGGGCTGGTATCATCAAAGATGAACTTGTGGGACCTTTTCGGGTTGAGGATGGAGTGAAGCTCAACTCCCAGACCTACTGCCAGTTTCTGGAAGACAACTTCTTCAAGCAGTGGGTGGTATAGGAAGAAGTCATATCGTTCAACAAAAACATGATTTTCATGCAGGACAATGCTCAATCACATGCATCCAACTACTCCACAGCGTGGCTGGCCAGTAAAGGTCTAAAAAAAGAAACTATAATGACCTGGCCCCCCTTGTTCACCTGCTCTGAACCCCCATAGAGAACCTGTGGTCCCTCATAAAATGTGAGATCTACAGGGAGGGGAAACAGTACACCTCTCGGAACAGTGCCTAGGAGGCTGTGGTGGCTGCTGCACGCAATGTTGATCGTAAACAGATCAAGCAACTGACAGAATCTATGGATGGAAGGCTGTTGAGTGTCATCCTAAAGAAAGGTGGCTATATTGGTCACTAATTTTTTTGAGTTTTGTTTTTGCATGTCAGAAATGTTTTTATTTCTAAATTTTGTGCATTTGTATTGGTTTACCTGGAGAAAATAAACAAGTGAGATGGGAATATACCGTATTTTTCGGATTATAAGATGCACTTTAGTTCCCCCAAACTTTGGGGTAAAGTGGGGGGTGCGTCTTATAATCCGAATATACGGATCATATAGTGCAGGGGATGGTGGGGGCAGCTCTGGGTGTGCCCGGGGGTCCAGTGTGCTGGCTGGGGGCTGCAGGTGGGGAGGGAAGATCTCCTGTTCCCGCTCATTTAATATGCACTGCCGCTGTCCATCACCGCGGTGCTGAAATCGCACCGCGGTGATGGGACTGTGGGCGCAGCGCATATTACATTGCCTGCGCCCACCCAGTGATTACACATGCCTCCCCCATGCTGCATATGGATCACCTATGAGGTTACACATGCTCCCCCATGCTGTCTATGCCCCCCAAGGCTGCTGCCCATAATAATAACATTTTACTCACATTTCCATGATGAGTCTTGTCTCCCTGGATCTCCTGTGCAGGCGAGCCCGAACTTCATGCTTCTCTGCCTGTCATGGGATCTCATGCTGAGCAGCTCACATGACAGGCAGAGAACATGAAGTTCGGGCGCACCTTGCACAGGGAGACGCAGGAGACAAGCAGCTCATCGTGGAAATGGAGTAAAATGTTTATTTTATTATGGGCAGCAGCTGGGGGGGCCATATGCAGCATGGGGGGGTCAATGTAATCATAGGGGATGTGTGCCGGCAGGGGGGGACGTGTCACATAACGATGCAGGGCATACAGGATGGGGGGGGGGCTAATCCCCGGATGGGCATGTACCAGGAAGTGGGAGCTATGAGAGACATATACCCTATATGATTTTTAAGACGACACTGGTATTCTAAGACGGACCCATTTAACATTAAAAATTATTTTTTTTTCTCTTTTTCTTCATTAAATTGGGGCTGCGTCTTCATTTATAAAGCGAAAAATACTGATTTGTTTTTTATTAAGTTACCTAATAATTCTGCACAGTAATAGTTACCTGCACAAACAGATATCCTCCTAAGATAGCCAAATCTAAAAAACAACTATATTGAGAATATAGTTGTTGATCAATAATCTAAATAATCCTCTAAAATACAATTTGCCTAATAATTCTGCTCACAGTGTGTACCCCACTGGGGAGGCTGATCCTGGGGCATAGAGATCACTGGAGAGCTGGATTTGGACAGTCAACAAAACGCGTCTGCCAGCCTGAGCACTGTGGTCCCAAGGAATCTGCCCACAAAAAGTGATTGAGGGCCTCATTTGGCCCTGGGGCCTGAGGTTCCCCACCCCTGCTATAATTCATACCCCTAGGATATTTTTGTGTCCAGTTTCACAATCCAGAATAATTCTTGTAACAGGAGTTTTTTCCTCAAATCCACCTCCAACAGAAAAATCTATTTTTTTTTCTATGCCATAGAATGAAAATTCACTTAATTCCTGGTTATATTTTTCCACAAAATGCATGCTCCTGAATAGGATGTGTTTTTTATTCTTAATATTGGTAACCTGTTCAGCCATCCTTTTCTTTAATTTACGTATTGTACAACCAATTTATATTTTACAATTTTTGCAAAATATCAGTATACAACAATATTGCAGTTGATGAATTTTTTTTTATGTCATTAACCGCATGAATTTTGTTTGCAGTGTATATTGACACATTGTGCATTTGGGGCACGCAAGGTGTTTGAGCCAGCATCAAAGACATGGCCAATGACCTAAACATAAGTCATCGGTTGTTGAAGGGGTTAAAGTTTAATGGCCAAATTTTACAGCTGTAATTGAGTTTTAACTACAAAACCATAAATCCAGTACTAAAAATTTAGCGCCAAAATTGTTTAACAATAATTTATTTGAAAGCCCCTCCATGTTATGGTAAGGTTGTATTTTTGTGGTGCTGTCCATTAAACATATGCTTTTTGCAGTGAGGGGTTAATGGTTCTTCGGCTAGCAGACAGTAATCAGTGGCTAGTGTCCAGAGGAAATATTCTGCTAGAAGTGCTCAGGAATTATTGCTCTACTTCTTCGTTAATAACCCTAATTTTTATTAAACTAGGAATTTTGCCT